>JAWNNM010000966.1:0-483676 GCA_035044965.1 Lordiphosa andalusiaca
GTGATTAATGTGGTATTTGTCTAACAGATTATTAAATACGTGCGACTTGAATTGAGCACCATTATCTGACACGATGATCTCAGGCACTCCGAAGCAGTGAAAGAGATCCTGTTCCAGGAACTGCAATATCGAGTCAGCAGAAAATTTCTTAACCAACTTCAAAAAGGGAAATTTCGTAAAATGGTCTAGCACGATGAATATGCCAATGTGACCGGATTTGGAGCGTGGGTAAGGACCTAAATAGTCTACATATAGCTTCTGAAAGAACCTTTGGGTCTCCCCGGTTTTTCCTAGTGGAGGTCGGAGAACTTTATTAGAATGTTTCGTGCTTTTGCAAATTTCACACTGATTAATGAATTCTTTTACGTCAACTATTAGATTTGGCCAATAATAGTATCGCCTTAACCTCTCCAGGGTTTTGTTTATCCCCCCATGAGACGATAAAGGATTATTGTGAGCTATTTTTAACGCCGAGGGTACCAATTCGATCGGTAGCCATAACTTCCAAATTGAATCATCCGCTATTTGTTCTCCGGAAGCGTGTTCGGATCGGCGATAAACGTAACCATTATTTACTCTTACATCAGGCATTTGATTTTGGTTTTGTAGTACCTTGGCGACTAGATCTTTATAACGATCGGACTGGAAATGTGGGGACTTCATATCTATGACATGATTAACGTCGACTGACGACAAGTCTTCGGTGAAAGTACGTGACAAAGCATCGGGTACTATGTTTTTAGTGCCTTTTCGATGTTGTATTGTGAAAGTAAACGCCTGAAGTTTGAGGGCCCATCGAGCTAGCCGACTGTTAAGATCTGACTGCGACATTAGCCATTTCAAGGAGGCATGGTCAGTTATTACTGTGAATGGATGTCCTTCAACGTAAGCCCGAAATTTTTTTATGCTCAGTATAGCAGCCAAACATTCTTTTTCGGTGACTGAGTAATTTCGTTGACACTGATTTAACTTTTTGGACATGAAAGAGATCGGAATTTCATCACCATCCTGGTTTATTTGCATGAGAACTCCACCCACTCCGGTGTGGCTTGCATCACAATGGATGTAAAATGGAGCTTCGAAGTTCGGCGTGTGAAGTACTGGAGCTTTGCATAGCTCAGCTTTTAAGGAATGGAATGCACATTCAGCGGCCTCAGACCAAACAAAGCGCTTTTTTTGTTTTAAAGTGTCAGTTAAGGGTGAAGTTAAGGAAGCGTAGTTACGAATAAACTTTTGATACCACCCAGTCATGCCAAGGAATCGTCGAAGCTGCTTGACTGAACGTGGTGCTGGGTATTCAGTAATAGCTGTTATTTTATCGGCATCCATTGAAATGGAGCCATTTCCGACTACATGTCCTAAGTATTTAACCTCTTTAACGCAAAATTGACTCTTTTGCACGTTGATGGTAAGTCCTGCTTCTGTCAATCGATTGGCTATCTCCCTAAGGACACTGAGGTGACGTTCGAGTGTATCTGAGACTATCAGTAAGTCATCTAAGTATACAAAGACTTCGTTCCTAAACTTGACTGGTATCACCCGATCCATTAGTTTGGACATAGTGGCAGTGGCGTTGGTAAGACCAAAGGGCATTACTTTAAATTGATATAGAGCCCTGCCCGGCACCGTAAACGCGGTCTTGTCTCGTGAACCAGGCTCTAAAGGTATTTGCCAGTAGGCGTCTTTTAAGTCAATGCTTGTGATAAACTCGGCTTTTGGTAGTCGACTCAACAATCCATCTATGATTGGCGTGGGATATGCATCCTTCCGCGTGAATAAATTGATAGTTCGGCTATCTAAGCAAAGCCGAATTTTACCAGGTTTCTGCACTAGAACTACAGGCGAAGACCAGGCACTATCAGATTCCTCTATAACATCAAGTTCAATCATGCGGTCAAGCTCCTGGTAAACTAGCTTTTCCATGGCTGGAGAAATCGGGTAGTGTCTTTGTTTGACGGGCTTAGCCTCACCTACATCTATGGAGTGGGACAATAAATGCGTTCTTCCTAAACCTTTCTTAGCCGAGGATGGGAAGCAATCAATTACTTTGTCTAGACTCAGTTGCTGGGACTCCGACAATGGTCTGAACATATTAAGGTCCACTTCTTCGACAAGGGAGCTCCTAGTTCCGTTAGACAAATCCGAGGGTAATAATTTGAATTTCTTCCAAAAGTCGATCCCTAAGTACAGTGACTGAACTAACGAAGGGATAATATATAAAGTAAGGGATACGGATTTGTCATTGTAACAAACTTCAGTATATAATTTGCCAACAATCTTTTGCTCTTTTCCATCTGCTGTACGAACATTGGAAAATATTGGTTTAATGGGAATCTTATCTCGTAATATATCTTTTGCAAACTTCCCACCTATGCAGCTTATGGATGCACCGGTGTCCATTAAACCCGAGACAGATCTTCCTAAAACTATCACATTTGCGTAAGGCCTTACGTCGTGAGCCACTATGGCCGAAATTAATGCCTTGCGCTCGTTCTTTCTATTTCTCTGATATAAATTTCTACGCATCCTAGAACGGGTGGTTCGTGCTTTCTCGGCAATGTTTCTTGTAGGTTGAATATCAGATGTGAGGTTGGGTAATGGTAAAGCTGGTAAATTGTTCAAGTCTGGTAAATTTTCCGAAGATGAAGCTACTTCTAGTCCGTGTTGGTGGCTTTCGAGACACAAAGTTTGCGTGCACTTCTCTGAGGTGCACGAAGAAGGCAGTTTTTTGGATCACTACATTTAGGACAGGATGGCTTGTAGGTGTCGGCTCTGCCACAACCATAGCAGAAAACACGACGTTCGGAGGTACACTCTTGATATGGATGACCGATTTTCCGACAATTCCAGCAAGACATATTAACTGCTGAAATATCTTCTTCGCCTAGTTCAGGCTCACTTTCGGCCTCCTCTGGAACCGCAATTGAGTGTACAAAGCGTCGAGGAGCTGGATGTGGCTTTGTAGCCTGAGGTTTTACAATAGTCTGCATAAAAACTTCTCGAGTACGAACGACATGCCTAAGTTCTGAGATTGTATCAATTCTCTTATAAAGCAATTCGTGCTGTATTACAGGCAGTAGGTTATACCTTAGAGATTCTAATAACGAAGATTCGGGTAAGGGCGTAGTTAGTTTGTCGGCAAGAAATACGATTGACTCATAAAATGAGTCAAAGGATTCACCCTCTTTTTGCTTGCGACGATCAATGGCAGCACGAATGTTTACATCAGTTAGTTCATCCTTGAACTGGACTCGTAAAGCGGCAGTTAAGGCGAACCATTCAACTCGCCTTACACTCTTATGGTATCGCCAATACCAATCGTTGGCGCTACCTTCCAATAAGTTACTTATGTGACAAGCAAGAAGGTCAAAATTACCATCCAAAGTCTGGTTTGTTAATGCTTCGAGACGATAAATAAAATCGTCAACGCTCATGGTTGATTTACCAGAGAATTTGAGCTTCCAATTACTTATGATCTGGCTAATACGATCGGGTCGTAATTCAGAACTCGTTGTTGAAAATCTAGGTGAGGGCTGATTCGGAAGTACTCTAGGCGAGCTTGGATTTTGAATATTAATGAGGGAAACTTCTGGCGGATTTGCCGCTATGGGTGAAATGGAAGGTGGCACTGGCCGAGTTGAGATAGTAGATAAAAGGCTTTCGAATCCAGCTTGTATAGCTTGCGTCAACATCTCTGTTTGCCTTATGGCCGCAGTACTCATGACATTGGCTATTTGCTGTTGTGTTTCGTTCCCGGAAGAGGAAAATTCGGTTGGTCTATTAGATTCTTCCGGGACTGACAATTCGATAGGGGGTGCTGAATCCATGTTGTCTAGATTAGAGTTCCCCAACCTTATTTGACTTCTTGTGGTACTTGGCATTGTGGGTGACACTATCGGAGATGATTGACTCAGGTCGCTATTATCAGATTGATTTAACGAGGCCTTACAGACAGGACACACACTTTGGTTAGAAACCTTTGTGTTAAAACAAGCTAAATGAAACGTGTGGTTGCAGCTAGGAGAGAACAGCTGAGCAGAGTATTGAATATCTCTGAGACAAAGGTAACACTGTGTATCTTCAGATAAATTTTCACCGCTACGAGTTGTGAACATGACAGTTTTGTCAATTAATCCAAAAAATTAAAATTAGGCAAGATAAAAAAATAAAAAAAATTTTGAAGTTATACTTAATCAAAGGTAATGGTTTTCTAATATCAGAATCGACAGAAATTCGTAAACGTTATCCGGAAATCATCATTCGCTTTCATGAGTAATGCTTACTGCATTGGCTTTTAAATGTACGAAAGTTTTAGAGAAAAAAGGGTATTTTTTTTTTTTTTTTTTTTTTTTTGTTGAGATATATATTTTGTTATTTAGGCAGTATTCAATGGGAACGCTCTACCAACAACGATCAGCGCCTAGCACAACGAACGGCAATAAGCCTGAAAGTTAGAATGGCTTAACATCGTATAAAACTGCTACTGTTTTCGACTAATAATCAGCGGGGCACCAGAGGTTAATCTCGGGAACAATTCCAGAAGATAATTAGTCATCAACAAAACAAAAATATTTGTTTTTCTTAATACACAACAAACAAAGTGAAAGAAGGGTCTATTAGGGAGGAAAATAAACAATAAACAGCCGTACAGCAA
The DNA here is from genome assembly GCA_035044965.1 of Lordiphosa andalusiaca. Classification (NCBI taxonomy): domain Eukaryota; kingdom Metazoa; phylum Arthropoda; class Insecta; order Diptera; family Drosophilidae; genus Lordiphosa; species Lordiphosa andalusiaca. The sequence goes on from JAWNNM010000966.1 coordinate 4,655, forward strand.
GAAGGCAATTGTACCGTCTATCAGACTTATTAACTTCGATTAGACTAGAAGCTCCTATCAAAACCAACAATATGCTCTAAGATTATTCAATAACCTTGATCATTTAATCCAGTAAAATTTTGATAGCAGCGTAGAAAGTGAAAGAGATTATGTTGTTTAGGTAATGAACTTATTTTGAAAGTATCACTATTCCTTCCGACAACATAGGGTGATCTATTAGCTAGCTTCAGTTTAGCGGTAGGCCATAGATCTAGTCCATGTAAAACCTGAGTCCAGCCAAAACTCCACTGCATAACATAGAACACAAGAGTAAACACAATGGATTTTATGGAAAGCGGCGTTTAAATCTATTTTAAAGATAAAAATTATCCAGCAATTCCAATCCAATGTGCAAGTGCTTAATGGATAATAAAATCGAGGTCGACAAATGGAGCTATGTAAAAGCTGCTATTTGTTAAGGAACCTTCAATCCAATACGCTAGGGTAAAAAAAAAGACAAGGAGACTAATTGAGTTAAGTCAGGTGTTAATGACTGAAGAATTAATATGTTTGGTTGGAGCCTACCGGAACGTCGGGCCACCATGTTGGGCGCCAAAATATAATTAAATAAATAATATATAATAATTTTGTAACATACAACGAAGAAGTTGTACCTTATCCGAGCTGATGTGGGTTGTAGTTATATGTCGGGGAGCACGTGCTTGATCCGGCTATCTTCGTCGGCAATTAAGGGGGGGTCAAGGGAATGACACATACTGCTTGCTCGAGGTTTTAAGTATTTAATTATATTAAATCACGTGCTATGGAGGAAAGCCTATCAATTAGTCTCAGATAGAAAAGAGGAAGGAAAGGAGTTAGAAGAGAAGGGGTACATTTAAAAGAACATGGCAGTGCTATAGGCACGCTGTGGTGTTATTCAGCGGCCAGTTTCCCCACCCTACCATGATCACCAGGGAGCTGTTAAGCTTTGCTTTATCTTTGGTGATCCCTTGCACGCCATTGGCTTATCACATTACATCACGTCTGCTATTCATGATTTCCGGAAGATAGAAGGGATTTATTCGGAAGGCATTTTAATTTTATTCTTATGCGACAACATTATTAGTTTGTAAGGTAAACATTAAGGAATATTTAAATAAATGAAATTTCAGGCCAAGTTAACCTAAATAAGGAAATTTAACCTGTATTTAACTTTAAATCTATTCGTCTTTAGAAGCCAATTCTAACCGCGATTTATTTAAAAGACTTAACAAAAGAAAATAACTAAAACTGCGCGATAGTGAACTTCAATACACGCTGAAATAGAAGGTGATTAGGTTAATATAGACAGTTCGTCTATTAAAGGCTTAATGACATACAAAATAAGGTAATATAAAAGTAAGGCAATACGAGAAAATTCAAAATTAATTTAATTCATTTTTGGGATAATCTTGTCCCACTGTGCGGCGAATCATTGCAGCGGTTAATTATTAAAGAGGCCAAAAACAAAATGAGCTTTCTGGAAAGGCCAATCACCGTCCGGGAGAGCCGAAAAGTATAATTAAACTTTAAATGGCCAACTTATTCACAAGGATAAGAAAGCGATCGTTTAACTTGAGGCTCACGTGACCGACCAAAACCCAATATCAAATGAGCAAGAAAGCAATACTTAACTAACGTGCTCTTTTGAACGGTTTAAATTTACATCCTTACACAAGATAAAAACACTTACTGCTTGTTGTCCAGCGGTGAAAGATCTTTCTCCGAGGCGGTTGAGTTGTTTGTGTTGGTTTAAATTTCAGAGGTAAGTGTGTAGGTACTTTAGTTTTGGGGGTGCGTTGACATATCGTGAGCCAAACTTGTCGGCTTTCTCACACTTGGAAATTATATTTAATTGGACTTTAATTGAACTTTAGCGCAGGCCAAAAACAAAAACCAAACGATTAACGAAAACAAGTGGTGACGACACACATCTAAGCAGGCATGGATTAAAGTTCACTTGGCGCTCGTTTGAATTATTTTTCGGGCAAAAACAATATGGCTTAACGCAATTTACTTCTAACTTCCAACACTATTCTAGACAGGGTCACATTGGTTCTAAGGGGGTCTTTCAGTTAGAGATGATATTAGAGACGCGGAAACTGGTTGGCTCACGAAACACACACACACAAGTACGCTTGGGTTTGATTAATCCTGTACGGTCACGGCTCTAGAAATTTCTTGGAAGATGGCCTTGGCACGTAGGCAGACGATGCTGTGCAAATATGTGCCGATCACGTTGGGCACTGATTTAGGCCAATAAAGTTGAGCTCTGGCATAAGGGGCCAGACCTTTTTCGGTTGGGAAAGAAATGTAGCGAGGGAAGGCTAATTAGTACACCAAGCCTTTGAGAATGGTCTTGCTGGTTAATTACCTTTTTCCTGGCTGGCAGCAATCTATGAACACTTTTGGGGGTCGCTCGGCCGCTGCCGCGTGGCTGGGCCGCGAGGTTGGCTGGACCAATATTTCTCGGCAACAGATTTGTTTTCTAGTTTAGGAATCAGCATCTAAAGCGAGTGGCTAATTAGTTATTGTTACTACAAGCAACAAAATAAGGCAACTCACCAAACAAATGAAAATTTTATTCAGAGAATGGTAATTCTCAGCACTTTTCGGGGAAATGGCTGCGAATTTGGTTCACTATTGATTTTTGGCTGAAGAATAATCAATGTTTATAACTAATTTTTCACTTTTAAAAGAAAACGCAGGCCACTGCAAGTGGATGTTAAACTTGATTGTTGAAAATAATTGGTTGGCAGGCAACTGGCACGTCCGTTCAGCTCGATGATCGGGAAGCAAAAGAACGCTGCTCAGTCTCGGCGCTGCTAGCAAACCGTGCACCGGAAGTATGCGGCAGGCAGGGTTGCATTTTTGCCATAATTCGATAAGCAAATGGCAAGGTTGCTATTTGCAAGTGTCGATCGCTAGAGGGCTTAACATAGGGTAAAATGTTAGAGACAAGCGCCACTTCAACACACACACACACACAAAATGCAACCACAACAACAACAACAAAATGTTATTTCTTATACGAAGACTGAAGAAGAAAATAAAAATTAAATATGAAAATTCCAAAATGCCCCAAGACTTTTCCTGCAAACGAACGAAACGAAGTGGCAACTGTTATTTGAACCTTAATAAATCAAGGATTTTGTTAGCTGGTGAACTGTAGCTTTGTCCATTTGTAGCATAAAATACGACAAATCTGGCTGGGCTGGGGCAGAAAAGAAGAAAAAAAAGAAGGAAAACAACAACAACCACAAACAAAGCCTTGTTAAACAAATAAAGTACTTGTATTTACAAATAAACTGCACAAGAAATGGCATAAATCTAGTGCTGAAACAAGTGCTCGGCACACACACACACACACACACACACTCGAAAAAGCAACCTGAAACGCCTACAACGACTGCCTGCAGGATATTGGACAGAGGGTGAGAGAAAGCACACAAAATGTGGCCCGAAACATAAGTAAGTAAAATATAGCCAGTAAGGCGGCGCAGGCCAAGAAAGCAACATACTGGAGGGCAAGTCGGTCAATGTGGTAGGTAGATTTTATTGTTGTTTCGCCGAGCAAATTCCAAGCCAACAGAGCGAAAGTGTTCCCATTTCGAAGGAATTCCTTGGCGGCTCCATTTTCAGCTGTGTTCAAGACTACTTCAATACGATTTGTGAAAGAGTCGGGTTACTAAATAGGTCTTTTGACTTCAAATATCATGTCAATCAAAGTGAGCACAAGGTGACACCCAGGCAAGAACGGTTTCGTGGGAACCAAAGGCAAAGGAGCTGAACTGAGGGTAGCACATCCAGGAAGAAGAGAACAACACATACATTTATACCAATAATGGCAATACGCCTACAAAATGTTGTAGATCCTTCATTGCAATCGCTCGGTATCTCTGTGTGTGCCCGGACACCGCACCATTAACGAAAATGAGTTAGCCGACAAACTAGCCACACTATACACATATTATATAGATGTCCGAATTCGACCAGACCTTGTGGAATCATTTTAAAGCCCAACAATCAAACATGTAAGAAATTTGGAGACGTTGCCCTTTAAAAAATAAAACCTTTTTCTCAACAGAACTTCTTTTTCGACCTATCGTTTGTACCACAGCTATATGCTATAGGCTTCCGATTTTGACAAAACTTTGTATAATTGTGTGAAAGCATTTTAAATAAATAAATACCAATTTTAGGGATATTTCCATTCAAAACATAAAAGTTTTTCTCACTAAGACTACATTTCAGACCCTACTTTTCTATGACAGCCATACTATATAGATGTCCGATTTCGACCAAACTTGGTGGAATCATGGAAAAGCATAGCAAACTAAGAAATACAAAGTTTGGAGGCGTTTTATTGAAAAGGAAAAAGTATTTCTCCCAAAAACCAGTTTTTCTACCGATCGTTCCTATGACAGCTATACTATATAGAAGCCCGATTTCAACCAAACTTAGTGGAATCATAAAAATGCATAGCCAACTAAGAAATACAAAGTTTGGAGGCGTTTCCATTGAAAATAAAAAAGTTTTTCTCCCAAAAACCAGTTTTTCAACCGATCGTTCCTATGACAGCTATACTAAATAGAGGCCCGATTTCGACCAAACTTAGTGGAATCATAAAAATGCATAGCCAACTAAGAAATGCAAAGTTTGTAGGCGTTTCCATTAAAACCAAAAAAGTTTTTCTCACTAAAACTAGTTTTTTTACCTATTCTTCCTATGGCAGCTATATGCTATAGTCATTCTATGCGGCCGATACCGACAAATGTGCAGCGTATTTGTACTTAAAGACTTCGTGCAAAGTTTGCTGAAGATAGCTTTCAAACAGTAGGAGGGAGGAGATAGCATAGAAACAGACGGACAATTATAAATCAACTCAGCTCGTCCTGCTGATCAGGTATATATATATATATATTTTATGTGGTCGGAAATGCTTCCTTCCAAGGAAAATCCTAATTTTGCCCCAAAATGTAGGCAATATTTTATTGAAATACCCCAACAACACCGGGAGACCCATTCATTCGCCCATAAATAGAGCAAGAGCTGCCATCCAAATGACTGTGTAAAGAGAAAAAAAAGCATTCCCCACATGTCGCATGACTCGGGGGGGTTGGAACAAGGATTTAAAAACAAATAAAAGTGAGTGAAAAAAATGCATAACAAAGCAGACAACGAGTACACCTCAGACCAGAAACAAAAGGTCTGAACAATTTAGTAAATAAATCTGCATGCTTTCAAAATAATTAACATGCCTAAGGCCAACCCACCCCCACCCCCACGCAGCTCACTTTCGTTTTGCCACTGCCACTCATTGAGTTGTTCAACTCGACGAGGACAAATCTTCTGTGTGTGTGTGTGTGTGTGTATGTTTGAATGATGGCAGAGCATTTGTTGGCCACCAACCATCCCCTCCCCTCCTCCCCGCGCGCGAACTGCCATACAAATCCCGCAGTCTTAGAGCCACACCTGCGACTTCCAGCACCGCCCGCGTCTCAAGTAGGCGTGTGAATAATGACAAGTAATTAATATTTTGTTTCTTGAAAAGAACCATCTTAGTGTCCATGGCAAACAATTCGCCATGTTTAATTAAGCTGCTGCTGGAACAGAAATGAGCGATTGGCCATAAAGTGCAGGAGAATGTGCTGAGAAGAAGCCATCATTAAATGCACAAACTGAGTTACGGCCCGCTGCTGGCATTTTAATTGCCCCCGTATGAAAAACCGAAATGAAATTTCCCTTATAGATACAATGGACCTAAACACACGTTGGCCGGCGAATGAATTAAGGCGAAAATCAAAAAATTAATGGCCACCGACAAATTTGCTAAAAGATGCGCAAACTGCCCACTAAAAGTTGGTCAAGTGGAGGGATATATAATATATTTAAGTAATTGCCCGGGGAGTCCGAATTGATATTGCTGGCTGGCGTATACAGGGTGTCAACTAATTCACATGCAACCGCCAACTGTGGGCCGCTTATCTGTGAATTATGGAGGTTGAAGTGCCAAATGAAAGAGGAGACCAATAAAAGTGTAACCAAGATAAGCAAAGTGGCCAGCAAAACCAGCAAAATAGAAAAGACAATGAAAACCCCCCCTCAAAAAAAAAGGGAAAGTCAAACAAAAGCTAGTGGCTATGATTTAAACAAATTGATCAAGATACTTTCTTTTCATTTTTGGGCAACTTCCATTGCAGCAGCTGTCGAGAGAAGTTCTTGAAAATTTGCAGCTGCAACTGGATAACACTTCGCCTCGCCTTTCACATGCCTGGACAACTTTTGTTTAACTTATTTTTCCACCTTCTTTCCACTTGCCGGAAGATGAATGCGTTGGCTTATCTAACGGACGGTATCCCTAAGTTGGGTATTCTGGCTGGCTTTCGTTGCCTGTCCAACGGTGTTTTAGTGTCCGGCCAACCGGCTATGTGTGTGTGTGTGTGTGTGTGGGTGTTGTGAGTTTGTTGAAAGCGATATGTCTGCACTGCGGTTGGCCCTACCCCCACCTTCATTGAGAAGATATCTTTCAGCTTGACAGCATCTTAACTAATATAATGCCCAATTTTCTGTGGTTTATGGCTTACAACTGTCAATGCCTCGTCCTAACCATCCATCTAACCATTTTAGGAGCGGTGTGTGTGTCTCTGTGTGTGTGCAGGATTGGGACAGAGTTGGTCACTTCAGTCCGAAGTAAGCTTTTCAGGGGATTCTTTTCTTTTCTTCAATACATTGTGAGGTCATTCGTTATTTAAATTGATATAAATGATATGTCTTCCGACTCTGTTTGCTTTGACATTTTGCTTTTGGCTTTAAGTGAATTTCAAATCAGCGCTAAGTGACTTTGATCCATCCACACACAATGTGTGCACGTTAAAAAAAAAACAAAAAAAAAAACCAAACTTTGCCGGAAAAAGAAAACAAATAAATGTCGGTTTATTTACTTATACACAAACCACTAGCCAAATTTTGCCGGAATTTTAGCCGAGAGCTTGTAAACAACAACAATAAGGCTTTAATGCCAGGCATATTTGAGTGTTAAGCTTTAGTCTAGGCATTGAAAAGTATATACGTAAGGATACAAATGCGATAAGAAAGAGAAAGGAAAACTGTATCAAAATGAGAGGAACCGTATGGAAATGTTAAAGAAAAGGCTTTTCTTTAAGTAAAACGAGAGGAACCCTATGGAAATGTGTAAGAAAAGTATTTTCTTTAAGTACCTGCAACACAACCGTTCACCTTCACCATCTATTGCCGCAAGCTGTAAAGAAAAATGCGCTGAAAAAGCTTCACAAATATTACCCTTCGGATATAGCTTTAAGCTGTAGTACTCTTTATTCAGGAATATAAACCAGGAATCTGAACCGAACCGAACCAAATCGCTAAATGGTGAAGGCGAACCAAACCTACAATTGATACAGGGCTGTTTGGGTACATTTCATCGGCTAGATTGCACACTTAACGACTATCTAAGGGCACATATATTGATTTGGAAAGGGCAAAGCCGTATAAACCAAGGTAAAGTTTCCCAGGCGATTTTTGAATATTTATACTCTGTACCGTAGGTACATAGAGTATTATAAGTTTGTGCAAAAGTATGTAACATCCAGAAGGAAGCATCTCCGACCCCATAAAGTATATATATTCTTGATCAGCATCAACAGCCGAGTCGATATAGCCATGTCCGTCTGTCCGTCTGTCTGTCTGTCCGTCTGTCCGTCTGTCTGTCCGTATGAACGCACAGATCTCAGAGATGGTAAGAGATAGAGGCTTGACATGTATGGGACATATGCTTCTTATGTCTGCAGGCAGATCAAGTTTATTTTCAATTTTGGCCACACCCCCTGCCGCCCCCGCAATTTAGAAAAAACGTCATATCTCCTACAGTTTTAAAGATAGGTGGGTTGTTCCTTCTAGATATATTTGTAATATGGATAACTTATCGACTAGCCAAAGGAATGGTGAAGATTGGATGAACGGTTTTCGAGTTATGATCAAAAGACTCTTCGCTGCAGCAGCGCAGAAGCAGCGCTGCTTTCAGCTAATACTGCAGCATCAAAATTTATGCTGAGCGTATAATTTCGTTGGTACAGAGTATGCTATAGTCGGGCTTGACCGACTTTCTTTCTTGTTTTAAACTGGAATTGTGACAATTATGTTGGTGATTATGGACCTCAAATTACAATTCAATGGTTCTATTAAACTAAGGCAAGTGAGCGCCTTATTTAACAAAGATATTGATGGGTAAACTTCTCATTTCAAGAATAGCCAGGCATCTACTTTAAACAAGTATTCATAATTTGCTTCAGTGAATGCTCTGGTAGCTGAGAATTCAACAGAAATGCACTGTTGTTTACCAGTTACCTGTTTTAATACATTCTAGCTCTTTAAGATAATCCTGAAAGACTATGTCCAATATTTTAACTATGTATTTGATTTCTAATTATAAGTTATCCTTTCATATTAGAATCATAGAACTGAACCAAAAACGCGATTTCGATTGATACAAAAACTGTTTTATAATCCGAATCAATGGCTTCATAAACTCCCTGAACCACTGAACCGATCCAGTCTTAGTTCTGGAACAGTTAAGATCCGTGCTTTCTTTTGTGCGAAGAAGAGACAACCTAGGTTCTGTAAGACCCCAAATTGCTTGCCCCTCTGTTTAATTTTGGTGCCCGCCGCTGATTTACAGCATTTCCCTTCAAAATGTACAGACTTCTAACATTTTATACTCTTATTCTTATTTCGGAAGAGCAATTGGTATGACCTGGCACCGCTTTGATTGTCTATTTCGAGTTTGAATGTTTGTTCCAATGTTTTTAGTAAGTATTTACCACGTTGGCCAACTGATGGTCCTTACGATTTTTGACTGCTCCCTCTATAACTAGTCGAAGCTACTTTTGTTAGCCTTTCAACATGATTCACAACCGTTTGACCAAATTAGCCAAAAAACTGGGTGGCATAGAATCACTTTGTACTCTAAGCTTAATGGAGAGCAAGCCTTAATGAGCCAAAGTCGACTGCTTGCCTAAACTGCTTCAAATGTGTTCTTTTGGCTTTAATGTGCTTCCGCCAGGTGAGCCGCCTATAAAGGTAGACGACAGAAAAAGAAAATGGCTGCTTGCTTGCAGTTTTTTGGTTTAAGGTCAGGGGAGAACAGTTTTGCAACCTGAATACTCCAGCCGGCAACCCATTTTGCACAACCTCCAAGTCTAAATGGCAGTTTCATCAGCAAAAAGCCAAAGATTTTGTTTCAGTGGGAGTGTCGGCTCGGTTCAAGATATAAAGAATCAGCCACACGCCCAATGATATCTTTTAAAACTTGCCCTTAACTGTGATTTAAGCTGGGGATTTGCACTGACAGCGGTATCTTAGCCCATACGACCGCAAAAGCACACATGCATTCATATATTAGCAAGCCAAAAGTACGGTGGTGCAGATGGTAAGACCTTTGCTCTAGAACGAATAGCCTGCAAAGCTAAAATCTGCAACTGCAGCAGCAAATTACATACTAAGCCTACACTTTTGAAGGTTTTAAGTATAATATACTCGTTTTTTACCGAATTTCCTACTTGCTATTTCTCGAAAGACCTTACAATAGAGAGGACATCAATTCATAAGCTCTTTTCTTTCCCCATTCAAGGAGTTTTTCTCGCTTTCAAATCTCTAAAAGAGCTAACATTTTGAAAATATAAATATAAATCCCCCAGTCATTCCATTTTAAGTCATAATTTTACACATTTTTCAGTGTATTCTCAGCAATTGCCTATGCCAAAATGTAAACATTTGCCGCTCCATCAAAGTGGATAAGTAATTTATATACACAGATGTCTACAGACCCGCATGTTGACACTCAAAGGTAAACAATTAGCGCTTGAGCTTATGCTAATTATGCAGGAGAATTTAACTAAATTTTAAGTAATTCTTAATTACTTATGCGAAGAGTGAATAGTTAAACATATCTTGATACTTCTTAACAATTCTTAAGGAAAATACTTATTAGTTTGAGAAAAGTTTCTTTGAACTCAAACAGGCAGCTGACTGTAACTAAAGAGGGGAGGAGTTTAGAAAAAGAAAATGCAAAATCTTGATAAAAATATGATTGAAATATTATATTTGGGGACCATTTACTCAGGAAACTTGTCTTTTAGGTAAAAATATGTCCGTTAAGGTAAAAAGTTGCATTGAATGTTAAATGAAAGGCAACTTTTCTTTTTAAGAACTGCTTAACCTTAATTCTCTTCATTTTTTTGAAAGATTATGGGCAGTACTTTACACAGTTTGGTTGGCACCACAGTTGTTGTGGAGCCACAGCTATGGAAGCAGCTGCTTTACACAGTTTTGATGGCTGATTTTCACACAGTTGGAATGTCGCCACAGCGTCGATAGTCTTTGCTTAACTACCAGTCATCACAATCAATAGTACTTCACACAGCTATCAATTTGAGGGCTATCAGCTGACCCAACCACCTCACCTCATATTCTCTTTATATAAATCTATTCGAAATATCTCAAAAATATATGAAAGTAAAGCAAGTTCTTTCAAGAGATTTACTACAAGTTTGTTTTGGTTCTGTTGTGTGTGCCCCTTCAATATCTCGACTAAACTAGTTGAACCCCAGCTCCTGCAAAATTGCCTGATGCTCCGCAACTAATCTAAATCGCTAAGCAGAACAGTTAGAGGACGCACTTTAAGGCTGAGCTATGAACAGAGTCAGCCTGTGTCCAGCTGCCAGCCAACGTCAAAGTAATAATACTGAAATAAAAGTCCACTTAGTTGGGGGTGGGGTGGTCGGAAGGCAGAAGGCAGAAGGGTGCCCGCTGGGCAATCTCATGTGCGTGTGTGTGTGTGTGTGTCTGTTGGGGTGTGTGCGCAAGTGTTTTGTGTGATAAATGTCGGAACTGGGTCAGTGGCGAATGATGATGAAACTCAGCGAAAAAAATAGCGCCGATTATTCGTTCTTGGCTCTCGTATCAGTTTTTAGGTCCTCTTTTTTTCCTTTTTTTTTTTTTGTTGTTGCGAATGAAATCCCCTCTTTTCAACTCTAAATGGTTGCCATTTGGAGTTTTGAGTGCCGGCAAATCCCAGAGCAACGAGAACCAACTGCAATTTCAACTTTGATAAGCGAAGTTTAGTGGCATTTGGGGATCCAGTTGGAAAAAAAAAAACAGAAGCAAAATGATTCTGCCATATGACAATGTTATTAGCGTAGTTTTTGCAGTGCAGTGGCAATGTGGTTAATGAGTGGCCTAAGCTGGCTTTTGGCTTGGATTGCTTAGTAGCCATTAACCCTATTTTTAGAGCGAAATCACAAATGCACGAAATGATTACGAATTTGTTTCACAGATTTATGCACGGAAATATATGGCAAAACAATAAGCAACTCTCTCGCAACCCCAGAGTCAGCCACCCACAACGCAAGTGTTATAAATTGCCAAAGTCCCCGCTCTCCCCCCCCCCCTCACTTTGCATGCAAATTTCAGTAACTTGTATTCGTAACCCTTCCGAAACAACTGACACTGAATATCAAATATGAGACGGGAGTCCAAGTTGAGGCCAAAAATTATTTGCATACTTTTGGGGGATGCTTGCCGGCACCACATGGCGCGCTTTTGGTTTAGCTTGAATAGAGCTAAAAAAAAAAAAAAAAAAAACACACACAAAAAAAGAGGTATAAAACAAGCCTTTACATGTTTGCAGGGGGGTGTAAACAGCCAAGCAATTCCTGGCAACAAAAAAACACGAAACGAGTTATTTATTGCATTTGCAAATTTTACACAACATTTTGCAGTCGCACGCCCCCCTTCGCCCACTTCACTCCCTTGAAAAGGTGTAACTGGAGTTTATCGCTGCGAAAAAATTGATTCGGTTTATGTTTTCGAGGCGAAGGGGGGCGACGCAAGAGTTTTGTAATATGAAGCTGCAAGTTCAATGAAGCCAAAAGGTGTTTTCCTCTCCCTCTCTCTTCATCAGCGATTCGATGTGGGGAAAATTGATGTGCAAATATTTTCACAAATTTATTCGCCAAAGTTTCAGGTGTCATGTTTGAAAACATACAAAAAAAAAAAACAAAAAAGAGAAGGCAACAAATATTTCATTCAATGCTTGGCACGTCACAAGTTTGGAATTTGATTTTTGCGGTTGGCTTTAGTAATTTTTAATGCCGATGCTGGATGCTGGGTATGTGTGTTTTAAATTGTAGCCATCAGTTGTGGATAATACGGGAAATTGGATGAAGGTAAACTAATTTTGGTTTGAATTGTTGATATTTCAAACTACAACAACAACCATACCACAAGTATTTAATACACAAAAGTTGCAACTGGAATGGATAGCTTTTAATATAATTTTTTTTAACACCAAAATATTCGTTTTTCCCATCCGTTGGATCAGCATTTAGGATCCATTTGTCAAAAAAGTCTTGCGGTATTTTTATAGAATTTTCAATTGTTTATAAAATTCAGGGATGCAAACCACTCCAAAATAAGGACTGGTTCGGTTCAATGGTTCATACAGTTTCTGAACCGCCGGTTCGGTTCATTACATGGTTTTTGGAGCTGGCTGAACCGCGGTTTCGGTTCGGTTCAGTGGTTCACAAAGGCACATTATGAAATATTATGATTGTTGTAGTAATGTGACTTGTCGAACGCTTTTGATATTTAATTCTTATAATCCATTTAAATATTTTTAAAGTCTTTAGAAGAATGTCCAATGCTTTTTATGTCGGATTTCCAGGAGTCGTCTATAAGTTCCTAGATGAATACTCTCGAAAATTGAGAATGTTTGCTAGAAAAGAATACGTACTATGCATCTTAATTGTTCCATTTATCATATCCCTTAAGTTAGGCTCAGAACTGAATCATAGCTTAATCAGCTCAGAAATGCAAGGGCTGGTCGTGAATTCATGACATCATTTTATGAATTTTAGCCATGGATTTTACTCTGACATGTCCTACTACGTCATGACCTTAGTTTATTTTAGGCACGATTTCAGTCAGAGAACTGAACCGAACCGAACCGTTTTTATTTGTGGTTTTCGGTTCGGTTCAGCAATTCTGAAAGGAAGCCGGTTCGGTTTGCGGTTCGGTTCACCGGCTGGAATAAGCGGTTCAGTTCGGTTCAGAACCGGTTTGCATCCCTGATAAAATTGGTTATAATAATGCGATTTAAGTCAAATATGCGCCGTTTTGCTCGATGACGAGTTCCCAACGAGATGCCAACTTCATAATGCCCCTCTTATAGAAGCTCGCTTCCCTATTGTTAAAAAACTCGGAGAGCCAATTTTTACAGGACTTTCTTGTGGCCAACTTCCGACTAGCTTTTGAAGGTCTATAAATCCGGCGATGAACTTTTCTCTCAAACACGTGAATTGCCGACGCATCCGCTGCTGTTAAAGTCCATGCTTCTGCGCCGTATTGCAGGACTGAGATGATATGAGACATGTATAGCGCAATTTTCAGTTTTCGAGAGAGGTCTCTGCACTCGAACTGCCTACTAAGCCCGTAGTAGCATCGGTTTGCAAGAATAATTCGTCTTTGAATAAGAAAATCTACACGAAAAGTGTTGTTAATTGAATTTGCTCTGTGATTTGTGGTTTGCGCGCGAGTGCTTGCTAGTCGTATGGGCTGAGATGCCGGCATTGTGTTAAAAAAAGCAGAAACGTGGCTTGTAGAAAGGCTACACAAGCGAAATGGGTGGAAAATCCCTGACAATCTCGTAGAAAGCCTACATTTTCAATTATTTTCAACATATTTTGATTTGTCTGCAAATAAAATTGTCCATTTTTTCTCTAACTGTAAGGTCTGACGACTACATTTCTCAAATGAAAGGGAAAGCTTCAAATTTTTTTGCTACTTTTTAATGTCTCAGTTGATAAATATTTCCGCTTTTTTTTTGTTTCTGCACATGTTTCCCATGATTCACTTAACGTATAGTAGAATTTCATTCATTGATTTCAATTGACTAATCTTCACTTATCTTTTCCAAAGTATTAAGACTCTCTGGGTGGGACATAACCATGACTGGTGGGACAAGAGTCATCAAGACCTACGTATTGTATATCATCTGCATGTCAAACCAACCAAAAAAAAAAAAGAAGTGAATTCCATAGATAACGCGTCTATCTACATATCTCAGAGCTATAAATGTTTTAGTTCAGTAGCCAAGTGTTTGTCGAGCGAGCAACATGAGTAGTTCCCAGTCCTCACAATGTCTGTTCTGGCTAGCATTGGTGGGTAACAATAAAAAAAACCGTTTCTAACTGAAGATTATACCTAAATCTTATATTAATTTTCAGCTGGCTGGATCTACGTTAATAAACTGTTCGGGTGATTTAAATCGTCATCGTATCTGCAAACAGGCCGAGCACAGTTTAAATCTGATAACCAATCAAGCCATTTCACTGGCCATTCAACTGGTGGACAATGTGGTCGAAGATCTACTCGTGTTGGACTCACAGAACTCGATACTGCAGGGATATTTGGAAAGATTTGATGCGTTTATAGCTGTCAGTGACAATAAGACGGTGGGAACTTTGGATACGTTCTATGACATAGTCAATACGTATCTAGATGATGATGCGGCGGAGAAAACCAACAGCATTGAGACACAATTGATGGCTTTGTGTCTACAACGAAACGGGTTCGATCGCTGGCAACGCACCATACAATTGAAAACGGGACAATTACAGAAAAATTTGAGTAAAAAATTAAGAAAACATTTGGAAACTTTGGACAGAGAGGAGCGCAGGGCGGTGGAAGAGCGCTGGGAATTGATTTCGACACGAGGCGGACACACCAGGCGATTGGAGAAGCTGCGAGAGTTTGTCAAGTGGCTGGGAAAGATGGGAGATTCGGAAGCTAATGTTACTAAGTGGGTTGTGCTATAAATTATTTTTAACTGATAAGCATAAGAAATTAGTCCATATGTGAATGAGGTGGTGAGGTAAGAGGGGGGGGGGCCATAAATGTGATTTAAATTTATCTAAATAAAACAAGAGAAATTGTGGGAAAGATTTTATAAATAGAACATGCTGATAACGCAAGGTTTGAATCATTTTGGCAGCAAAACTGTGCTCGGTTTCAGTTTGAGACCCAAATTTTGAAGATCGTTATAGAATACTTTATTGATTTGAATTAAAATGTGGTGGGAAAAACCTTTAATTTTGGTAAACCTTTTGCCCCCTTTTTAATTTCACTTTTTATACTCCTACTCTCTCTCTCTCTCTCTCTCTCCCTCTCCTTCTGCTGAAATAATCAGCATGCAAAATACAGTCATTATAAACAGAGAAGAGTTCGCCTTTTTTTCCCTTACCAACTCGCTACAGTAAACCTCCGCTCATAATGCACACACGTGTGCACACTTGAGAAAATCTTTCTACTCGCATGAATATTTTAAAACTCTCTCACACATCGCATTCAAATTATGATAATGATGGGTGGAAGAGGTGAGTGTTTTTTACGCTAACGAGCGACCCAGTGACAGGATTGCGGTCCCCTGGTACTACCCTGTTTGGAGGGTCCATCAAGGGTACACCAAGCATGGCATTAATTTTTATAAAATAAAAAAAATTGAGTGTGTGTGTTTAATGAGCACTTTTGTATACAAAAAAGAGTCAGTGAGTCATTAAAAGTCACTTGATTTCTTTTTTTTAAAGCAACCAACACCCCCCAAAACAAATCCTTGAAATTTCAAATTTTTTCTAAAATGTAAATCAATTTCCCAAATTCTTTAGAGAAGAAAATTTAAAGCGGTTTTTGTACCAAATGTACCAAACAGATGAGATATAGTCACACAAATGGTACTTAAACCCAGAGAAAAGTAGTTCTAATATAAAGAACCCTCGAACGTCTGCATCTTAGCGCACACGACCATCAAGCGCTCGCGAGTTGTAGCCACCAACTCATTGTTAAGAATGTAGAATCAAGTATTTAGCATTTTGGCACTCATTTACACTAATGGGAAGTGAAATCTGTTGCATTAGAATGTGTGAAATCCTCGTAGAATCATGTTTTTGTTTTCCTCAATAATACCTTATAAAATGAGCTGTTTTTTTTTTTAAATTGTGTAAATATTTTAGGCCCTTGAAAAAGGTTTTTAAATTTTGCTCAGAAGTTTGCAGGTTTTTCTAGCTAAGACTTCTTTTCCAACCTTACTTTTCTATGGGAGCTATCCCATATAGATGTCCGATTTCCACCAAACTTAGTGAAACCATGCAAAAGCATAACAAACGAACATTTAAGAAATTTGGAGTCGATTCCATTTCAAACAAAAAAGTTTTTCTTAATAGAACTAATTTTCGACCGATCATTCGTACTACAGCTATATGCTATAGTCATCTGATTTTGAAAAAACTTTGAGGAATTGTGTGAAATCATATCAGATAAATACATGCCAGTTTTAAGCACATTTCCATTACAGACAAAAAAGTTTTTCTCACCAAGACTACCTTTCAGACTCTACTTTTCTTCGACAGCTATACTTTATAGATGTCCGATTTCAACCAAACTGAGTGGAGTCAGGGTAAATCTTAGCCAACTAAGAAATACAAAGTTTGAAGGCATTTCCATTGAAAACAAAAAAGTTTTTCTCACCAAGACTACTTTTCAGTCTCTACTTTTCTATGACAGCTATGCTATATAGATGCCCGATTTCGACCAAACTTAGTAAAACCATGGGAAAGCATATCAAACTAAGAAATGCAAAGTTAAGAGGCGTTTCCATTGAAACCCAAAAAGTTTTTCTCACTAAAACTAGTTTTTCGACCTATTGTTTCTATGACAGCTATTCTATATAGATGTCCGATTTCGACCAAACTAAGTAACTTGATCTGAAAACATAGCAAACTTAGAAATACAAAGCTTGGAGGCGTTTTCATTGATACCCAAAAAGTTTTTCTTACTAAAACTAGTTTTTCGATCAATCGTTCCTATGACAGTCATACAATATAGATGTACGATTTCGACCAAACTAAGTAAAACTATGGGAAAACATATCAAACCAAGAAATACAAAGTTTGAAGGCCCTTCCATTGAAAACAAAAAAGTTTTTCTTACTAGAACTAGTATTTCGACCTATCGTTCCTATGACAGCTATATGCTATAGTCATTCTATGCGGCTGATACCGACAAATGTGCAGCGTATTTGTACCAAAAGAGTTCGTGCAAAGTTTGGTAAAGATAGCTTTCAAACTGAGGGAGGAGATAGCATGGAAATAGTTTGACATGGCTAAATTAACATGATTAAGAATATATATACTTTAGGTGGTCGAATATGCTACCAAACAATCATCCGTATAATTTTATAATACACTCTGCAAGGGCCTTAGAAACTCTTCCGGAGCATACACTTTCGTTGGTACAGGCCTAACCTTTTCACTTATTTCCTTCTGATTTGTAATATAAACGGACTATATCCAAGTATTTCTTGAGTTGGTTGTTATTTGACAAAGGATCTTCTCCATTCAGCCATCCCCTGATTAAGAAGCTTCGGTTCTTATGCAGTGTGTATGAATCCAAAGCGATTTACAACTAATAAAATATTTTACTTTAGTTTTATTTAAGTGCTTTTCCTGCAAACATTTCAGTAATGCAATCCTTCAAAAAAACTCGACACCACAGGAACCGCACACACACACACACACATCTCCTCCCAAAAAACACACAAAAAAAACAGCTCCCACACTTCAGAGCTCAAAATCCTAATGCACTCCACCAACAGAAAAACACAAAAAAAAAATAATAGTAAAAATAAAAAACTTTTTGTGCTCCTCTGACGATGGCAATGAAAACTTTTCCCCATGCTTGGTAAAAATTATGAAACTGAATATGGAAGCGTTGGCAAAATTGAGACAAAACAACAAAGTTGTAGGACAGAGTCATGTGAGAACTAAAACTGATACTTTTTATGCCATGTCTAAGTGCAGACAAGAATGAAAGGAGAAGAGACACTTGGACAGCGCGAGACGACTAAAAAGAAGAAAAATGGCAACTGCATTTCCTGTCTAAAAGCTGACAAAGTGCTGAGTGCATTTCAGTTTGGTGCAGCTGCAGAAATATGTAAGAGTGAGAGGTTGTCTAATCGGTTTAAGAGCATTAAGCAGCAGCTTAGGATCGATTCTCCCCCGGTCCCCAGGGATCCAAAAACCCAGCACAAAATTATTATAACGCAGGATGTTTATTTTGCCAATGATTTATCAAACAACATCCCGTTCACAGCACCCTTGGAAGCAACCAAAAATGAAGAGTAACGGCAAACCAATACACAGGAAACAGCAGCAACAGGCGCTCACTATGATCAGAACTAAAATTGCCACCGCACTCATCCCATAATAAGACGCATGGAAAAAGCCAAACTCCGTTGTGGTGGTTGTATAATAAACCAAAACAGTCTGTACAACATTTTCACTCATTTTGGGTAACGATTTTGGTATAGAAATTTAAAAAACAAAAGTCTAAAGATTCTGCCATGTAATACTGAGATTTGGTGTAATTTAATGAAATGAAACTCATTTCACTTGATTTGAAAATGTTACTGGGTTAGTTTTTAATATTTTTAGCTCCACAAATTGAGAACATTTGTCATATAAGTAAGGTAGTCGGGCAATCCCGGCTTTTCTCCATCCAAGTACCAGCATTAAGCTTGGATTTTTAGCTCGAAAAAGGCTGAATTTAATCATAGAAGCATTAAACAGCAGCTTAAGATTGATTTTTCCAATCCCCAGGGATCCAAAAACACAGCACAGTATTATAATGCAGGGGATGTTTATTTTATCAAACAATATCCCGTTCCCAGCATGCCTGGAAGCAACCAAAAATGAAGAGTAACGGCACTATAATACACAGAAAACAGCAGCAACAGCTGCTTACTAAGATCAGAAGTATAAATGCTGCCGCACTCATCCCATAATAAGACGAATTGAAAAAGTCAAACTCCGTCGTGGTGGTTGCATAAACCCAAACGGTCCGTATATATATTTCACTCATTTTGGGTAACGGTTACCGGCATAGATATTTAAAAAAGTCAAACGAATTTGCCGAATAATACTGAGATTTGGTATAATTTAATGAAACAAAATTCATTACATTTGATTCCAAAATGTTACTGGGTTAGTTTTAAGAGTTTTAAACTTGAGTTAACTGTCATTTAAGTGTGGTACAATTCGTCATTAGAGTCCTTCTCATGCCAGTCCTGCTATGACTGTTTGGGAATTACAAAAATACATACAAAAAATTGAACACTAAGTTGATAGAAGGCTTTGCCTATGTCGCTTAGTAACCTCATAGTTTTGGCAAGAAATTAGCTTGCTCTTCTTTCAGCTTTTTTTCGCTTTTCCCTGAGTATCATAAGAATCTGCTGACTCAGCAAAACAGTTTATGACTGAGAAGCTCAGTTGAGTAAATTGCAAAGCCATAGAATAGGTCAGGCCAATTAAAACCGGGTTTATTTCGCCTAATCGCTCAGCTGAGATGCCTACTCAGACGCCGGTTTACAGAGTTTGACAGCAAATGAGACGAACACTCAGCTGAGCGAACAGGTCGTGTAAATAGAGCTTTAGCTAATGATCCTAACCAGGAGGTGCCCAAAAGCGCCTTATGCTCGCGCATACACTAACACAAGTAAACAAAACGAGAAAGAGATATCTAACTCCGTCTGTGACGAAGTTTTTTATACATTTGCAAGTGCTCGCTTAAATTTTTCCCACAGCGACCCATTTTCCGACCGATCGTTCGTATGGGAGCTATATGATATAGTCATCCGATTTGGACAAAAATTTGCACAATTAGGTGAAAGCTTGTGAAACAAGCAAATACAAAATTTTAGAATGCTACCATTAAAAACGAAAAAGTTTTTCCAACTAAGACTGTTTTTCAGACCCATCATTTGTATGGCAGCTATACCTTATAGTTGTTCGATTTTCATCAAACTTGGCAGAATTATAAAAATGTATAGACAACTTATGAAAACAAAGTTTGGGGACGTTTCCATGAAAAAGAAAAAAGTTTTTCCTACTAAAACAAGTTTTCTTAAAGATTGTTCCTATGGGTGCTATGAGATATAGTCATCCGATCCGGTCGGTTCCGACATATTGGCAGCGTGCAGCAAAAAGAAGACTCTGTGCAAAATTTCAGCTTGATAGCTTCCAAACAGAGTGACTAGTTTGCGTAGAAACAGACAGACGGACGGTCAGACGGAAGGACAAAGCTCAATCGACTCAACTCGTCACCCTGATCAAGTATATATATGGTTTATGGTGTCGGAAATGAATATTTCTATGCGTTGCAAACTTCTGGTCAAAATTATAATACCCTTTGCATAGGTATACAAACTGTGTATGTTGATGCTGGTGGCTGTCTAATGCACACAACAATAACAAAATCAACGCCGCAGTGCTGTCATTATGTATTGATGTTGCCTTTAATTTCGCTGGAGACAAAAGAGAGAACGAGAAGAGAGCAACATACGAAGTTGTCTTTATGCGTGATTCGTATACGCTTTGCAATCAACAAATGCGTCTAAAGCGTATATAGCGCGGGCACCCCTGATCCTGACTAACAAGCAACAAAATGTTGAGAAGTAATGCAGACTGTAAGCAAATTGAATAGTGAATTATACAATATATATATTTATTTATCTAAACCTTCCAATTTGATGGCGCTTGGCATACTCCTAATTCGAAATGTCCTTCTGCAATTGAGCTCTTATCATCTCCAATCGAGTCAAAACGATGCCCCGAAGCGGTCTCTTTAGTTTGCCAGAAGGCACTCAGGTGAATAAACACATATTGCGAAACAATATTGGTTGAGTATTGTTGAGATTAAACACGTTGGGGTTTCCAACATAATAAAATTATCTAAGTTCCCACTTCGCACCTTCTACATTAACTTATCTAGAAGTTGAGAATTTGAACCTAAATTCATAGTTGCCAACAGTTTATTAAACAACATCCTCATCCATTCCGCAACAATCTCCGTCACACGTCATGCACAAGGATCCCATGCAACCAAAGAAGCAAAGTACCGGCAGACAAATGCACACAAGACAGCAACAACAGGCCATAAATCCGATCAACAGAAAAAATCCCACTGCACCGAGACCCCAATAAGTATGCGACCAGCGGTACCTCTCCGTGGTTGTATAATAAACCATTACTGTGCGAATAGCCCGGGTGCCAAAAGTGTTTACTGGTACATTAGTTATATTCATTTTTGGTTACGGTTTTAACGAAGAATTTGAAATGGCAATATGATTTTTCTATACTAGTAAGATTTGTTTTAATGACAGAAAAGGCAATTCGATTGATTTCAAAAAGTTACTGAAACTCTTTGTAGTTTTAAACGAGAGAGAATTTGGTATATTCAACTATTCCGCTTATAAAACTTACAAATAAATATTCTAAGCCTCTTCTCGACCTTCAACTGTGGCTTCCTCTGCTTGAGTTTACAACGTTAGAATTTCCAAAATCGAACAACTAGTTTAATGTGTATTTGCCAACAATTTATCAAACAATATGCCTTTCCGGATCGCAACAGGAACTTATCATGCACACGCCTAAGCAACCAAAGAAGCAAAATATCGGCAGACAGACTAAAAAAATACAGCAACAACAGACCATCACTATTATCAGGACAGCAAGTCCTAATGCACTCAAACCCAGGGCGTAATCATCGTGGCTGTGATTGGAACGCGGTAATAATGTGTACGTAATAGTAGTTGAAGCGGTGGCATTCATTTTCGGTATCGATTTTAGGAATTATAGAAAATATGCCAAATTTTTTATTCAAATATTACTAAAATTTAGTTTATGACAGACAAGTCCTTACCACTAATTTCAAAATGTTTCACATAGAGCTACTTCAGTTCTTCCTCTCTATGCAAATCAGGACGTAATTTTTTCGAACTATTTTAAGGCTTGAGACTCGGCGAAATAAAGGACGATCCTTGAACAGACAATAATCACTTTTATTGATTGATATATATTTCGCTCCAAAGATTGTCTTAAAATCCAAGTTAGGCCCTGACCCACACATTTTCCATCCTTCGGAGATGGAAATATGTTTTCTCAACCATATTTTATCCATAGAAATAACAAAACAGAATTCTACAACAGGATAAAGGGGTAAAATTTTTCGAAATCAGAAATTCGCTCAGCTTTAAGCTTAAAACGTACTTGATTCTCCCATTTTCCGAACATCAGATACATTATATAAATGTTATATATCAGACTGAATGGTGCATTTTTCGAGATTTAAGAATTATTATACCCTTGCAAAGGGTATTGGTATCGGATGAATATATCTCATAGTTCCCATAGGAACAATCGGTCGGAAAACTAGTTTTTGTGAGAAAAACTTTTTTCTTTTCAATGAAAACGTCTCCAAACTTTGTATTCGTAGGTTTTCTATGTTTTTTTTTATGGTTCTACAAAGTTTTATTAGAATCGGACAACTATATGGTATAGCTGCCATACAAAAGATAGGTCTGAAAAACAGACTTGGTTAGAAAAACTTTTTGTTTTGAATGGTAGCATCCTGCGATTTTGTATTTGTTTGTTTCACATGCTTTCACATAATTTTACAAATTTTTGGCCAAATCGGATGACTATATCGTATAGCTCCCATACGAACGATCGGTATGAACGCACAAATCTCAGAGATGGTAAGAGATAGAGGTTTGACGTGTATCGGACATATGCTTCTTATGTCTGCAGGTAGATCAAGTTTATTTTCAATTTTGGCCACGCCCCCTGCCGCCCCCGCAATTTAGAAAACACGTCATATCTCCTACAGTTTTAAATATAGGTGGGTTTTTCCTTCTGAATATATTTATTAATAAGGATGGCTTATCGATCCGTCAAAGGAATGGTGAAGATCGGATGAACGGTTGTCGAGTAATGATCAAAAGACTCTTCGCTGCTGCAGCGCAGTAGCAGCGCTGCTGTCAGCTGCTACTGCAGCATCAAAATTTATGCTGAGCGTATAATTTCGTTGATACAGAGTAAGCTATAGTCAGGCTTGACCAACTTTCATTCTTGTTTTCTTCTTATTTTCTCACAACCGACATTAACCCACACTTTAACGGCCAATCCAACCAAAAGGCAATGTTTGAGAAGTTTTTTCATGTCTAATTACTTGACAGCTGGCACCAATAGCTAGTAAAGGTGACTGATTGTGCAAGTTTTCAAAGAAAAAACTAATTAAATAGATGTCCCGAGACAGGCACTTGTAATACCCGCTGTATCTTACCCGTCGACCTAATTATTGTTTAATTCTAGTTCGGTTCACATTTTTGGAACAAAACAATGTTAAAAACTGACCCTGGACTTTCAATTTCCAAGCCAGGGAATACAATTAAACAGTTCATAGTTTATGTTGCACCCCCTGGGGCTTAAAACAGTTGCAACATCTGCCGCTAAGGCCAACTTTCCCCTCAAATGTCAACTACTCTTCAAGTTCGAGCTATCTAGCTCTTACCGTTTAGTCTATAAGTGGATTACCAATCAGTCAGTCAGTGTAGTTTGTCAACTATTAGTCACATTAGCCACATTTGTTGGCTCAATTTTTTTCCCCCAACTCGAACACCAGCTTCAAATCCAGACATCCAAGTGGCACTCAACTCTAACACGTGGCTGCATGTCAAAGTGCAAAGTTTTGTGGCGTAAAAAGTGGCTAACAAAAAAAAAATGAAAAAAAAGGGAGCAGTCAAAATGTCGATTTTTAGCCAAAGGAAATGTATACCTGGCCTGCTCTAAACTTGCCCCACCTTAAAAGGGGAACAATTCGCTCGCGAATGCATATGAAATGAGAGCGGAAACACAGACACACAACCAGCTTCCTGCAAGCCGGCCATTTAGCATTGGCATGTGAAGTGGCCAATAAGCATAAAAATTGTCAAAAGCTGGCGTCAAACGACACTAAAATGAAAAGAAAAAAGGAGCGAAGGAGCGAAAATCATTCTTGTGGCCTGGCAAATGTTGCACGCATAAAAAAAAAATGGCGGAAGAAAAGAAAATGTCGAAGAAAAGTCATCTGGAAATTTATGTGTCTGCTGAGCTTTTGGATTTGCACACTAACAACTGGTGCCGAATGTGCCGGCTGGTCGAGCATTTCCTTTCCTTTTCTTTTTTTTTAGTAATTTCTTACTTATTTTATGCGCAGGACGAAGCAAACGCAATCATCATCAGCCGCATCAACAATGATCTCATATCATCATATTCATTGGCAATGCGGCCCAATGGCAGTCGTAAACTTGATTGTAATAGCATAATTTTGGGTAGCCAAGAATCAGGCCTAAATTCCGCATGTGAATGGAGATTTTCGTCTAGCGTTTTCATGCAATTTTTATGAGCGCAAAAGCAGAGCAAAAATCTCTCTAATAATCCTCCCCCTTGGACCACGTCACGCAAGTTGGCCAAAGTTATTGTTATCCTTTTTTTTTTTTGCTTGCCCTCCTGCCCCGCCTTTGATTCATAATACATAAATATAAATATTGCGTATACGCAACGCTCCCTCCTCCCACACACCCTGGCCTGGCCATAAATTCTTATAAACGTGGCCAAGCACGCATAGCGCCATGTCATCAATCTTTTGGCATTTCACTTAGACCCAGTTGTGTTTCCCCTCGCCCTCATTCAATATTTGTAAAATAAATATTAATACTACAGCATGAGCAATTTTATTTGTTTGCTTAAGCAAAAGTCGCCCTGTTTTGCAGCCACCTCCGTCTGTTGCCTCTATCGCCAATCATCCTGATCGGCACAGCACCACCAGCCGCATCCACAGATTATATAGCAAGAGAGGCAACAGATGAAGAGGAGTACAACACCCAGTATGATTCCAAGCACATAGAGACTTAGCATCGAATTTCCACGATTGTAAGACTCCGTTGATGTTAGATTGGCCCATGTTGTTGTGTTGTCTGCATCATCAAGTGTGGTATCCAAAAATAATGCACCAGGGTCCTCTCCTGGCACAGAAATGACTTTAAATACACCGCCGACAGACATTTTGAACTTGAAGATTTTAATATGCAAACAAAAAAAATAGTATATATATATATATATATCTAGAGAGAGAATTTTCCCACTTGAACTGCTTGTTTGAAATTTCATGAAATTTAAGCATCTCTCTCATAGTTTATGGCCAGGTCAATTAGGCCTTAATGAGGAATTTAATTATCTTTTGCCTCGCATATATGTTATTCCTCCATAAATTCGCATCTATTTATGTGGCCAAATAATTAGCGCCTTTTAACGCCCATTAAAAGTGACATTCCCCCCACCCCCCAAAACAAATCCCCATCAATGCCAATGCCAATGCCAATGCCATTGCCAAAATGGGGCCATAAATTGTATGTTTCAATATTGAATCGAAATGAATTTAAATATTTGCAATTACATTTAAATGTTAAGCGCTTTGGTCCTTCGGTGGTGTGTCTACTCCCGTTCTGCTGTTCGCACATGCCAATAAATTTCTTTTGGAACAAAGTGTCAACCAGGCCAGCCGCCGCCGCCTCGCATTTGCATTTCGATTCTCCGCTCTCTCTCCCTCTCTGTCGGTGTTTCTTTTGGCTACTTACAACAATATAATAATGGAATCCACTTGAAAATAGAGCAATACCCACTTGCATATGTTGCCGCGGACATTTCAAGAATGAGTCGGCGCTATAAATATTATTGAGTCCCCATCTCACTCTCTCTCTCTCTCTCTCTCTGTTCCACTCGCGTAGGACTTACAGACTATGATTGCGGCAAGCGGATGTAAAAACCTTGGCAATGACAGTTTTGGGCCCGGATCTGGGGTCCGTCTGTTATGCAAATGGCAAATGTCTATATAAGTATGTGACAGTGGCGGTTTCCCCAAGGGGTTTCATTAAGTTTATATTTGTTCGATGTCCAAGAAACTTGTATAGTTTGTGAAGCCCTTATTTTTCTTTCTATGTTCTTCCTACTTCCTTTTTTCTGTCATTTTTCTTCTATCGATTTTGATTTCTTCCACCTTTCTTCTCTGTCTTATGTCTTATATCTGTCTTCTATCTTTCTACATTTATTCTTCATGCTTTCGTTCTTCTACACTTTTTCTTTCCATCTTTTTTCTATCTCTCTTCTATCTTTCTTCTATCTTGCTTATATCTATCTTCTATACTTCATCTATCTTTCTTCTATCTGTCTTATATCTGTCTTCTATCTTTCTTCATTTCTTCTTCATTCTTTCCTTCTTCTACACTTTTTCTTTCCATATTCTTTCTATCTCTCTTCTATCTTTCTTCTATCTTGCTTATATCTATGTTCTATACTTCATCTATCTTTCTTCTATCTGTCTTATATCTGTCTTCTATCTTTCTCCATTTCTTCTTCCTTCTTTCCTTCTTCTATACTTTTTCTTTCCATCTTCTTTCTATCTCTCTTCTATCTTTCTTCTATCTTGCTTATATCTATCTTCTATCCTTCATCTATCTTTCTTCAATCTTTCTTCATTTTTTCTTCCTTTTTTCCTTCTTCTTTCTATCTATCTATCTTTTTCGTATCTTGCTCCTTGCCTCTTCCATTCTTCTCTCTTTATCTTTCTTTCTACTTTCTTTCTTCTTTTATTTCTGTTCCTTTCTGTTTTTTTTATGTCTTCCTCTGTTCTTACATTCTCTTCCTGCCTTGTCTTTAAACTTGTGTTATTTTTCCTCCCTCCTTAATTTCCTCATTCTTATTTTATTTTAATTTTCAATCTTTCTTATGTCTTTCTTCAATGTTTATATTTTCTGTCTTCTTTCTTTCTAGGCTCTTTCATTTTTTTTCTTCCTCTTTTCTTCTTCCTTTCTACTTTCTTCTTTTGTTTAACTTTTCTACATTTCATTTTTATTTTATAGTCGATTTTTTTTCTTCCATTTTAAGCCTTCTTTCTTCTCATTTTCTTGTTCATTATTTTTCTTTGCTTCCCGCTTCTTCTTTTCTTTCTTCATGCTCTTTTATTCGTGTTCCTTTCTTCATCAGTCTTTCTTCATTTGTTTCTCCTATATTTCTACTTTTTTTCGCTTAATCTCTGACTTCAGCATTCAATTTTACTTAATTTTTCTTTGTCTTACCTTCTACTTTCTTTTTTTTTTGCTGAATCTTTCCGTTTTCAGCATTCCAGGGTCTTTAGGAAAGTTTATCCTCGGTTCTCACCAAGGATCCCTCATAGTACCCCTGATCCCTAGCAAAGTATATCCTTTGGGACTCACCGAAGATCCTCCATAGTGCCCCTGGTCCCTAGGAAAGTACATCCTTTGGGACTTACCAAAGATCCCCATAGTACCCCCGACCCCTAAGAAAGTTCATCGTTTGGGTTCCACCAAGGATCCTCAGACGTTCCCTGTTCTCAAGGTCAAACTCGTACTTCGATTTCCATCAAGGTTCCCTTACGTTTCCCTGATCTCGAGGTCTAGTAATCCTTAGTAATCCGAGGATCCTCAATAGACTCTTTGATCTCTAGGCAAGGTTTACCCTGTGGTTTTCACCGGTTAATGCCATTTATTCCTCTGGTCTTCACCGAGAAACTGAATCGTTAAAAGTTTGGCACAAATACGACACATCCTCCTACCCGCCAGGTCCCAGCCACTTTACAAATTTCTTGTAAGGACACTGAGTTATCACCTCGGCAGGGAACTACTTTACAAGTACATGCATTTTTTCTGTTTTTTTATTTTACTTTCTGGTTCTTTTCTTATTGTTATTGTTATTTAATCTTCCATTTTACTTGTTTTTATCGTTTCTTTTTCCCTACTTATTTCTGACTTCTTCTGCTGTTTCTCTTTTCCATCTACCTCTGGTTTTTCCTTTCTTCCGCCTTCCTTTATTTTTCTAATTTTCTTCCTGCAGTCTTTCCAAGTTTGATTTCATCCTATTATCTAGATTTATGTATATTCTTCTTTCGGTGTTCGTTTTTGAGTTCTATCAACCGTATTTCATCTTTCTTTCTTAACTCTTCTTTCCTTTTGATATCGCTTCTACTAACTTGCCTCTTTTAATTCCCTTTTACCTTTTATTTCATTCCTTTTTATACTCTGTACCGAAGGTATGTACATAGAGTATTATAAGTTTGTGCAAAAGTATGTAACATCCAGAAGGAAGCATCTCCGACCCCATAAAGTATATATATTCTTGATCAGCATCAACAGCCAAGTCGATATAGCCATGTCCGTCTGTCCGTCCGTCCGTCTGTCTGTCTGTTTGTCCGTATGAACGCACAGATCTCAAAGATGGTAAGAGATAGAGGTTTGACATGTATGGGACATATGCTTCTTATGTCTGCAGGCAGATCAAGTTTATTTTCAATTTTGGCCACGCCCCCGCAATTTAGAAAAAACGTCATATCTTCTACAGTTTTGAAGATGGATCGCTTGTTCCTTCTGGACATATTTAGTTATTAGGATAACTTATCTATCCGCCAAAGGAATGAAGAAGATCGGATGAACGGTTTTCGAGTTATGATCAAAAAACTCAACTCATTTTCTTGGTACAGAGTATGTTATAGTGGGCTTGACCGACTTTCTTTCTTCTTCTTTCTTCCTTACTGATTCTTTTAACCATTCAATTGTATCATTCACAAATTTCCTGTTTAATTCGTATTTTCACTCTCCTCAATATTTTTGATTCCTCTTTCTTATTCCAGCTCTGTTCACCCCCTTTGCAGAATATTCCTGGCACGCTTCTGCTCCATACACTACTCTGCATATGTGCATGTGTGTGTGTGTGTGTGTGTGTGAGTGTGTGTGTATGAACCTGTGTAAATCGACGCCTGTTTATATGCAAATCTTTTATTTCGATGTCGGACTCGCCCTGCCCTGCCCTGCCATGCCTCATTTTGGATTTTTTCCGTATTTCCGTTGCAGCGCCGCCGCCACCGTCGCCTTTTTTATTTCTTCTGCATTAAATTAACATCAATAAAATTTTGTCTGTTGTCGTTTGTCGTCCTGCTGTTGCACTTGTGTCTCTGTGTTGGTCCCTTTCTTCTGCTCTGTGCGTATTTCTGAGGCAAATGTGCCTGTGCCTGTGCCTGTGCCATGTGCTGCGATTTGTTCTTTACCCAAAGGATAAGGCATAATTTTTCTCACTTTTACAGAGACATTTGCATGTGACAGTTTTTGTGGGGGATGTTTGGGGGTGATTGAAAGTGAAATTTTCCACCGGCATCCAAATGTGTCGGCTTTTCTTAGCAAGCACCCATAAATAATGTACACAAATCACAAGCTAAGCTATGCTCCACAATTTCATCGATTTCTTTGATAGATTCCCCGGGATTGCAGCGCATGTAAACTTGGGCTTTTGTTAATCAAATTAAGTGCAAGCTAATGGCACAGCTCCTTGTTTCGCCCCCCCCTCTCTCTCTCTCTCTCTCTCTCTCTCTCTCTCTCTGTTTGCCCACTCGAAAATGATGAATAATAAATTGCTAATCATAAATATTGCGAAATCAGGCGAAACGCTGCTACTCGGCCGTTGCTTCTTTCAGTTTGCAGAGCAAACGAAAAAAAAAAAAAAAAGAGAAAGAAAAAAGCAAAACAATACCAAAAGTACACAATGTTAAATTGAAAGGAAACAAATGTAAAATTTATACAGCTGCAGTGGCCTCTCTCTTTGGTTGGGATACATCGATTCCTTGAACGAGTTCTGTGTAAAATCAAAATAGGGCGGACTACCCTCCTAATGGACTACGCAGTGTTTGCCATTATCAAACTCTCAAGAATGAAAAGTGAAGGAGGATAAATGTTTGGTTTCTAGTTCAAAATTGTGCGCGGTGACGGGGGGGACCGGGGGGGGGAGGCTGCTTGTGATTAATTTAGCGTTATTACATTGATGAGATTTGGTGGCTAGAAACTCTCAATAGAGTCTCTCCTTGGTGGCTTCGAAGGTATCATACATGGTATTTTCCAGGAACAATGTTCCAAAGGCACGAAACATTAGCAAAAAGTCGCACACCTCCTCAGCCTTGCACTGATTCACCCGCTCTTGTCCCTCCCACTGGATCAGATAGGTCTCGCCCAGCTTTATAATACACTGTAGACGTACTCCCGACACCAGAGTTTCCAGCACCTTTAACTCAACTTCTTTCATGGCCAGGTGCTGATAGAGTGGAGCCACAAGTTCCACAATCTCTTGACATGTCAAGGCTTTTTTGCTTTGCACCAGAATTTTGTAAACGCTACGTTTAATGAAGTTGGGAAAAAAACGGCGAAACCAAGGCATTTTTTTTATATAAATTTCTTCAAGTGTAAAGAACTAGTGAAAAGTCAAAGGTGAGTTGATTTCACATTTCACACAATTCAACCACATTTGGGAGTCAGTTCGTTCGTTCGGTCAACCACAGCTGATTACTGGGGTAAAGATTTTATCTGGCCACCAGAATTACGCAACCTAAGCCCACCTCATCTATGACCAGTAATTAGGGGCTGAAAAATCAATACAAGCTGAACTGGTGCACCAGCAGCACGGCACAGTGAAGCAAGGTGTGACGTAAAACTAGAGTAGAATATTGTTTTCTAATATATTTTTGTCATATATTTTCACTTTGTTTTAAACCGGTTCCTTTTTGGGTTTCTGACAGCCAAAACTTAACAAAAAAACAAGTAAGGGCGCTGCAGTCGAGTTTCCCGACCACAAAATACCCTGTTCATTTGTTTTCATTTAATTATTTTTGAATTTGACAAAATTATCCCAAATGTAGGCAACACTTTTTTCTAGTCCTGACCAACAAGTGGGGGGGTGCTCTTATCAGCTCAACTGTTTCGCTTATAACTCCGGTGTTTTTTGTCCGATCTGATTGTATCTATTTTCAGAATAGATAGATATTGGGCCTAGCTTGATGTATACTAAACCACGAGGCTCTAACTTGAAAATTGTGGATCTGACGGCTATTTAGGTCTAGGATTTCTAGAGGAGGTCTAGGTTTTTTGGGGATAAAAGGGGGACAATGGAATGGGTGGGGTGGAATTTTTCAAATCTGAAACAAACTTGATCTGCGTACAGCATAAATCTACCTTCGTGCAAAAATTTGTGGCTCTATCTCTTATAGTCTCTGAGATCGACGCGTTCATACAGACAGACAGACGGACGGACGGACGGACGTACATGGCTATATCGACTCGGCTGTTCATGCTGATCAAGAATATATAATTTATGGGGTCGGAAAATTTTCCTTCTCCCTGTTACATACATTCGCACAACTTCATGATACCCCTTTTCCCATTTTCAATGGGAACAGGGTATAACAAGAAAGAAAGTCGGTCAAGCCCAACTATAGCATACTCTGTACCAACGAAATTATACGCTCAGCATACATTTTGATGCTGCAGTAACAGCTGAAAGCAGCGCTGCAGCAGCGAACAGTCTTTTGATCATAACTCGAAAACCGTTCATCCAATTTTCACCATTCCTTTGGCTAGTCGATAAGTTATTCTTATTACTAAATATATACAGAAGGAACAACCCACCTATCTTTAAAACTGTGGGAGATATAAGGTTTTTTCTAAATTGCGGGGGCGTGGCCAAAATTGAAAATAAACTTGATTTGCCTGCAGACATAAGAAGCATATGTCCCATACATGTCAAACCTCTATCTCTTACCATCTCTGAGATCTGTGCGTTCATACGGACAGACAGACGGACGGACGGACAGACGGACATGGCTATATCGACTCGGCTGTTGATGCTGATCAAGAATATATATACTTTATGGGGTCTGAGATGCTTTCTTCTGGATGTTACATACTTTTGCACAAACTTTTAATACTCTATGTACCTTCGGTACAGAGTATAATGATAGCATATTTAGCATTCCTACACCACTGTGCCCACGCAATCAGTATCACACACAATTGCCATTGTCCAAGTGCAATCAAATCAACACGAATCAAAGTTCAAGCAGCTGTCCACTTTCTCATGAGCTCCAAAATTCAACAACAATGGAATTCTGCGCCTAAAATCGTACGAAACATGAGTACAAAAGTCAGTTGCAAGCGTTGAGCTGATTACAGTTACAATTCGTTGGCAAACAGTGACAGTAGACCTGTAAGTATTATGTATATATATATATGTATATATAGACATTTTCCACATTTTCCGCACTAAAGAAAGTGCATTTAATTAAATTTCCTGTTTGGTGGTGGGGCAAAAAGCATTGCCTACTTTTGTGAGCCAAGGAAAACTGTTGCACACGCAACCACAAAATGTTGTTGGCCAACTGAGTGCAACAACAACAAGAAGAACAACAATAACAATAAAAACCAAACAATTTGCAG
The DNA here is from genome assembly GCA_035044965.1 of Lordiphosa andalusiaca. NCBI lineage: Eukaryota > Metazoa > Arthropoda > Insecta > Diptera > Drosophilidae > Lordiphosa > Lordiphosa andalusiaca. The sequence continues at coordinate 36,939 of JAWNNM010000966.1, forward strand.
CATCTCGGCAAGAAACAGCTGCGTGCAAAAACCAGGCAAGAAAACCACCTTCCCAGCCCCACCACCACCACCCTTTTTTGTTGTCCCCGTCCCAGACAAGCAACAAAAAGATACAAGTAAGAAACTCTCCAAGGCAACACAAACTCGAAAATACTCTTGTTATACACATGTACATCTATTCAATTAGAAATGCATTTTGGTCAATGGAAATGTAACATTTTAGTTTTGGTTTTGAAGAAAAACTACAAAATTAAACATTTTATGTACACGAAAACTCAAAAGTTTCTGCCGGCTGGTTCTTTAAGAGTCATGGCGAGTTTAGTTTGAGCTGGTGAAGCTATTTCTACGATTTGGTTTAAATTTTCAACAATCTTTTAATTAAAAGTCCTTAGAAAATAAGGATTTTGTTTAAATGAACTTTGGTCAAACATTTCATATTAGATAAGATAGAACATATAAGGTTGTCCAAAAAGTCTTGCGGTATTTCCGCAAGCTTGTCTTTGCAAGCGCGTAGTTCTAGTTGTATTCGTCGCATCGGTTCACGCTAGAGCTTTTTGGAAAGCTCTTTTCACGCGCTAACACGTGTTTGTTTTTAGTCGTTCGTGAGTTATGGCGTCGCAAACATGGAGCAAAATAAAGAGAAAATACGGCATATTTTACAGTACTACTACGATTAAGGCAAAAATGCATCTCATGCTGCCAATAAAATTTGTGCAGTTTATGGACCCGATACAGTTTCCATTTCCACCGCACAACGATGGTTTCAACGTTTTCGTTCTGGTGCAGAGGTGATCGAAGATGCGCCACGGTCCGGAAGGCCTGTCGTCGAAAATTGCGATAAAATCGCTGAATTGATCGAAAGAGACCGGCATAGTAGCAGCCGTAGCATCGGCCAAGAGCTGGGCATGAGTCATCAAACCGGTATAAACCATTTGAAGAAGCTTGGATTCAAAAAGAAGCTCGATGTATGGGTGCCACACGACTTGACGCAAAAAAAACATTTTGGCCCGTGGCTTCTGAATCGCAACAAAATCGACCCGTTTTTGAAGCGGATGGTGACTGGCGATGAAAAGTGGGTCACTTACGACAACGTGAAGCGCAAACGGTCGTGGTCGAAAAGCGGTGAAGCTGCCCAGACGGTGGCCAAGCCTGGATTGACGGCCAGGAAGGTTCTTCTGTGTGTTTGGTGGGATTGGCAGGGAATCAGCCACTATGAGCTGCTCCCCTATGGCCAAACGCTCAATTCGGACCTGTACTGCCAACAACTGGACCGCTTGAATGCAGCACTCATGCAGAAGAGGCCATCTTTGATCAACAGAGGCCGAATTGTCTTCCATCAGGACAACGCCAGGCCACACACATCTTTGGTGACGCGCCAGAAGCTCCGGGAGCTCGGATGGGAGGTTCTTTTGCATCCACCGTATAGTCCGGATCTCGCACCAAGTGATTACCACCTATTTCTGTCCATGGCGAACGAGCTTGGTAGTCGGAAGTTGGCCACAAGAGAGTCCTGTGAAAATTGGCTCTTCAAGTTCTTTGACAATAGGGTAGCGAGCTTCTATAAGAGGGGCATTATGAAGTTAGCATCTCGTTGGGAACTCGTCATCGAACAAAACGGCGCATATTTGACTTAAATCGCATTATTATAACCAATTTTATGAACAATTGAAAATTCAATAAAAAATACCGCAAGATTTTTTGGACAACCTTATATATATGTTGTAGTCGATTTTGACAAACTTTCTTACTTCTTCTAAGGGTTGGTCTGGAGTTGGTCTATTACTGAGATTTGAAATCTTCTTTTCTGGAAATTATGTTTCGTTCCTCCAAAAAATTGCGATAGTCGTGTTATCAGCTAGAGAAAGTTCTTTGCTGCAGCGCATACACTTTAGTTGGTAGTAGAGTATATATAGTGTGGTGTATAGAGTAGTGTATATATATATATATGAGTATATTGCAGTCGATTTTGACCGACTTTCTTACTTCTGGTTAATGTTGGTCTGGAGTTGGTATTTTACTGAGATTTGAAATGACATTGAAACCAGAAAAGGTTTTCTCTGGCTTTTAATGGCTCTTGAGCTTCTCTTCTTGAAAGTCCCCCTATTTTCGGCTTAAGCCCCTTCTTTCCTAGCCTAGTACCCTTCCTTTTTTGAATGAAGCTTCTACTGCCTTAAGTCACCTCTTTAATTGCATTGATGTCCTTTCTCTAGCCACAACTTGTTCTCTACTTTCTTTACATTTAAGCTCCTTTTTTTTATAGTTTTTTCATTATTTTGTTGTCCCCGTTTGTATCTTTCTTGCAAAAACAAAAGCTATACGCTATTCAACTGCCACGGAGTGTACATTAATGCTGGCACACCTGAAGGATGAGGTTTCACGAAATGGGACTCCTCTTGTGTTTTAGGGTATATTCTCTTCCTTTAGCCAGATAGTTGCTGGCTGCTGTGGACAACAAAATGGCTGTGCGAATTGTTTGGCGCATAGAGCGGAAATGCAAGCTGTATGTTGTTGTTGCTGATGTTGTTGCTATTCCTGTTCCATGAATATTCATGGCTGTGGCTTGGGCTGGGGCAGTCATTCATTCATTCGTGATTTCACGCAACCAGCGAAGGAAGACAAAACATGAAACCAAATAAATAAACAAATGTCAGTTGGCAGAGTTTTGCCGGCAAAAGGCGGAGGTGGTTGCCAAGAAATTGGCGTGAAAATAAATCAAGAAACAAATTGGAAAATTTGTTATTTCAGTAGAGCAAAAACGCACAGAGAGTGGGATGAAGCCTCATTCTTTTGCACAGATAATCAATTGAGTAGGTTAAGTGTGCAGTCAAATGCACATCGATGGCCTCCAGACGCACACACACACAAAGTGATGGCCAATTAAAATGTCCTTTAGGCCTTCTTGCAATTTAATTAACACGCAAAAGGCAACCAAGTTCGAATTGGGTCGCCATAAGAGCTGGGTGAATCGTTTATTTAATTGTAAAATATACATTTTTTACATAATACCCATTAAAATGCAGTAGCCAACTGAACACATCCCCCCACCCACCCGGCGTATCAACTGCCAAAGGTAATCAACTGCTGGGTGCTGCGAGTTCCAATGTTAAAAAATGCAAAAAGCTTTTAATGTAGCCCATTCGTGTCCAGGAGTCCCAGTCTGCGTCTGCGACTGGGTCTGGCCGGGCCGGGCCGGGCCTTTGTCCGCACAAACAGCGGATGAGGTGGATGGTGGATGTGGATGGTGGTGGCCGAAGGCATTTACTTTGACAACACACTCATGCTGCTCCCATTTAAATGCAAATTTAAATGAAATTTTAATCCAGTTTAAGGACACACAGTTGCAACATTGCAAGATCCTTTGATGTCATCGATGGGCTGTAAAACTTAATGCTGTTGCTCTGGATTGAGGGAGATCTGCTTCAGTTTGATTCATTTATTTGTCAATCACTTAGATACATATCCTCCAAAATGCCAGCTGCCGTCTTAATCTCCTTCCAACGATCCATTACCGAGGTACCCTCTGACCCGCTGGCAGTGATGGCCTCCTGATCCGTGGATTCCTCTTGAATGGGTGGTGGCTGGACAGCTGCATGCTTCAGCAAATAGAAATCACAGCGTTTGCAGTAAAGTTGCGATTTGTCGCGTGGCTCGAACTTCTTGTCACAGATGGCGCATCCTTTGGCCGGCAGGCGACAGCGAGTGCAACGATGCTCCTGCACGGACAAGTCACTCCACAGGCAACGGCGAAAGCATTGACTGCACAGGTACAGCTTGTCATCGGGCGAGTCCATCTATGCATAATATTGAGGCACCGTTTGCTTCTATAATTTAATAAAACCCACACTTCAATTACTTGCCACTTTCAACTCCAACATTTACCACAACTCAACTGACATTTCCATTTCCATTTCACTTTGAGTTGACAGTCACAAATAAGTTTGAGCAGCGACAACCCTGTAGTTCTTGTCTACCGGGGCCATGAGGAAATCCAATCTTTCGATCTTCCAATTAGCCTTCAATGGCTGCTTCATCAACGTTTCATGAATTAAATCTTAACCACATTTCTGCTGATGCTGATGAGGAGTATTCCCATAACCGGAGGGTCATCAGGCAGCACATTGTATGGCAACAACAGCGTTCATGGCATAATTTCAAGCGCATTAAAAACTTCCATAATGATTTATTGTTGTTGAGCCAGTGCGCCTGATTCCATGCCACAAAAACATATTTAAAACGACATATTTATGTTTAATGAAGAATAAATTGTAATACGAGGGCAGTTTGGAGAGGCTTAATGCCATTATGTGTAATGCAAGGATACAATATGAAGTTGAACAGCTGTTTCTTGCATCAAAAAGAGTTGGTAATAATATTTTGATTGCAATGATTTAAGAAATTGAGAATTGTTGGGTAAACAGAGGGGTATGTTAGGTGTTGTTGAGCGGAGAGTACAAAGTTGAGTACATTTATGCACTTATTCGTAGGAGGACTGAGGCGCACACACTGGTTAGTTAGGTTAGTTGAAATCCATGCAAGTTGTTTGCTGCCGAGACTGTCAAAACCCTTGAATTACCCTTCGAGTTTGTGTAAATTAAAAGAGACAGTAAGTGTTTCTTGTTTTTGAGGGGACTTTGGGTGTTCTACTTACTTCAACTGATGTTGCGGCCTTTCCCTGTACACTTTCTGTGCCTTTTACTGAATAAGACGACTTTCCAACTATCGATTTTTTTATTGATAGTTCTGAAAAGACTTATGATACTATACAGAAGGTTTGCTTGAAGTGGCTTCAATAATACCTCCCTATGTTAGGGCCAAGATTCTCTTAAGTTTCCTACTCCCTTCACCTGATAATCATTCTTTGCCCTTTACGTTGATTAAAACGACTTTTAAACTATCGATTACTTTATCGATAGTTCTAGAGGGACTTATAAAACTATAAAAAAGATTTGGTTGCAATGGCTTTAATTAAATCTGCCTACTCTAGGGTCAAAAATGTGTTTCTTGTCTTAAGTTTCCTACTATCTTCAACTGATGATAATTTCTTGCCCTGTACACTGATTAAAGCGACTGTTAAACTATCGAATACTTTATCGATGGTTCAAAAGGGACTTAACTGGAGTGTAAATATATAAAACTATACAGCATAACAAAGTGTCCCTACTCTAAGGCCAAGCTAGGCCCATTGTGATACCATATATTCCTTATTTAAACCGAGAGTGGTTCCGCCTGTTTGAGCTATTGTGAGTTCTCTATCTCTGATACTTTCAAAACATTGAAGATTTCGACTAATTTTACAAATTAAATATGGATTTTTACTCGGCGAACCAACTTTGAGAACAGAAAAGATCAAGAAACGTTTCTTTAAGCAGAGCTTGAAGACCTGAAGCAACTCTGATCTCTTTCCCCACTTTTAAGTTTAACAGAAAAGTCACATTTTACCACATCTTTTTGCAGACAAATATTCTCCCATCGATAGGTAACAAAATGTCTCACAAAATCAGCGATAGCGATGAAACCTACAGCACAAGCGGCTCCTTTTCTGCGTTGACAGCATCGACAGCCTCACTACAGCATCCACGACCCAAAACAGGTCCCGGCCTATTGCTATTTCCTGGCACCGCTCAAAGGCATCAGCATAATCCTGCAACAAGGAAAACAACAGCAAAGGCTGCATTTGCAGTGACTGCAAGAACGGCAGCAACAACAACAACTATGGCAAATGCTAATGACGACGACAACGTGACCATTAATCAGAACAGACGCAGCGTGCGCAGCTTTCAACGACCACCGCTCTGGCAGGCATCACCATCAAAACAGATGAGACGGGAACATGAGCCGGTGCCGGAGCAGGAGCAGGACAGCCATCGTATTTGCTTGGCAAAGTTCCAGGCATTCATAATCGAATTTCTGCAGGGCTCCTCCATACATGGATTCATCTATTTGGCCAAACTTGGCCTGAATTTAGTGGAACGGTAAGTGGGGGGATCAATAAATTTTGCCAATGGTGGGGTTCTCAACACGCAAAACATTTCCACTCAATTAATTTACGAAACGAAATTAAATTTAGACCTCATTACCGATCCAACCAGCGGAACCGCATCGAAAACTTTCACCCAAAAAGGATTAACTTTCATTCTGGTTTTTGCCTTCTAAAACCAGGGGGGGTGGGGGAAAAAAAAAGGAGAAATAAAACGTGAAACCGCACAACACTAGACTATAAGCCGGGGGCTTAAAGTGTTCCAAATCGCGGCCACGTGCACAGATTCCGATAGCCGTCCGTCCTGTGGAAGGGAAGTGCGTGTCAGCCTCTCCAACTTGTGCATAAATTTCACCACACACGGGAAATACATTTTTCTACATCTTTTCCGGCTTTCGGTTGGGTGAAAGTAATATTTTGTATTTTTGTGCGAGTGCAATAAATCCTTAAAACTGACATGACATGACAAACAGGATTACACTAAAGTTGGCTGGCTGCCTGGGCAAGGCTTAAATTGGTAACACACTCTCCCAACTGGTGGCAGACATGGACAGGAGGAATGGCAACTAGGCAGGGGTGGACGGGGGAGGGGAGGGGGGGGGGTGCGAATGTCAGACGAGCAGCCTGAGGGTTAATTAGTGGATAACAGTCAGGCCAAGGACATGATGCACTGTAAGAAAGTAGGTGTTTTTGATTCATTTCAAGCTCTCATCTTCAGCTTATCAGCGGTCGGCATTAGGTGCAGAGCTGTAGGCAGAATTTCATACTCTCTTTGGAGCAAAAAGAAGATACTTTTTCCTATATATGTGTATATGAATCATGAACAATTTCTAATAATTTGTTCACAGTGTACAAATTCATTCTCGCCCCTGCGTTTCTCAAGCTCAATTACAATTATTGTTAGTTCTTGGACAGCCCAAAAGCTCAGTTGACAGGTGGAAGTTGGGGTATACCTACTCCTCCATCTATTAATTAATACACTTCCCCTTCTTTACACACACCACCACAAATTTTGTTTGGGGTTCTAATTTATGTACTTTTCTATTTTGCCACAAAAATATGCTTTGCCATGACAAAAAATCAGCTTGTGACGCACAATTTTGTGGATTAAACCCAACTTAAGCTGCCTCTCCCACACACACACACACACACACACACACGCACTGCTCTGATCTGCTGTTGCCCACATTTGGTATAAAAATATTTTTGAGCAAAAATGCATAAGCCAGGGTGAGACAGCAGAAAGAGTCTGTGTCGCTGACATGTGATAACCTCAATTTCACAAGCGTTGATATGGTAACTAGGAGAGCGGAAGAAGGAGAGCAGGGAGCTGGCAGGTGCATGACTGCATAATCCTGAAACCAAAAACTACAAATGCAAAACACGCAATTGCATCTGAGAGTGTGTGGGTGTGTGTTGGGGGGGGGGAGTGGGATTAGTCAGGGGCACCACCAACAGCATTGCATTTAGATGAGAGTCAAAGGGTTTGGGGAAAAAACCACAGTTGAAATATAATTCACAAAACTCCCACGACTTTCAAATTAGCACAATTTATTTTTGTTAACAATTTGGCGCAGTTTTAAAATACGATTCAAAGAAGAACAATCGAACAATAGCGGTGCAAAAAGCACTAAAACGACTAACCAGCAAGGTGGATAGCAAGGCAAATGTAAAGATAACTTGAAGAAAACCCTCCTAGATCGGCCGTTCCGAAGTTTGTATACCCTTGCAGCATGTTTTTCCCACTAGTACTACTTTTCAGACCTTACTTTTCTATGGGGGCTATACTATATAGATGTCTGATTTCTACCAAACTTGGTGAAATCATGCAAAAGCCTAACAAAAGAACATGTATGAAATTTGGAGCTGATTCCATTTTACACAAAAAAGTTTTTCTCAATAGAACTTATTTTTCAAACGATCATTCGTACTGCAGCTATATGCTATAGTCATACGATTTCGACAAAACTTTGCAGAATTGTGTGAAAGCATATCAAATACAAAAATGAAAATTTTAAGGACATTTCCATTGAAAACAAAAAAGTTTTTCTCACTAAGACTACTTTTCAGACTCTACTTTTCTATGACAGCTATACTATATAGATGTCCGATTTCGATCAAACTTAGTATAATCATGTGAAAGCATAGCAAACTAAGAAATACCAATTTTAAAGGCGTTTCCATTAAAAACAAAAAAGTTTTTCCCACTAAAACTAGTTTTTCGACCGATCGTTCCTATGACAGCTATACTATATAGTTGTCTGATTGCAACCAAACTTAGTAAAATCATGGAAAATTGTAGCCAGCTAAGAAATACAAAGTTTGGAGGTGTTTCCATTGAAAACAAAAAAGTTTTTCTCACTAAGACTAGTTTTTCGACCGATCGTTCCTATGACAGCTGTACTATATAGATGTTCGATTTTGACCAAACTTAGTAAAATTATGGAAAATTATATTCAGCTAAGAAATACAAAGTTTGAAGCCGTTTCCATTAAAAACAAAAAAGTTTTTACTACTAAAACTAGATTTTCGACCTAACGTTCCTATGACAGCTATACTATATAGATGTCCGATTTCAACCAAACTTAAAAAAATCATGTAAAAGCATATCAAACTGAAAAGTACAAAGTTTGGAGGCGTTTCCATTGAAAACAAAAAAGTTTTTCATACTAAAACAAGTTTTTCTACCGATCCTTCCTATGACAGCTAACCTATATAGATGTCCGATTTCAAGCAAACTTAGTTAAATCATGGAAAATCACAGACACCTAAGAAATAAAAAGTTTGGAGGCATTTCCATTAAAAACAAAAAAGTTTTTCTCACTAAAACTAGTTTTTCGACCGAACATTCCTATGACAGCTATATGCTATAGTCATTCGATCCGACCGGTTCCGACAATTGTACAGCGTATTTGTACTAAAAGACTTCGTGCAAAGTTTGGTGAAGATAGCTTTCAAACTGAAGAGGGAGATAGCATAGAAACAGACGGACGGACGGACGGACAAGGCTAAATCAATTAAGCTCGTGCTGCTGATCAAGATATATATATACTTTATGTGGTCGGAAATGCTTCCTTTTGTGCCTTACAAACATCAGGACAATTCTATGCAAGGGTATTAAAAAGGTTCGGTTCAAGGTTCAGTTCATTCATGTAGTTCCATTCTCGAACCGTTCCGAAACTTCCGGGTATAAAAAGGAATACAATAGAATTCAAATTCGGCAGTCTGAAGTAGAAAACCCCTTGATATTTACGAGAGTAATCCTCCAGAGGCAAGCGGCTCTCTACTACTCGAGATGTTAAGAAATGACAAAAATTCTTCATTTTCATTGCTTCAAAAAGACTTCTTCCTCCTCCCCCACTACAGACAAATCAGAAATACCAACATAACCAATTCGTATATCATGCCAACACTCCGACAATCCTGTAAGGCCACCCTTCAGCATAAATACAACATCAACATGCATCACTGAGCTTCATTCACGCACACATAATATTTATGTATGTATGTGTGTGAGTGAGTGCGTATGTGTGTGAGTGTGTGTGTGTGGAGATGATAAAACAAAACATCTAAATGGCCGACCTAACCTACACAGAAAGACACTGGCGAATGAAAATGCTTTGGGAAGACTCTCACATCGGAGGTCCAAAAAGGATTTGATGGTTGGAAATATTTGAAAATTAAAAGCCAAACAGTTGAAATGAAGTGATGAAAGCCTTTATGAGCCATTGTCACGGTCGCCAAAATGCCAAAATGCTACATGGCGCTGCTCTTGCCGGGAATTTTGGCGTCTGCTTGCCGTTTGTTTGTTTGCTTTTAGTGTGCGTAAGTCTGGGCCAGCTTTTTTTTTTTTTTCGTCCTCTTTTGGCTGTCGTCGCATTTGCACCCAAAAAGGGGTTGACAGCGCGCGTTCATTGACTTTGGCCTCAACTGGGCCATAATTCTTACAACAAAAATTTACACGCAATAGATTTTTATGTCCCTTGGCAGAATGCACACACAACAGCGGAATTATTACGATTTCCATATATCACAATGGGGAAGTTTTTGGTATATTCGTAGCATGCTCTGGTTCGCCTTCATTTGCATTGCCCTGTTCAGCATCATCTCGCTGAGTCAACGCACTTGGCAGCGCTTTCAGACCTCACCCATGGTCATCTCCATGGATCGCAATAAGCTGGTGTGGAACACCAGTTTCCCCTCCCTGACGGTGTGTCCGCACAAGCGTATCGATGAGCTAAAAGTGGAGGAGTACATTCAGTAAGTGGCAGACACCAGGATATTTTGTTTTCACGTCCCCTTCCACACACACACACACACAGGGCCCATCCCAAGCATTTCCAGTCCGAGGAGGATCAAGAGGACTTCCGTGATTTTATTGTCAAACTTGCCAGCCTCACATACGACAACTTGGAGACTTTGCCGCTGAACAAATCGTTTGGCATTCCCAGTGACAAGTACTTGGATTTGCTTTATGAATTGAAATGGCCCTTTGAGCCGGAAATCAGCAGCGGCGCCGCCGTCAAAATGTTCATCTATGAGACGCAAACAGAGTTTGGTATTTGCCATTCGGTTAACTCGATGGTGGCCCAGTACAATACGTTCAAGTGAGTGCGGGAGGAGTAAATGAGGAATGCGCTGAAGACAAATTCACAATTTATAGCTATTGGCGCTCGAATGACTGGAGCTTGCTGGATCATGGGGATCGTGTGACAGTTCATCCCTTGGACGGAGAGATCTATGCACAGATCATAAATCTATCAACCGCCTATGATGTGTACTTTCATGGCTCTGGCGATGTGCCCAATATATCCAAGCAGCGTTACACATTTCCCGAAAGCGATTATACCACCGTGGAGTTGATTGCCCTAGAGATCTACACGAATGAGGATGCCAGGGCGTGAGTTGAACTGCTTCTCTCCATCCACCACCTCCTCTCCATCGCTAAGTTATGCCCCTACCTACAGATTCACCACAAAACAGAGAAGCTGCCGCTTTAATTATGAGGCAGAGGATATGCAAACTGTGCCAATTTATAGTTTTGGTCTCTGCCTCTCCGAGTGTCGCATGTTCTTCTCCCTGCGAGTTTGCGGCTGTGTTCCCCACTTCTATCGTAATCGCTGTGAGTGGAAAACCATAATTCTGTTTTGGCAACTTTCATCACACTTTCATCGTCGTCCTCGTCCACATAGTTGCACTTAATTGTCTCCATTAAAGTTAACTTTTATGTGTCGACATGGTTTTATGGCGAAAATTTGGTCATAAAATGTTTAAATACTCGGTAGTTGAGGCTGAAGTTTTCACCGATTATCCACCCCGCTTCTGTCTACAGTGCGCAATGGACGCCGCCTGCCCATTTGTGGTCTGGAAGGTATCGGTTGCTTGGTCAAAATTAAACGTGAGTATTCACATTTTTTATTTTATTTTTTTTGCATTTTTGGTTCATGAAAATATTTGAATTGCGTTGATGGGAAAAAAGAATTTTTGATTATATTCTGTACGAACGTGACCATCATTTTTGTTGTGCAATTGAGTGGAAGGATACCTGTTGCATGTTAAGCACTTAGTTTGCTATTGAAGGCTGGAAAATGTAAGGGAAGCTATTGAAAAAGAATTTGGTAAGGCAACTTTTACTTTGTTGTCCTTTAAATCAGGGCTGCTAAAAGGTTCTGAAGCGAACCGGTTCGGGCAAGGAATTACGACTTATTTTTCACTGGGAACCTTACCTTAAGGCGAACAAAATGTGAACAAATAATTATTAAATTTTTAAAAACTGTGCCAAAGTGTAAAGTTAGACAACTAAATGTATAATCTTGCGTTCTGGAAGCCAGAATTCAAATTTTGAAAAACATGCCGAAACAAGGTTCGACCCAAAAGCTTCACCACTGAAAACAAACAAGTTTTCCTCACTAAGACTTCTTTTCAGACTCTACTTTTGTATGAGAGCTATACTATATAGATGTCCGATTTCAATCAAACTTAGTGGAATCATGGGAAAGCATAACAAACTAAGAAATACAAAGATTGGTGGCGTTTTCTTTGAAAACAAAAAAGTTTTTCTCACTGAAACTAGTTTTTCGACCGATCATTCCTAAGGCAGCTATAAGCTACAGTCATCCGATTTTGACAAAACTTTATAGAATTGTGTAAAAGCTTATAAAATAAATATATACCAATTTTAAACAGGTTTACATTGAAAACAAAAAAGTTTTTCTTACTAAGACTATTTTTCTAACCTTACATTTCTATGGCAGCTAAACTATATAGATGTCCGATTTCGACCAAACTTGGTAGAATCATGGAGAAGCATTAAAAACTAGTAAATACGGAGTTTGGAGACGTTTGCTTTGAAAACAAAAAAGTTTTTCTCACTAGAACTAGTTTTTCGACCGATTGTTCCTATGGCAGCTATATGCTATAGTCATCCGATCCGGCCGATTTCGAGAAATGTGTGAGGTATTTGTACCAGAAGAGCTAGTGCAAAGTTTTGTGGCTATGGCTTTAAAACTGACGGAGAAGATGGCATAGAAACGGTCGGATGAGCAGACGGACAAGGCTAAATCAACTCAGCTTGTCATGCTGATCAAGAGTGTATATACTTTATGTGTTCGGTATTGCTTCCTTCTATGCGTTACAAACATCTGGACAATTTCGATATTTTGTTAGTTATTTTCGACACTAGATTGGTAAAAAGCAAGAAAGAAAGTCGGTCAAGCCCGACTATAACATACTCTGCATCAGTCTTTTGGTCATAACTCGAAAACCGTTCATCCGATCTTCTCCATTTCTTTAGCGGATCGATAAGTTATCCCCATAACTAAATATGTCTAAAAGAAACCAGCCATCTATCTTTAAAACTGTGGGAGATATGACGTTTTTTCCATATTGCAGGGGCGGGAGGTGGCGTGGCCAAAATTTAAAATAAACTTGATCTGCCTGCAGATACAACAAGCATTTGTCCCATCCATATCAAACCTCTATCTCTTACCATCTCTGAGATCTGTGCGTTCATACGGACAGACGGACATGACTCGGCTGTTGATGCTGATCAAGAATATATATATACTTTATATATATTGGAGATGCTTCCTTCTTGATGTTACATACTTTTGCACAAACTTATATTACTCTATATACCTCCGCTACAGAGTATAAATATCATATCTTCCGCCTAATTACATGAGTAATTCAAATTTTCAAGCACAATTACTCAATAATCCCCCTTTACAGGTACATTTAAACAAGTAATAGTGAAAGTAATTACAATTTAAAATAATCATTGAATAATTGTAATTACAAGTTGCAAATGCCATTACCAAAAGAATTGTAAGCTGATTAATCCAAATTATTGTAATTAAATACGGGAAATAATTATTACATTATATAGACTTTCGAACAGTCACTCAACTTCAATACTTGTAAATCAAACTGCATCCAATTTCTCTCTCTCTCTCTCTCTCTCTCTCACCCAGGCGACATAATCTCTTTAAAATCGGACAAACACAAAATCAATTGCAATTGTTTGGCCAACTGTGATGATTCCAACTTTTTTGTCCAATCCCATGTAAGTATTTGTGGTAGTCCTACACGCGCATTACAATCAAAATTATGGAAAACTTTGCAAAAGGAAAAACTGTTTACAGCCAAAGCCAAGAGCACATTTCGAGTGGAAAAAGACTCGCATTGTGTTTCCCCAACAAACATTCAAAATTGTTTAGTCCCGGCCATAAAAAATAATAAGCGCCAAAGTTGCAGACCGAGCGGGCGCCTTGAAATATGCAATTATTTCTGTTCGGGCGAAAAAGTTTGTGTTTAACTTTCTGCCGCGGCGAAAGTTTTTACATTTAATAATAATTTCTGCTTACTCCATGAGCCTTGTTATGATGATGTGCTCCCTGCCTTTCCTCTTGCAGCGTTCGCGCGTCTGGTTCCTGGGAGCTAATCTTCAATGGGGCATTATTGATTACCCCAAAATGCAACTGCGTCGGGATGTGCTGTTCTCGTTTGCGGATGTCTTGGGTAAGCTGGCTGGCCAGTGTTTTTCTACTTTAATGCGAATACTTTGCCCTCCTTTTGCAGTTTACATTGGTGGCCTGGTGGGCTTCTTTCTGGGCTGCAGCGCTTTGAGCTTTACGGAAATTATTTACTATTTTACCGCACGCTTTGTGCGCCGCATGCTTTTCAACTAGTACCCTCTCCCCGGATTGGACCGATGACATCTCTTTATTGGCCAAACATAAACAAACGCGCCTTAATCAATAATAAAATATACTTTTTGCTTGGTCTGCGAAAACTTCGGCGCCCAACCTCCCGCCCCCCCCCCTCTACCCGGCGCATTCATTTGTCCAGTGTTCATCACTGGCATCTCAATGAGTACGGAGTACGGAGTGTGGCGGCGGTGGCGGCGTCGTCGCCTGCTCAAATTGCTCCACATGACTTGACTCGGAGTTGGACTCGGTCTGGCCTTTTGTATTTTTGCTAACCTTGTCGATTTTTATTAGGGTCTGGATAGACATTGAAATGAACTTTTGTCTTGTATTTAATATTTGTTGTTCGCTCTGGGACCCAAAATAATTTGTAGTGGCAAGTTATTTGGCTCATTGAATTGTTTTTGGGGACCAATTTCGGGGCCATAGGGAGGTGAGTTTGTGAAGTTTGCAAGGCATGTTTGACAAATCAATGGAAAAATGTATATCTATGTTCAATCCTAAGCTCACAAATGTCCACCTTAAGAGTTTATTCTGCTACCTTCTATCTTAAGGCAGTTGTTTTACGTTTTCTGCTTAAGTTCATGACTGACCAACTCTTTGACCACACCTCGTTTGTTTCCTTTGACCAAAAAAGCAAAAATAAACGCATTTCTCTTACACTTGTCTTCACTTTTGTTTGATATTTCACCACATTTGAGTGAACTCGAACTGGAACTGTCAACAAATGCCAAAAGCTAGTTAACTTTTCTCATGAATTTTCGTTGCTTTTGGCCAAGTCATCAATAAATAACATCTCTTATCCCACAACTAGGTCACACAACGACATTATACCCTTCAACATCAACAAATCCAAGCACAATAGAAATTCGAAATCTACATTTGAATGCTTTTCTGAGAGACTTCATATTTTTATGCAAAAAAAAAAAATTATAATAATAATTTCACACTCACAATCAAAGCTCACAGGAATTGCCGGCAGTCAAAGATGTGTTTATTCTTTTTTCATTTTCTTCTTCCTTTTTTTTTTTTGCACCTTACCAGGAGCATCAATGGCAACCGCAATCCACATGAGGGTTGTACGCATGCATTATGAACGATGCGCCAAGGGGGAAGGATGGCCATGGCCAATCTACAGAAAGGGATGGGCGGATAAGACCCAACACTTTGAAGTTTGCCAGCTGAAAGGGTAGCAGCATAAATTTAGGAATTATTGAAATTTATTGTGGAAACTTGTTCAGAAAACTGTGGGCAGGAGTGGGGAGGGGTGGTTAATACGACCATTGGGGACATGCTCAAAGTGCAATTCGTCATATTCGTTGATGAACTTTATTGTTTGATAATCGCCCCATTAGATGGGATTTTTGGGTATTGTAATGGAAATGTTTTATTTGAAAAGGCACTTTTTGATATTCTGTACCTGATTTCGGGTATAAAAGTGTTTCTATATTGAATAAATAGGCCACATTTTCATGTTAGTATTTATAAAACGTCTTAAATGCTCTGGAAAGTTTGCCATTTCAGACTAACAAACGAACAGCGCTTGCAGATCATATCTAAAAGATGTCTTATTGGCTTGGATCTTGGTAATAAGTTTGTATAGCCTTGCAGTACGCTTTTCTTACTATTTGAAGGACATTTTCACTGAAAACAAACCAGTTTTTCTAACTAAGACTACTTTTCTGACTCTACTTTTCTACGACAGCTATACTATATAGATGTCCGATTTCGACCAAACTTAGAGAAATCATGGAAAAGCATAGCAAACTAAGAAATACAAAGTTTGGTGGCGTTTTATTTGAAAACGAAAAAGTTTTTCTCACTAAAACTAGTTTCTCGACCGATTATTTATATGGCAGCTATATCCAATAGTCATCCGATTTTGACAAAACTTTATAGAATTGTTATAGAAATAAGTATTTGTCAATTTTCAAGAGGTTTTCATTGAAAACAAAAAAGTTTTTCTTACTAAGACTATTTTTCTAACCTTACTTATCTATGGCAGCTATACTATATAGATGTTCAATTTCGACCAAACTTGGCAGAATCATTAAGAAATAAATAAAACTAGTAAATACAAAATTGGGAGGCGTTTCCATTAAAAACAAAAAAGTTTTTCTCACTAGAACTAGTTTTTCGACCGATCGTTCCTATGGCAGCTATAAGTTATAGTCATCCGATCCGGCCAGTTTCGAGAAATGTGCAGCGTATTTGTAGCAGAAGACTTCAAGCAAAGTTTAGTCGAGAAATCTTGAAATCTGACCGAGTAGATAGCATAGAAACGGACGGACGGACAGCAGACGGTCGGACGGACGGACGGACAGAAGGACAAGGCTAAATCAACTCAGCTCAGCATGCTGATCAAGAATATATATACTTAATAGGGTCGGAAATGCCTCTTTCTGTGCGCTACAAACATCTGGAAAATTTCAATATACTAAAATTTCAATTTCAGTATAAAAAAAACAGAAAAACTAAAACTCAGTCAATTTAGCTTCAATAAAATGGCTAGCAGATGCTAATAGAGAAACATTTTCTACGAAACGTTGACTTAAACGCTCCATAAATTTAAATAAACTCTTAACTATTGAATATGAAACCCCAAAACAATTTCCAATCCAACAAAAGAAAATGAAAGAAATGAGTTTAAAATTTTGGCCAAGACCAAATCACGCTGAACCACTGTGTGCTGTGCCAGCTAATGTTTATGATCACTTTTAAATAACAAACATATATCTGTATCGGTATTCCTTAGGTTCAGATATACATATTTCATTTTACATTGAGTTATTTCTAATAAATATAAGGGTCGATACTTCCACACACTTTCCCACATAATTAACCCTTGTGTATGTTCTTGAAGAATATGACTCTTGAAAACTTAACAAAATATATATTGTACTTACCACTCACACTTCTTGTTTGCTCCCTTTAACCCACACTTCTTACACTTTTTTTGCAAGTCACACAAAAACAAAAGCACTTCGAAGGGTTAAGGCGATCTGCAACGGCACTTTGGGCGCTCCATTTTTTCACTCTTCCTCTTGCCAGTCGGCCAAATAAGTCTGATGCTTATAAAACAACTTCTACTGCATGTGCAGATGTGCCTTCATACACAAAAAACGCACCGCACGTTCATCTAACACAACAACACTTTTTAGATACGAAAACTAAGCTATTTACACTAAAATTTAAAACAATCGCGCACAGCCCGTCGCTTACCGAGGTTCAGCTAGAAACGCGCGCTGCCAGACTGAGGAAAGAAATTGCGTTGCGGTGTAGCCAGGTGGCAGCTCTGCACATGTTCAAATTTTGTTCGCTGGCAGAGCCTAATTTGTTAGAATATACTCATCAAATCGATTAGTAATTGTTGCTGACTCACTTTAGTCTTTGTATCTTTAAAAACATCTACTTATTTTAGGTTTTTTATTATTAATTGATATTAGCGCGTTGGGTTTTGCTGTAGTGTGGCGACCTCTGACGTAATGATTCAGCAGTTGCTGGCAACTGCAGTAAGCGCTCTCTATGGCGAGAAAGCTGATTTTTGGCCCTTTTCAAGCCAATTGTAGCTAAAATGTATTATTTACCGCCAAACAGAGGACCAAAAATTGTTTTTGCTGGTGTGTTAAATGGCGGTCAACATTCATTGAAATCCAAATTGGTCTTTAAAAATGTTGAACAATATTCATACTTAAATTCTTGGACTAATTCAAATAGTTCCCATCTTCAGCTTTTAAATCTCCCCGCCTGTTTTAGCTTGAATAAATCTAAATAATTTTCCCCCGTAGGGAAATTAACAAAACAGTGGTATTTTTGTGTCCAATGGTAACACTAAAAATATCGCCGGCGGTCACACCAATCCAAAATCAAAATAGTTAAGAAAAGCAGCCAAAATGCACAAAAGTAAGCCACCTTGGCGGCTTGGTCAAGTTGTCGAGGTCATTGGCATACCTGATGATGATGTGGTTGCCACATCAGTGGCAGTGGAGAACAAATGCAACGCCACGGCCAAAGTGATAAGCTTCAACTCCCCCGCCGCTCTCCGATTTCGTTTGCTGCTGTTGTTTTTGTTGTTCTGCTGCCTGCTATCGCTTCCCCAGAGATTGGAGGCCACTCACATCAGCGGCGATTTCCATGGTACGGACTTTTTCCAATTCCTGGCGAAATTCGGTTTCCAGAAGGCCGATCCGCCCACACGCGACGCCTTTGGCTATATCTATGGCAATGTCAGCCTGAGCTCCGCGGATGAATTCAAGGAGCCCGTGACACTGGTGGTGCTGGACAAATCCACCTTTGTGGACTTCTATGGCAATCGCAGCTATCGCAGTCGAGATCATGCCTGCGCCCGCATGTTTGCCCGCCTCCAATATTTGGCCTATGATGCCAAATGTAATCCTCAGGGCAAATGGGACTTCCTGCGTCATGTGCCCTGTCCGCAGGGTAAGCTGTGCAGCGACGAGGATGAGCCCAGCAATGTGATCGCTGGTCATCAGTTCACCTACGTCATCAACCTGGAAGCAGAGCCGCGGTAAGTTCAGCTGATAAGGGGGGATTTTCCTGGAATTAAACTGTGGTGTGCTCTTATCTCCTCCCCTCTCAGCTTCTGGTATGTGGCACTGGTGGCGTGCTATCGCAACAGCAGCAACTGCAAATGGTATGCAGCTCCCAATTTGCCACGGAGCAGCTCCACGCTCCACTATGACATGCATTTGGTCAATGTGCATCCCAATAATTCGGCTGCCCATCCATTGACCTTTCAATACTCCTACGATCAGCAGAATCTGCTGGAAATGTACCTAATCTTCATGCTCGTCTATATTGTACTCCTGCCCATGCAAATCTATGCGGTGCGTCTACAGAAGCATCCGGTTACCAAATTGTTTACACTGAGTCTGGTCAGTGAGTTTGTCAGTTTGGCACTGATCACGGCACATCTGATTCACTATGCGGTGAATGGAGTGGGTGAACCGAGAATGCAGGCGGCTGGCGATGTTTTGGATATATTGAGCCGCACCACATTTATGCTGATACTGTTGCTGCTGGCCAAGGGTTGGGCGGTAACGCGACAACAAATCAGTCGAACTGGTTGGATCATTTTAATGTCGATTTGGGTGCCCTACTGTGCATTCCATGTGTTCCTGTATATTTGGGATAGGGTGAGTTGAGTTGGACTTATATATTACATGCCAATTCACACGGGGTCTAAGGCCATAACAATAACTACAAATAGACCTAGGCACATGAGTGTGTGTGTGTTTAAAAGTCGATCCGCTGCCTCTAAACCTGTCCAGTTTTTATACTCTAGCCAGAGGGTATACTCAATTTGCCCAAAAGTTAGGGAAATGTGCAATTTGTGTTCAGTTTTCTATCTAGATGGGTTTTTAGACTATATGAGAGTATTATTATGAACTTAGCTTAGTTATACCCTTGCAAAGGGTATTATAATTTTGCCCAGAAGTTTGCCAGGCATAGAAATATTCATTTCCGACCCCATAAACCACATATATACTTGATCAGGCTGACGAGCTGAGTCTATTTAGCTTTGTCCTAGTGAACTAGTCTCTCAGTTTTAAAGCTATCGAGCTGAAATTTTGCACAGAGTCTTCTTTTTGCTGCACACTACTTATATATCAGAACCGACCGGATCGTATGAATATATCTAATAGCTCCCATAGGAACAATCGGTCGGAAAACTAGTTTTAGTATGAAAAACTTTTTTCTTTTCAATGGAAACGTCTTCAAACTTTGTAATCGTAGGTTTTCCAAGCTTTTTTATAATTCTACCAAGTTTTTTTAAAATCGGACAGCTATATGGTACAGCTGCAATACAAAAGATAGGTCTGAAAAACAGTCCTAGTTAGAAAAACTTTTTTGTCATTAATGGTAGCATCTTACAGGCTTGTATTTGCTTGTTTCACATAATTTTACAAAGTTTTGTCAAAATCGGTGGACCATATCATATAGCTCCCATACGAACGATTGTTCGGAAAATGAGAAAAAAGAGTTTTTTTTTGTGAAAATATTTAAGCAAGGGTATAAAAACTTCGGCACAGACGAAGTTTAGCTTAGCTTTCTCGTTTTTCCTTATATGTATCTCCATTTCTCTCAATTTTGAGTGATATAATACGCATTTGTCTATGAAAAGCAAGTTTGTTTTTAGAAATTGGTATGCACAATGTGATCCACATTGACGTACTGCTGGTGCCAGTCAACATATTGAAGGCTATAGCCATATATTTATAAGCTATGCGCCCAAAACAGTTGAAAGTTCGTTTTTCTATTCAATTTATTCTTCAATTTTCACAGACGGAGGTGGACATTGTATCGGATATTGATGAATATCAAACCTGGCCCGGCTGGATAGTGCTGATCTTGCGGTAGATATATATATATATATATGTACAACTTGTAACCATTTTGTATACCAACTCCTTTCCATTTACCTAAACAGCACCTCCTTTATGATGTGGTTTCTGTATGAGCTAAGGAATACCATGAAATATGAACATTCCACCAAGAAATTGGATTTCCTACTACATTTGGGCGCCTCCAGTTTGGTGTGGTTCATTTACCTGCCCATTGTTGCACTTGTTGCGCTGCAAGTTAGTCCCATGTGGCGATACAAGCTGCTGCAGGGTATAACAAACTCAGCAGATTGCATGGCTTACTGTGTGATGACGGGTCTGTTGTGGCCAAATCGTGCTGGACAATATCTACTGTTGGCTGGCAATAAATATGCGGGTAAGTTGTACTCGGATAATTGCCCAAGTGGTCACTAATGTGTGTGTTCTGGGCAGGCATGGACGAGCTGGATGAGTTCAATGAGGCGCCGCACATAGTACGTGAACGTGAACGACGTCGGAATTCGCCGCCAGATGAGGTTTCCTTGGGCGGCAGTAGTAGCGGCCGTGGCATGATTTTGTCCACCAGCATACCACATTCTTTGAATGGCGATGCCTGCAATGATTTGCTGGACGCCGAGGATTTAGATGCCGAACTACTCACCGATCTCAACAAGAATAGCCATATTGTGGCGTAGATGATTTTTTTTATATATATAGATTGGGGCAAAGCAAACGGGTTAATTACTAATTGTAGTAGACAAATGTGCTAAATAACCTATACATATACATATATATACATACATACATTTAGCAACCCATACACACACATATATATATATATATATATATATATAGTTTGTAGCCGCCTACAACGAAGACAGCTGGTGAGAGAGCAGTATAAGAAGGATAAGAAGGAGATTGTTGTGTGATCTTTTAATGTAAAATGCTTGAATTTATTATTAACGCCATTCGTGAGATAAGCCAATTTAGTTTTGTTCAACGATGACTACGCTTCGCAGGATTCAGTTCGTTGTGGTATTATAGATTTACACTTAAAGGAACTACGCCTAGACATGTATACATTATGCAAATTCGTCATCAGTAATTATACAAACAAAAACAACATTTGATAAGAAGAAATTTCGAAAACAAAAACCTTGGAAATTGAAACAGTCAAATAAAAGTCAATCATTTCTAGATATAAAGAAGCTATCTGCACATCTTTCTTATCCATTTCCATACCACACAAAGGATAATAGGAACAATTACAAAAGCCCTGAAAACTGAGCCATGCAAGTAACAATAATATTTGACTTTGATTTGACTTAATAACTAATCTATGGTTTATTTCAGTTCAAGTATCGCTTTGGATGTTCTGCTGACTGCTGACAAATTTCAAGAATTTTTTCAAATGGTATAAAAACCTACAAACTGTTCAATAAGTTTACTCTGCTCACACCAAAAGATGCCAATTTTCGGACCTAGCCATTCTATTAGAGAAAGAAGAGTTGCAATTACATGACACACTCCGGGGGTTCTTTCAAGAACAATTACCCGTATGCTTGGTGCGCCCAAAGTAAGTGTTTGCACTATATTTCTATATAAACATGGAAAACACTTGCACCTGTAGGTGCACCTAGGACCAGATATGTTCACTCAGGGCACAGTGAAGGAAAAAGTAAAAGGGGTTTCAGCATTTGGGATTTGCTCAATGTTTTCGGTGCGATATTAAACTAAACTTATCTTATAGGAAATTGTTCAACGATTTCAAATACACTATCCTTAAAAAAAAAACAGATTTTTAGATTAGTTCAGTTAGAACCCTTCAAAGTTGATTGACTTTCAGTTCTAAACAAAAAAAAACTCTCATAATATGGAAAAATAATTTAGTCTGCTTTCAGGTAGATTATCACAAAACTTAGCTAACAAATCGTTTGTATAATCCTGCAGAAATGTGGACAAATTGTACAGATGTTTGTAACGCATAGAAGGAAGCATTTCCGAGCACATAAAGTATATATATAGATATAGACATGTCCGTGTGTTTCTATGCTATCTTCTCTGCCTTTTTTAAAGCTATTGCGACCAAACTATGCACGAAGTTTTCTGGTAAAAATACGCTGCATATTTGTCGTAACCGGCCAGATCGGATGACTGTAGCATATAGCTATCATAGGAAGGATCAGTCGAAAAACTAGTTCTAGTGAGAAAAACTTTTATGTTTTTTTAGGGAAACATCTCCAAACTCCGCATTTAATGGTTTTAAATGCTTCTTTATGATTCTGCCCATGTTGCTCGAAATCGGACATCTATATAGCATAGCTGCCATGGAAAAGTAAGGTTAGAAAAATAGTCTATGTGAGAAAAACTTTTTTGTTTTCAATGTAAACCTCTTAAAAATTGGCATGTACTTATTTTATAAGCTTTCACACAATTCTTAAAAGTTTTGTCAAAATCGTAGGACTATAGAATATGGCTGCCATAGGAATGATCGGTCGAGAAACTAGTTTTAGTGAGAAAAATTTTTTTGTTTTCAAAGAAAACGCCTCCAAACTTTGTATTTCTTAGTTTGCTATGCTTTCCCATGATGCCACTAAGTTTTTTCGAAATCGGACATCTATATAGTATAGCTGCCATAGAAAAGTAGGGTTAGAAAAATAATCTTAGTAAGAAAAACTTTTTTGTTTTCAATGTAAACCTCTTGAAAATTAAAATATATTTATTTAATAAGCTTTTACACAATTCTTTAAAGTTTTGTCAAAATCGGATGACTATAGGTTATAGCTGCCATAGGAATGATCGGTCGAGAAACTAGTTCTAGTGAGAAAAACTTTTTTGTTTTCAAAGAAAACGCCACCAAACTTTGTATTTCTTAGTTTGCTATGTTTTTCCATGATTTCTTTAAGTTTGCTCGAAATCGGACATCTATATAGTATAGCTGTCATACAAAATTAGAGTCAAAACTTGTTTATTTTTATTGAAAATGTCCTTTAAATTAGTTAAGAATCGTGCTGCAAGTGTATACAAACTTCGGCCAAACCGATGTTAACTTTCCTCTATTTTTGGGACCCAAAATCCTTTAAAAAGTATCCTTTTCTCGATTATTGATCCAGTTGTACATTGAAAATGCGTCCTAGGTTAAATTAAAAGTCGTAGAGTGGGCAAAATCCTGCAAAAAGTGTTGATATTAAGTTGAAATTCATACTTTCAGGAACACTTTAAGATAATTACATTTTGGGGAAAAGAGGGAAGAAAATTGGTTTTAAGTCCGTAGGAAAAAGGTGTGTGTTTTGAGTAGGTTTTCTGAGACTACCGCTTAACAATTATGTAAACAATAAGAAGCAAAGGGTATACAAGTACCAGCTCTCAAAAGATAGAGGAAAACTACCACAAAATGGTAGTACGACCTCAGTGAACCCTTTACTGAATGAAAATGAAAATGAAAGTACACTGAATGGATTCCACTTGCCCAGCTTTCCCCTTGGGGACATAGTTTTGAAAATAAAGCATGAAAATAGATTGCATGTCCCGTTGACGTTGACCCTCCGCCCATCCGGGGCCAGTCAATGATTTCCCCTCAGTCATTTACCAACGCTTAAACGTTATGGAACAGCCAGCTTTGGTCGTACGGCTTTACTTTCAACTGTGTCGCCTCATTGGACTTTCCAATCTCTATTACGATGCCAAAACTCAACGTTTTCAGCTCAATCATACATCCACCGTCGTCTACAGTCTGTGCCTGAATGTGATCTACTTCTGTTTGCTGCCTGTGGTCTTTGGTCTGCTGGTTCGCACCGCTTATCGTTGTCAGTCGATGGGTTTGCTGGCTCTGATCTATCATGTGGTGGCTCTGAGTCGTGTCATTTCTGTGATGCTACTCATTTGCAGCATTTGGCTAATACGTCGTCGTTTGCAGAGGTTGGGGAATGGTTATCTCAGGCTTTTGGACCATTATCGTCTGGGTTTAATCCAGAATTGTCGTGTACAATACCTACGTAAGCTGAGCATGAGCAGTGCACGGTTTGTGGCCACCATAGTTCAGTTGCTGGGACCCGGCACTGGTGTTAGATGTGGACGTCTGAATGCTCGCAATCCGCCTCGCTTTTATATGGCCAGTGTTGTGTTTGTGGTACTCATGGAACTGCTCCTAAGCTGTGTGGAGTATACGGTCTATATGCTAATGGTCTCCAGCAATTGGATGTTGATGTGTATGCGAAAGGAAGTGAAGGAATTGTGTTTGGATGTCGGAAATCTGCCGCAAAGAAGTGGCTGTTGCCGGAGAATGGGCCAGAGGCAGCTTCTCGATGCCTGGCGTGCGCTTTGGCAGCGCTGTATGCGACTGAATCGTTTACTAGGTCAACTGGTGCAGATATTCCAATGGCAATTGCTCTTCAATCTGTTCACCAGCTATATATCTGATATTGCCCTAGTGTTCCGACTGCTTATCTATGCGGAAGTTGATGAGGATTTTGAGCTATGGAAATGTTTATTCTTTTTGGCCATTGTATTGGTTCATCACAGTGAGATGATGCTGCTGTTCCATGTATTTGAAGAGAATCATGCACATTGGTTGAGGTTGTTGCAAAGTTTGTCCCAGTTGTGGTGCGTCGGGCAGCAGGGTGACAGTAGCCACGCCTTGTCCAGACAGGTGAGTAGCTAAGCGTTCTTATCAGCGTTAATATATGAAGTTTCTCTTGCAGGTGGAGTTTGCTGTACTTCGTCTGGGCCGTCAACTGCAACCGCATCCGGAACGTGCACGTAAACTTCACATTGCCGGTTTATTTGATATGAGAAGTGCCGCCGCCTATTCTCTGTCATCATCTATGGCTAGTAATGTGCTGATACTGTTACAGATTGCCTATAAAAACTATTTCTGAAACCAAGTTCGGGTTTATGTTTTATATAGTTTAGCATCTGGTATGATAAGGACCTTTATCCAGGTCTTTGAAGAGTCTTCAGAGTCTTGTTGTCGATGCCAGCTTCTCCAGCAGCCTTTTTAGACTGCAGCTCTTTGATTTTTTTGCCAAAAAGATGCTCGGTGATGCTTATTCTGGCCATGGAGTAAATCTCTGCTCATGTAATAATCTCATAATCATAATCTAATAATCTCATGTAGTAATCTCTTCCGTATGAGTACTTCGTCACATCGGACTACCTTGAGACTCTAAGAGGACAACCAAATGGGCTACCAAGGCGACTGCTACGTAGACGAAATCAAATGGCGTCAAAGACAGAAGAATCTCTCTTTCCCAACTCCCAAAAGCTTTCAGTTTTAGCTTAGAACATTACACAGCAGAACTGTAATGTAATCATTACTCCGAGTATTTACTTACTTTTCATTACAATAATCACAAATTATGCTGATAATGTATCGTAAAGTAAATGTAATTCTTATTTAGAGTTACAAATATTCAACGAATGTTTCAAAATGTAATTACTTTGATAATTACTTAAATAATTGTACCTATAAAGTGGGAATTATTGAGTAAATATGCTGAAAATTATGCATTTTTCTTACACAAGTTTGAAAAACCGCCAAGTAAGCCAGTAAATTAGCAGCTGTCACCCACAAATACAAGAAAAACTATACATTTCAATTACAACTACTGACGTAATCTCCCTTTACAGTCATAATTATTCAAGTAATTATAAAGGGAATTAAATTTAGTAATAATCACTGAATAATTGTACTTCCCAGTTACAAAAAGTTGCATTATTTGTTTGCTTTTGCCTTTCTTTTACAAGTAAAGGCGGCAACCATTTGTCCTTAAGTTTTGTCATTTTTATATAAAGTTCCAGTAGATTTTTATGGCATACAATTTAACCATAAATTAAGTCCTGGCTGCATTTAGCTTTTTTCGATGATTGGTGGCAAAACTTATATTGGAGAGTTAAAAAAAACTTATCCGTCATAATAATCTATGCTTTTTCTAGATATAAATAAGAGTCCTTGCTGCTTGAAGCTTTATTTGAATTGTAGTAAACGAGTTTTATTATGTAAAATTCGAGAATAATGCCACCATAAAAATATAATAGTTTTTTTTTAAGGGTTTGAGTCTTGACCCTTTACTCTCTCTTGGTAGTAAGCTTGGCTAAAAGTACCAAATTTAGGGGAAATTTTTAGCTTGTAACTTAACCAAAACAAAATCCTTACCAAATTGAGAAATGAACCAAAAGGCATCTACATGACTTTGTCTACAGATGACTGTCATACTCAAATACTGTTATATGCTTGAAGGTATCAAATATTTCACCTATTCAGCTGCTTTATTAAGTTAACATACTTAAGCTATAGTTTTACTTGTCGATTTTTTATATGAGAGGGCATATTGAAATTGTCCACATGTTTGTAACACATAGAACAGAGCATTTCAGACCACATAAAGCATATATATTCTTGATCAGCATGACGAACAGAAATGATTTAGCCTTGTCCGTCTATTTGTATGCTATCTCCTCAGTTAGTTTTAAAGCAATGTTCACCAAACTTTGCACGAAATCTTTTAGCACATATACGCTGCACATTTGTCATAACCGGCCGAATTGGATGACTATAACATATAGCTGCCATAGGAACGATCGGTCGAAAAACTAGTTCTAGTGAAAAAAACTTTTTTGTTCTTAATGCAAACGTATCCAAACTCCGTATTTATTAGTTTTGAATGCTTTTTCATGATTCTGCCAAATTTGGTTGAAATCGGACATCTATATAGCATAGCTGCCATAGAAAAGTAAGGTCAGAAAAATAGTCTTTGTGAGAAAAACTTTTTTGTTTTTAATGTAAACAGCTTTAAAATTGGCATTATTTTACTTTATAAGCTTTTACACAATTCTACAAAGTTTTGTCAAAATCTGAGGACTATAGGTTATAGCTGCCATGGGTAAGATCGGTCGAAAAACTAGTTTTATTGAGAAAAACTTTTTTGTTTTCAATGGAAACGCCTCCAAACTATGTATTTCTTACTTTACTATGCTTTCCCATAGTTCCACCAAGTTTGGTCGAAATCGGACATCTATATAGTATAGCTGTCATACAAAAGTAAGGTTAGAAGAACAGTCTTAGTGAGAAAAACTTTTTTGTTTTCAATGTAAACCTCTTGAAAATTGGCAAGTATTTATTTTATAAGCTTTCACAGAATTTTGTTAAGTTCTGTCGAAATCGGATGACTATAGGCTATAGCTGCCATAGCAATGATCGGTCGAGAAACTAGTTTTAGTAAGAAAACTTTTTTGTTTTCACTGGAAACGCCTCCAAATTTTGCATTTCTTACTTTACTATGCTTTCCCATAGTTCCACCAAGTTTGGTAGAAATCGGACATCTATATAGCATAGCTGTCATAGAAAAGTAAGGTTAGAAAAATAGTCCTAGTAAGAAAAACTTTTTTGTTTCTGAAGTAAACATCTTTAAAATTGGGAAATATATATTTTATAAGCTTTCACATAATTCTACAAAGTTTTGTCAAAATCGGAGGACTATAGGTTATAGCTGTCATAGGAATGATCGGTCGAGAAACTAGTTTTGGTGAGAAAAACTTTTTTGTTTTCAATGGAAACGCCTCCAAACTTTGAATTTCCAAGTTTGCTATGCTTTTTCATAATTCCACCAAGTTTGCTCGAAATCGGACATCTATATAGTATAGCTGTCATACAAAAGTAGAGTCAGAATAGTAGTCTTCGTGAGAAAACCTTGTTTGTTTTCAATGCAAACGCCTCCAAACTTTGTATTTCTTTGTTTGCTATGCTTTTTCATGATTCCACTAAGGTTGGTAGAAGTCGGACATCTATATAGTATAGCTGTCATATAAAAGTAGACTCAAAACTTGTTTGTTTTCAGTGAAAATGTGCTTCAAAAACATGCTGCAAGCGTATACCAATTTCGGTCGAGCGGAGTAAACTTTCCTATATTGTTTTCCATAGAAAATTCTTAAATTTGTATCAATTCTCTATCAATTGTAGTTGCTCATACAATTTCCTTCACTTTGTAAACCAAAAGGGTTTGTAATATTTGAGAAATTGCAAAATGTCGAATGGCAATGTGGCCAACACCAAGCTCAACTGGACCTTTCTGGACGATGAATTCTACTTCTTTCTGTCAAATGTGAGTAACAATGCATTATGATACTATAATTTTAAGGTAGCGCAACCGAAAGTGCCGGTTTAGAAACTCAACTGATTCTCTCGCCTGCTGAGAGAGCTTGCATGAAGTTTGCTTCATGATGTAAATACAAATATTGCATGGTTCTACAACTATTACTCCCCCCCCCCCTTTTTGACCACTCCAGATGAGCTGCCTGATTGTGATGAAGTTACCCTACGATAGTCGTTGTAATATGGCCCAAAAGGTTGTCAATTGTCATGAGATCATTAATCTGTTCAATTACTTTGAGATGATGTACTGTTCGTTTTATATTCAGGATAAGTTTACAGAAATTGTGGTCATGTTGTTGTTTATGCTGATGGTGTTGGTGTTGCTGGTGCTGATGAGTTATACCATTGATACGCTGTAAGTGAACTGCTTAAAGGAGACTTTGCTTAGTTCACAATTTGTGTGTTTTCCAGTTTTGCGCCTGCTCTGAAGATTCTCTCCGTGAAGATGCATATGAATGAATATTTGGCTGGTGTCAGTTTGCTTGCCTTTGGCAATTCCTGTCCCGATTTGATAGCCAATCTGATGCCAATAAGATCGGAATCACCCTACTTTACCATCTGCACAGCCAATGCATTGGCCATCATAACCCTAAGTGGTGGCACCATCTGTTTTTTGAAACCCTTCAGAATGCATGGACTGAGCACCATACGAGATTTGTTGTTTCTGTTGCTGGGCGTGGAGGTGTTACGTTTTGTGGTGTTCAGTGAAGGCAAAGTAACGCTGCAGGAGAGTTTCGGTGGGTTTGTTCTACGGATTGTTGGTTTGTGGTTGTTTAAATTGTTTCAATTTCAAGTTTTGCTGTCCATATTTGTGTTCTATTTGTTCATTAACATTGTGGATCTCATTTGGCTGCGTTTCACCATCAGAAGTGAGTTTAATTTGTTACAAATTCCAAACCTTTGAACCAAGAAATCCTTTGACAGAGCTACGCAGGGATATAGCACGTATGCGTTCCCTGCCTGTCACGGCGGAGCGTCAGGCTTTGCTGGCGAGAAAAATGTCCGTTTTGTTTACCTTGGAAGAGGATGATACCATCAACATCAAGAGTACTCAGGGTCGCAGTTCATTGGATCGTGCCTTTAGCTTTGCCACACCCAAACCCCTGGATCGTCCCGTACCTGTGGATTTTGAGGCCACTCGCAAGATTCTGCACAGCGCAGATAATCCACGCAATCTTTTTCTCTTCCAAGAGTTTTTTGAGACCTTGATACCCATCAATATGGAGGAATGGGATATGGGTGGTTGGTGTCGTCGCACTTTTATGATACTACGTTCGCCTTTAGTATTGATGATAACCGTGCTGGTGCCCATTGTGGATTATGAGAAGGATAAGCATGGCTGGAGCAAGTTGCTCAATTGCACGCACATTGTTACGAATCCCTTTATGACCATCACCCTGGTGCATTGTAAGTTCTAAGATCAAAGATCCATTCCAGTTGAGATTGACTCTTTGACTCATTTGCAGCCATGTTGGCCAGCAACTACAGCAATTGGAATCTAGAACTCAATTTCGGTTACTCCATGTGGTCGCCCATATTGACCCTGCCCTTGGCTCTGGTGGTGTTCCTGCACAGTCGCACAGATATACCACCATTTTATCATATTGTAAGGACTTAATTCACTTTGATTCCAGTTATGAAGGATTTGTCACCCCTCAGCTGTTTATGGTGCTCAGTGGCACCAGCTCCCTGCTGATCATTATGATCTGTGCCACCGAAATGGAAGTCCTTAGTTATATAGTTGGCATTGTCTTTGAGTTGACTGGCAATTTTATGGTTGTAACATTTGGAGCGATTGCCAATGGCACCAGCGATATGTTGGCCAATCTATCGCTGGCCCTGCAGGGATACGAGAAAATGGCATTTGCAGCTTTGATTGGTGGTCCGCTGTTTAGTAAGTTCGTCCTTCCTTCCTTCCTGAACTCCACTTTTTGGCTACTGTTCCTTGCAGGCATCGTTGTGGGCACCGGTGTGGCCTTTCTGTTCAATGAGCGTGTGCGTCAGCCGGGCTCCACCTTTTGGCTGTACGGTGAACATGGCGAGAATTGTTACATCTTTCTATTGATCGTCATTGTTTGCACATTTTGGTGGTGTGTCACCTTCAATTTTTATGCCCGCCGTTCGGCCGCCATCTTCATGTGGTCGGTGTTCCTGTTGTTTCTACTGTTTGCCATTGGCGTGGAGCTGGATGTGGTGCATGAGTTTTTAGATGATGAGTTCTTTGATCCCATGTGAAACCAAACAAACCATTGGAAAAAGTTTTGTTCTAGTTTTTGTCTTGAAATACATTTTTTTACCCTTGCAGAGGTTTACTCCTCCGTCAGTTCGAAAGCCATCTACACCAAACTTTACACAAAGCCTTTAAGTACACATACGCTGCATATTTGTCGGAATCGGGCGTATTGCTTGACTATAGCATATGGCTGTCATATGAAAAATGTGTCGAAAAACTACTTTTAGTGAGAAAAACTTTTTTGTTTTCAAAGAAAACGCCTCCAAACTTTGTATTTCCAAGTTTGCTATGCTTTCCCATGATTTTACAAAGTTTGGTTGAAATCGGACATCTATATAGGATAGCTGTCATACAAAAGTAAAGTCTGAAAAGTTGTTTTAGTAAGAAAAACTTGATGGTTTCCAATAAAAACGAGCTTTGCTAAGCTTCTTGGTATAGCTTGGTATAGCTGTCATAGAAAAGTAAGGTCTAAAAAGCAGTCGTAGTAAGAAAAACTATTTTGTTTTTAATTTCAACGCCTCCAAACTTTGTATATCTTAGTTTACTTTGCTTTCCCATAGTTGCACTAAGTTTGGATGAAATCGGACATTTATTTTGTATAGCTCTCATAGAAAAGTAAGGTCCGAAAAGCAGTCTTAGAGAGAAAAACTTTTTTGTTTTCACTAGAAACGCCTCCAAACTTTGTATTTCTTAGTTTGTCATGTTTTTTCCTAATTCCACTAAGTTTGTATGAAATCGGACATTTATATAATATAGCTGTCATACAAAAGTAGAGTCTGAAAAGTAGTTCTAGCAAGAAAAACTTTTTTGTTTTCAATTTTAGGGCCTCAAAAATTTGTATTTCTTAGTTTGTCATGTTTTCCCATAATTCCACTAAGTTTGTATGAAATCGGACATTTATATAATATAGCTGTCATACAAAAGCAGAGTCTGAAAAGTAGTTCTAGCAAGAAAAACTTTTTTGTTTCCAATAAAAACGCCTCCAAACTTTGTATATCGAAGTTTGCTATTATTTTCCATGATTCCACTAAGTTTGCTTGAAATCGGTCCATTGTAAAGTATAGCTGCCATAGAAAAGTAAGGTCCGAAAAGCAAAATCTTAGTGAGAAAGACTTTTTTGTTTTCCATGGATACGCTTCCAAACTTTGCATATCTTAGTTTGCTATGCTTTCACATAGTTGCACTAAGTTTAGATTGAATCGGACATCTATATGGAATAGCTGTCATAGAAAAGTAATGTCTAAAAAGCAGTCTTAGAGAGAAAAACTTTTTTGTTTCCAATAAAAACGCCTCCAAACTTTGCATATCTTAGTTTGCTATGCTTTCCCATAGTTGCACTAAGTTTGAATGAAGTCGGACATTTATATAGTACAGCTTTCATAGAAAAATAGAGTCAGAAAAGTAGTTTTAGTGAGAAATACTTTTTTGTTTCCACTAGAAACACCTTCAAAGTTTGTATTTTTCAGTTTGATATGATTTTCCATGATTTTATCGAGTTTGGTTAAAATTAAACGATTACATGGTATAGCTGTCATAGAAAAGTTGGGTCGAAAAACTACTTTTAGTGAGAAAAACTTTTTTGTTTTCAATGGATACGCTTCCAAACTTTGCATATCTAAGTTTGCTATGCTTTTCCATAGGTTTCACTAAGTTTGGATGAAATCGGTCATCTATTTAGTATAGCTCTCATAGAAAAGTAAGCTTCGAAAAGTAGTCTTAGTTTAAACGCCCATAACTCCCTTAAATGAAGAGATAGGGGCTTAAAAGTGGTTTTAAAAAATCAAAATTTTCATATTCCAATTTTTGATCAAAAAAATATTAAATTATAATTAAATTAATTATTATTATAATATTTTTTGTGTAAAAAAGTTATTAAAAAATTTTTTACAGTAATTTAAACCTCCCAAATCTTTAAACGCCCATAACTCCCTTAAATGAAGAGATAGGGGCTTAAAAGTGGTTTTAAGAAATCAAAATTTTCATATTCCAATTTTTCAATCTTTAAACGCCCATAACTCCCTTAAATGAAGAGATAGGGGCTTAAAAGTGGTTTTAAAAAATCAAAATTTTCATATTCCAATTTTTGATCAAAAAAATATTAAATTATAATTAAATTAATTATTATTATAATATTTTTTGTGTAAAAAAGTTATTAAAAAATTTTTTACAGTAATTTAAACCTCCCAAATCTTTAAACGCCCATAACTCCCTTAAATGAAGAGATAGGGGCTTAAAAGTGGTTTTAAAAAATCAAAATTTTCATATTCCAATTTTTGATCAAAAAAATATTAAATTATAATTAAATTAATTATTATTATAATATTTTTTGTGTAAAAAAGTTGTTAAAAAAATTTTTTACAGTAATTTAAACCTCCCAAATCTTTAAACGCCCATAACTCCCTTAAATGAAGAGATAGGGGCTTAAAAGTGGTTTTAAAAAATCAAAATTTTCATATTCCAATTTTTCAATCTTTAAACGCCCATAACTCCCTTAAATGAAGAGATAGGGGCTTAAAAGTGGTTTTAAAAAATCATATTCCATTTCATATTTTCATATTCCAATTTTTGATCAAAAAAATATTAAATTATAATTAAATTAATTATTATCATAATATTTTTTGTGTAAAAAAGTTGTTAAAAAAATTTTTTACAGTAATTTAAACCTCCCAAATCTTTAAACGCCCATAACTCCCTTAAATGAAGAGATAGGGACTTAAAAGTGGTTTTATAAAAAATCAAAATTTTCATATTCCAATTTTTCAATCTTTAAACGCCCATAACTCCCTTAAATGAAGAGATAGGGGCTTAAAAGTGGTTTTAACAAATCAAAATTTTCATATTCCAATTTTTCAATCTTTAAACGCCCATAACTCCCTTAAATGAAGAGATAGGGGCTTAAAAGTGGTTTTAAGAAATCAAAATTTTCATATTCCAATTTTTCAATCTTTAAACGCCCATAACTCCCTTAAATGAAGAGATAGGGGCTTAAAAGTGGTTTTAAAAAATTAAAATTTTCATATTCCAATTTTTCAATCTTTAAACGCCCATAACTCCCTTAAATGAAGAGATAGGGGCTTAAAAGTGGTTTTAAGAAATCAAAATTTTCATATTCCAATTTTTCAATCTTTAAACGCCCATAACTCCCTTAAATGAAGAGATAGGGGCTTAAAAGTGGTTTTACGAAATCAAAATTTTCATATTCCAATTTTTCAATCTTTAAACGCCCATAACTCCCTTAAATGAAGAGATAGGGGCTTAAAAGTGGTTTTAAAAAATCATATTCCATTTCATATTCCAATTTTTGATCAAAAAAATATTAAATTATAATTAAATTAATTATTATTATAATATTTTTTGTGTAAAAAAGTTATTAAAAAAATTTTTTACAGTAATTTAAACCTCCCAAATCTTTAAACGCCCATAACTCCCTTAAATGAAGAGATAGGGACTTAAAAGTGGTTTTAAAAAATCAAAATTTTCATATTCCAATTTTTGATCAAAAAAATATTAAATTATAATTAAATTAATTATTATAATATTTTTTGTGTAAAAAAGTTATTAAAAAAATTTTTTACAGTAATTTAAACCTCCCAAATCTTTAAACGCCCATAACTCCCTTAAATGAAGAGATAGGGGCTTAAAAGTGGTTTTAAAAAATCAAAATTTTCATATTCCAATTTTTCAATCTTTAAACGCCCATAACTCCCTTAAATGAAGAGATAGGGGCTTAAAAGTGGTTTTAAAAAATCATATTCCATTTCATATTTTCATATTCCAATTTTTGATCAAAAAAATATTAAATTATAATTAAATTAATTATTTATCATAATATTTTTTGTGTAAAAAAGTTATTAAAAAAATTTTTTACAGTAATTTAAACCTCCCAAATCTTTAAACGCCCATAACTCCCTTAAATGAAGAGATAGGAGCTTAAAAGTGGTTTTAAGAAATCAAAATTTTCATATTCCAATTTTTCAATCTTTAAACGCCCATAACTCCCTTAAATGAAGAGATAGGGGCTTAAAAGTGGTTTTAAGAAATCAAAATTTTCATATTCCAATTTTTCAATCTTTAAACGCCTATAACTCCCTTAAATGAAGAGATAGGGGCTTAAAAGTGGTTTTAAGAAATCAAAATTTTCATATTCCAATTTTTCAATCTTTAAACGCCCATAACTCCCTTAAATGAAGAGATAGGGGCTTAAAAGTGGTTTTAAAAAATCATATTCCATTTCATATTTTCATATTCCAATTTTTGATCAAAAAAATATTAAATTATAATTAAATTAATTATTATTATAATATTTTTTGTGTAAAAAAGGTATTAAAATAATTTTTTACAGTAATTTAAACCTCCCAAATCTTTAAACGCCCATAACTCCCTTAAATGAAGAGATAGGAGCTTAAAAGTGGTTTTTAAAAAATCAAAATTTTCATATTCCAATTTTTCAATCTTTAAACGCCCATAACTCCCTTAAATGAAGAGATAGAGGCTTAAAAGTGGTTTTAAAAAATCAAAATTTTCATATTCCAATTTTTCAATCTTTAAACGCCCATAACTCCCTTAAATGAAGAGATAGAGGCTTAAAAGTGGTTTTAAAAAATTAAAATTTTCATATTCCAATTTTTCAATCTTTAAACGCCCATAACTCCCTTAAATGAAGAGATAGAGGCTTAAAAGTGGTTTTAAAAAATCAAAATTTTCATATTCCAATTTTTCAATCTTTAAACGCCCATAACTCCCTTAAATGAAGAGATAGGGGCTTAAAAGTGGTTTTAACAAATCAAAATTTTCATATTCCAATTTTTCAATCTTTAAACGCCCATAACTC
This sequence comes from Lordiphosa andalusiaca, assembly GCA_035044965.1. NCBI lineage: Eukaryota > Metazoa > Arthropoda > Insecta > Diptera > Drosophilidae > Lordiphosa > Lordiphosa andalusiaca. Next base: position 72,680 of record JAWNNM010000966.1, read on the forward strand.
CCTTAAATGAAGAGATAGGGGCTTAAAAGTGGTTTTACGAAATCAAAATTTTCATATTCCAATTTTTCAATCTTTAAAACGCCCATAACTCCCTTAAATGAAGAGATAGGGGCTTAAAAGTGGTTTTAACAAATCAAAATTTTCATATTCCAATTTTTCAATCTTTAAACGCCCATAACTCCCTTAAATGAAGAGATAGGGGCTTAAAAGTGGTTTTAACAAATCAAAATTTTCATATTCCAATTTTTCAATCTTTAAACGCCCATAACTCCCTTAAATGAAGAGATAGGGGCTTAAAAGTGGTTTTAAGAAATCAAAATTTTCATATTCCAATTTTTCAATCTTTAAACGCCCATAACTCCCTTAAATGAAGAGATAGGGGCTTAAAAGTGGTTTTAAAAAATCATATTCCATTTCATATTTTCATATTCCAATTTTTCAATCTTTAAACGCCCATAACTCCCTTAAATGAAGAGATAGGGGCTTAAAAGTGGTTTTAAGAAATTAAAATTTTCATATTCCAATTTTTCAATCTTTAAACGCCCATAACTCCCTTAAATGAAGAGATAGGGACTTAAAAGTGGTTTTAAAAAATCATATTCCATTTCATATTTTCATATTCCAATTTTTGATCAAAAAAATATTAAATTATAATTAAATTAATTATTATCATAATATTTTTTGTGTAAAAAAGTTATTAAAAAAATTTGTTACAGTAATTTAAACCTCCCAAATCTTTAAACGCCCATAACTCCCTTAAATGAAGAGTTAGGGGCTTAAAAGTGGTTTTAAAAAATCAACATTTTCATATTCCAATTTTTCAATCTTTAAACGCCCATAACTCCCTTAAATGAAGAGATAGGGGCTTAAAAGTGGTTTTAAAATATCAAAATTTTCATATTCCAATTTTTCAATCTTTAAACGCCCATAACTCCCTTAAATGAAGAGATAGGGGCTTAAAAGTGGTTTTAAAAAATCAAAATTTTCATATTCCAATTTTTGATCAAAAAAATATTAAATTATAATTAAATTAATTATTATTATAATATTTTTTGTGTAAAAAAGTTATTAAAAAAATTTTTTACAGTAATTTAAACCTCCCAAATCTTTAAACGCCCATAACTCCCTTAAATGAAGAGATAGGGGCTTAAAAGTGGTTTTAAAAAAATCAACATTTTCATATTCCAATTTTTCAATCTTTAAACGCCCATAACTCCCTTAAATGAAGAGATAGGGGCTTAAAAGTGGTTTTAAGAAATCAAAATTTTCATATACCAATTTTTCAATCTTTAAACGCCCATAACTCCCTTAAATGAAGAGATAGGGGCTTAAAAGTGGTTTTAAAAAATCAAAATTTTCATATTCCAATTTTTGATCAAAAAAATATTAAATTATAATTAAATTAATTATTATTATAATATTTTTTGTGTAAAAAAGTTATTAAAAAAATTTGTTACAGTAATTTAAACCTCCCAAATCTTTAAACGCCCATAACTCCCTTAAATGAAGAGATAGGGGCTTAAAAGTGGTTTTAAGAAATTAAAATTTTCATATTCCAATTTTTCAATCTTTAAACGCCCATAACTCCCTTAAATGAAGAGATAGGGGCTTAAAAGTGGTTTTAAGAAATCAAAATTTTCATATTCCAATTTTTCAATCTTTAAACGCCCATAACTCCCTTAAATGAAGAGATAGGGGCTTAAAAGTGGTTTTAAAAAATCATATTCCATTTCATATTTTCATATTCCAATTTTTGATCAAAAAAATATTAAATTATAATTAAATTAATTATTATCATAATATTTTTTGTGTAAAAAAGTTATTAAAAAAATTTTTTACAGTAATTTAAACCTCCCAAATCTATAAACGCCCATAACTCCCTTAAATGAAGAGATAGGGACTTAAAAGTGGTTTTTAACAAATCAAAATTTTCATATTCCAATTTTTCAATCTTTAAACGCCCATAACTCCCTTAAATGAAGAGATAGAGGACTTAAAAGTGGTTTTAAAAAATCATATTCCATTTCATATTTTCATATTCCAATTTTTGATCAAAAAACTATTAAACGCCCATAACTCCCTTAATTATGATCAGAGATATTTGGGGCTGTAAAAAAGTGGTTATAAAAAATTTTTCACAGTAATTTTCATACCTCCCAAATCTATAAACGCCCATAACTCCCTTAAATGAAGAGATAGGGGCTTAAAAGTGGTTTTTAAAAAATCAAAATTTTCATATTCCAATTTTTCAATCTTTAAACGCCCATAACTCCCTTAAATGAAGAGTGAGGCTTAAAAGAGGTTTTAAAAAATCAAAATTTTCATATTCCAACCTTCCAAATCTTTAAACGCCCATAACTCCCTTAAATGAAGAGATAGGGGCTTAAAAGTGGTTTTAAAAAATCAAAATTTTCATATTCCAATTTTTGATCAAAAAAATATTAAATTATAATTAAATTAATTATTATCATAATATTTTTTGTGTAATTGATCCAAATCTTTAAACGCCCATAACTCCCTTAAATGAAGAGATAGGGGCTTAAAAGTGGTTTTAAAAAATCAAAATTTTCATATTCCAATTTTTCAATCTTTAAACGCCCATAACTCCCTTAAATGAAGAGATAGGGGCTTAAAAGTGGTTTTAAAAAATCATATTCCATTTCATATTTTCATATTCCAATTTTTCGATCTTTAAAAGCCCATAACTCCCTTATAATTAAGATTAAGTATTATCATAATATTTGTTGTGTAAAAAAGTCATATTCCATTTCATATTTTCTTACAGTCCAATTTAAGACCTCACAAAACTATTAAATGCCTATAACTCCCTTAATTATGATATAATATTTTTTGTGTAAAAAAGTTATTAAAAAATTTTCTTACAGTAATTTAAACCTCCCAAATCTTTAAACGCCCATAACTCCCTTAAATGAAGAGATAGGGGCTTAAAAGTGGTTTTAAAAAATCAAAATTTTCATATTCCAATTTTTGATCAAAAAAATATTAAATTATAAGCCAAAGTAAACTTTCCTCTGTAGAAAGTCAATTTCCTATTATAAGATTAATATCTTCTCTAAAATATTTGAGAAATCTCCTTTGACCGCACTTTTTTGAGGAGTATTTCTAAATTTAAGGGCGATGTCGGCTGTTTTTTTGTTTGTTTTGTCCTTTTGTTTGAGTGCATTGACTAATTACACTAATGAAGTATCATAATTAAAACACCACCGAGCGGTGACCTCAAGTGAAACGCTTCGCCTTCGACCTGACACCGGTCCATTGAAAAACAGTTGAGGCACTTGAGCATCCCCCGGCAGCATCAGCATCAGCAGCAGCAGCAGCAGCATCCGGGGCTCTATTTCAATATAAAAAGCCGCGGTGCATAATGAAGAAAACGCTAAAGGAGATGCAGCCAACGAGACGACGAGGGCAACGTCGAAAGCTTGCCGTTAATTAGGGTTAAAGTGGTGCCGAGACCGAGGAGTTGGTCTGAATGATTTGTGCGCGACACTGACAGGACAAATGCAGCCTGAAGTGGGTCAAAGGAAAGTAGCTTTTCTTACAAAAATAATGTTGAGGACGACTGAAAGATGCGAAATGGTTATAAATGGGAGGAAAATACAATTAAAGGGCAGAGGTCTAGACTCTAGAGAGCAGAGCGCTGGGTCAGTCAGTCAGTCAGTTGATGTCCACTGAATTAGAGACATATTGGAGGATTTTAATTCAACATCGAGTAATTGACAGCATTTTAATGCCATCTAAATCAATCAAACACAGAACTAGAACCTCCTTCCTCTGCTTACCTCTTTCCTCTCATTTCTAACATTTAATTTTTACATTTTAGGTCTTGCGATCTAATAGATATGATTTTCAGCACCTTCAATCCATTCTATTCTATAAATGCTTTACAACCTTTTCCAAATCGTAGAATTCATACACTTTTGCCACAGTTTTGACTCTTTTTATACCCTGTTCCCATTGAAAATGGGAAAAGGGGGATCATGAAGTTGTGCGAATGTGTGTAACAGGGAGAAGGAAAATTTTCCGACCCCATAAAGTATATATATTCTTGATCAGCATGAACAGCCGAGTCGATATAGCCATGTCCGTCTGTCCGTCCGTCCGTCTGTCCGTCTGTCTGTCTGTATGAACGCATCGATCTCAGAGACTATAAGAGATAGAGCCACAAATTTTTTGCACGAAGGTAGATTTATGCTGTACGCAGATCAAGTTTGTTTCAGATTTGAAAAATTCCACCCCGTCCCCCTTTTATCCCCAAAAAACCTAGACCTCCTCTAGAAATCCTAGACCTAAATAGCCGTCAGATCCACAATTTTCAAGTTAGTGCCTCGTGGTTTAGTATACATCAAGCTAGGCCCAATATCTATCTATTCTGAAAAGTACAATCAGATCGGACAAAAAACACCGGAGTGATAAGCGAAACAGTTGAGCTGATAAGAGCACCCCCCAGTTGTTGGTCAGGACTAGAAAAAAGTGTTGCCTACATTTAGGTTGAAAATTTTGTTACAAAAACAATTAAATGAAAACAAATGAACAGGGTATTTTGTGGTCGGGAAACTCGACTGCAGCGCCCTTACTTGTTTTATATTAAAATTGAGCTCATAGTTGACTTCCCATCAAACTATCACCTAAGCTGAATGGTAACCTCTCTGAACTCCCGGAAGAAGACTTAAATCTTTCGTACTGAACGATTCCTCTATGGTGTAAATTTTCATGTCGGTACACAGACTTCATCTGTGAGCATTGTTCGCGCACTGGCGATGCAATGCTTTCGATTTTGTGTTGTGAGCCAGGGGCCGATGCAATGAGTACCAAGTTATGCTTTATGAAGTCCAACTCTGTCTCTCCAACTATGTGAATCATGTCATCATCAATGTAAAGGTGTCCACTTGGGTCCCTTACTCCAAACCAGGTTGCGCATTTTGTGCTTGAAACAGAGCAAACGTATTAACAGCTTGGACACATCATCATCGCTGGCTTTGGGATCAATGAAGGAGGCCAATTTGGTCAAGGGTAATGTGGTATAGAGCTTGAGATATGAACGGGTGGTAGGCAAGTCCTTTTGTTGACGCACTTCATCCATAACAACCAACAATTGATGTTCCATGGGATCCTTAACATAGTCATACATTGGCGCATCGGCTGCCGGGGGGCAGGGACTGACAAATCGTGGGCAGGCAAATACAAAGAACGATTTAAACACCTCAAGATCACCGCACTGCATCTTGAACATGGCATCGTGATAGTTCTTCTCGCGCAGAACCTGCTGAATGGACTCGTCTATGCACTGGGGATGAAACACCAAGCCAATCTGGTGATCTGGTCGTTCTGGTAGGAGCCAGTGCCATACAGCTGCTTGGAGCGCTGAATGTACAGCAAGATGTCGGAGAAGGTGTGCATCATCATGTAGGCAAAGCCCACATAGTAAGAGGTGGAAATCTGGCAGGCGAATAGGCAGACTTCTTGCGGATCTCAATGGGTTCGAGAACCTTGATGGCCTGGTAATAGTCACCCAGCAGAGAGTCACCCACCAGGGAGGTTTGGACGAATTCAATGTTTTACGGCTTTGATGGTTTATGGCGTTCGCACAGGATACTCATACCATTAATATTCTCAAATAACTTCACTTTCAATGGAGGCAAGAACCGAAGAATTTCAACTTTTTTGTAGCCTCAGTTAAGAGGTTTTTGAGTGAGTTCCTTTGTATTTTATGATGCCAAAAACTTTTGATGCTGTTATATAGCATGTAACTTGATGAAGAAGCAGGGCAAATAATTCCAGATTTTAGAAATGCTGCTAGCTGTACACAGCAGTCTTTCAATGGCCCAAGGAACGAACTAATCCTTTGCCCCTAGGCTTAACTAAGAATACATATTGAAAGCGCAATCGAATGTTCTATTCAGCCAGCAAATATTATATAAGGTTGTCCAAAAAGTATTGCGGTATTTCCGCAAGCGCGTATTTCTAGTTGTATTCGTCGCATCGGTTCACGCTAGACCTTTTTGAAAAGCTCTTTTCACGCGCTAACACGTGTTTGATTTATTGTTGTTTGTTTTTAGTCGTTCGAGAGTTATAGCGTCGCAAAATGGAGCAAAATAAAAAGAGATAATACGGCATATTTTACAGTACTACTACGATAAAGGCAAAAATGCATCTCATGCTGCCAATAAAATTTGTGCAGTTTATGGACCCGATACAGTTTCCATTTCCATTCCATTCCATTCAACGTTTTCGTTCTGGTGCAGAGGTGATCGAAGATGCGCCACGGTCCGGAAGGCCTGTCGTCGAAAATTGCGATAAAATCGCTGAATTGATCGAAAGAGACCGGCATAGTAGCAGCCGTAGCATCGGCCAAGAGCTGGGCATGAGTCATCAAACCGGTATAAACCATTTGAAGAAGCTTGGATTCAAAAAGAAGCTCGATGTATGGGTGCCACACGACTTGACGCAAAAAAACATTTTGGCCCGTATGGATGCATGCGAATCGCTTCTGAATCGCAACAAAATCGACCCGTTTTTGAAGCGGATGGTGACTGGCGATGAAAAGTGGGTCACTTACGACAACGTGAAGCGCAAACGGTCGTGACCGAAAAGCGGTGAAGCTGCCCAGACGGTGGCCAAGCCTGGATTGACGGCCAGGAAGGTTCTTCTGTGTGTTTGGTGGGATTGGCAGGGAATCATCCACTACGAGCTGCTCCCCTATGGCCAAACGCTCAATTCGGATCTGCAGAAGAGGCCATCTTTGATCAACAGAGGCCGAATTGTCTTCCATCAGGACAACGCCAGGCCACACGCATCTTGGGTGACGCGCCAGAAGCTCCGGGAGCTCGGATGGGAGGTTCTTTTGCATCCACCGTATAGTCCGGATCTTGCACCAAGTGATTACCACCTATTTCTGTCCATGGCGAACGAGCTTGGTAGTCGGAAGTTGGCCACAAGAGAGTACTGTGAAAATTGGCTCTCCGAGTTTTTTGACAATAGCTTCTATAAGAGGGGCATTATGAAGTTGGCATGTCGTTGGGAACTCGTCATCGAACAAAACGGCGCATATTTGACTTAACTCGCATTATTATAACCAATTTTATGAACAATTGAAAATTCAATAAAAAAAATACCGCAAGACTTTTTGGACAACCTTATATTACCGAACCCCAGTGCTGAAAAATCATAAAAACCACCTATACTAGTACAATACACAATGCAATAGCTAGGGGGGCGCAACCGACTGTAAAATATGCATATGGGGTGCATACACTCAGAAAACATTCACCCCGCAAAACTAGAAATTCTCCTATGAAATCCTGCGAAAAGAAAAATATTTTCTCATTAATGGAAAATTTTCAAAGTTTCAGAAAATTTTTGCAAAAATGAGAGAAAAAGTTTTCTTAATTTTAGGGCGGATTTCATAGGTGAATTTCTAAATTCCAGGGTGAATTGTTTTATGAGTGTAATTTGAAACTACCAATTACCCATTTCAATCCCAATTTGATTGATATTTCTCTCTGTAAAAGTAACAAAATTCTCTTCGATTCCTTGCACTTCAAACGGGGCACTCGTGTATGCAAAATTTCGTCTTGATGCTGCCCATTAAGTCAGCACCAACTGCACAACATAACCATTACATTTAAGTACAATTGCATAAACAAGAGCCAAGCAACAACAACAAAACCTAAAAAAAAAAAAGCAGATGAGATTTGGAAGCCGGCTTCAACTTCAAAGCGAATGCCGCGCCGAGCATTCCGGCAGCAATAAAAGCACTCAAGTCCCATAGACTTCCTGCTCTGTCTCTGCTCTGACTCGTTCCGTGCACTTAATGTGACATGTTTTTGCAACAGCTTTGGTTTTTCTACTTTTCCCAGCCACGTCTCCAGATTCCCCGAGTCGAGACAGCACACGAAAAACAAAAAACAGAACAGAACAGAAAAGCGTAGGAAGTCCATGAGTTTTGATGCATTTTGGCTGTTACCAAATTGTTTTGCATTTTGTGACGTATTTTTTTTTCATTCTTTTTATGCATTTCCCGGTTGGACAGTGTGAAAGTGATCAAATATTTAAGACAAAAGTGCCAAATGGCATTGAAATGAGAAGCTGTTTTGCTTATGCATGAAGAGGGAATTGATTTAGGTTTTTGCTTCAACTAAAATTTGAACCGAATTGCCTTAAAGAGTGAGGCGATGCGGGGGACCTGGTGCACATTTATTACAGCCAACTTCATCATTTTTCTTAATAAAGGAAATACCAAGAAAATGCCACAAATTTTTCCACAACGCGCAACGCCACAGAGGCAAAAGTTTGCCAGTTTTTGCCAGTTTTGCCAGTTTGCTATTTCCGTCGTGGAAAAGTTGTGCTACATTTTTTTATGCGAGTATTGCAGTTGTCAGGCCAAAGGAAAATATTTCCTTAGTTGGCTTTGGACATAAATAGCCGCTTAGCGTTTATAACTCAATTAGTCAGTTGGGCAACACGGCGTATACGCAACATGCAGCACATTATGCAGGTCTTAATTAATGAGGCGAATCTAGCAATTGCTCGATTTGCATCTCATTTCAACCCCCCTACCACTGTGTGTAATGAATCTGTTGGCAACGCCTTGCTCGTCCTTGCCTTGAAGTCTGCTCTGCGGTTTGGCTGCAATTAGCGCCCTCCCCCCTCCCCTTACACCTGAGTTGCCAGCCTGCCAGGTGTGAAAAGTTTGCTGGCAACCACCACTTCGACTCAGCAGATTCCTGCATCGTCTTCGTATTGGCAATAACTGGTTGGTGGCTTTCGTCCTGATTGTGTGACATGTGTTTGCATATCCTTGAATAAACAGCACTGGCATTGGCATTCACAAAAAGGGGATTTGCCAGTAGTTAAGCATTGAGATTCTAAGGTTTAAATAAGCTTCAATTATTGTGATTATTCAAATGAAGTTGAAGGCGCTTGTTTTGCAACTGCAGTCAAAGAAATCATTTTCTAGTTTTCAAAAATTTTCACTAAAATTATGTTGTTTTTTTTTAATTTAAAGAAATTTTCTGCTTTTTTGATAGTTTTTTCTTTAAACCGGAAAAAAAATTTTTTTTTGAAAATAATTTAAATTATTTTAAGATATTTTTTAAAAATCTTTCTTAAATTTTGGGGCATAAATATCCCTGAATTAAGAACAGTGCCTCAAAATAGGGCGACTACATCCAGCACATTTCTTAAATTTAGTAAAATCAGTTCAGAAATTTGCTCTAAAATATAGAAAAATAAATCTAGAAAATCGCCCTAAATATTAGGAAAAATTTTGATAGGCAGATAATAAACAAAAATATATAATAGCCATTTCATTGAGGGGAGATGATTGGAGAGGCTACTGCTCGTTTTTGGTGTTGCCCCTTCCACTTCACCCTCTACTGCTCTTAACTTTGGCCACTTATGGCACTTAAGGCCATAATTTGTCAATTTTTTTTTGCTCATCGTTTCTGTTTTCTTATGTTGAATGCACCGGAGTCACAACGACCCAACTGTGCCACACTGTGAGATACATAAAAGCACTTGGTTGCTTGGGTCTTTTCAACAGTTCTCGGAACTGAACTATTTAGAGTAGAAGAAAGCATTTCCGATCACATAAAGAATATATATTCTTGATCAGCATGACGAGTTGAGTTTATATAGCCTTGTCCGTCTTTTTCTATGCAGTCTCCTCCATCAGTTTTAAAGCTAACGCAACCAAACTTTGCACGATGTCTTTTAGTACAAAGACTGTGCACATTTGTCGGATCTGACCGGATCGGTTGACTATAGCATATAGCTGTCATACCAAAAATGGGTCAAAATCTAGTTCTAGAGAGAAAAACTTTTTTATTTTCAATGCAAACGTCTCCAAACTCTGTATTTACTAGTTTTCAATGCTTCTTTATGATTCTGCCCATGTTGCTCGAAATCGGACATCTATATAGCACAGCTGCCATGGAAAAGTAAGGTTAGAAAAATAGTCTTTGTGAGAAAAACTTTTTTGTTTTCAATGTAAACCTCTTAAAAATTGGCATATTCTTATTTTATAAGCTTTCACACAATTCTGCAAAGTTTTGTCAAAACCGGAGGACTATAGAATATAGCTGCCATTGGAATGATCGGTCGAGAAACTAGTTTTAGTGAGAAAAACTTTTTTATTTTCACTGGAAACGCCTCCAAACTTTGTATTTCTTAGTTTACTATGCTTTTCCATGATTTCTCTAAGTTTGCTCGAAATCGGACATCTAGTTAGTATAGCTGCCATAGAAAAGTAAGGTTAAAAAAATTACCTTAGTGAAAAAAACTTTTTTGTTTTCAATGTTAACCTCTTGAAAATTAAAATATATTTATTTTATAAGCTTTCACACAATTCTTCAAAGTTTGATCAAAATCGGTTGACTATAGGTTATAGCTGCCATAGGAAAGATCGGTCAAGAAACTAGTTTTAGTGAGAAAAATTTTTTGTTTCCAATGGAAACGCCTTCAAACTTTGTATTTGTTAGTTTGCTATGCTTTTCCATGATTCCACAAAATTTGGGCGAAATCGGACAACTATATAGCATAGCTGTCATAGAAAAGTAAAGTCAGAAAAGTAGTCTTAGTGAGAAAAACTTGTTTGTTTGGCGCGCTGCAAGTGTATACAAACTTTAGGAGAGCTGAAGTTAACTTTCCTCTATTTTTTTGTTTGAACTAAGCACTTTTGGTGCTTAGTTAGTATTAAATTTAATTTTTCGTTCTTAAACCAAACTCAAAAATACTTAATTTGGTGTTAAAAAGGCATATTTTGAGCTCTTAAAGTTCTGAAAACAGTGTGGAACAGCTTGAGAGTTTTAGTGACCTTAAGAAACCCCATTCAATAATGAATTTTGCTGCTATATCATGAATTTCTGTTCTCTCTGAACTTTAGAAAATACAAATTCTTGACATTTTAAGAAAACCAGCAAACAAACATGTAGGTAAGTGAATTTTTCCATTGTTTTGCTTTGTTTTGTGTCTTGTGTCAACCAACACGAAGAACACACAAAATTTGCTTAGAAAAAGTAGGAAAACGAAAACTTACAAGAACAATCAATCAATGGCATATTTTGCTTTTTGATCCAACCAAACTGAAAGCGAAATGGTTAGCGTGAGCAAAAAGCTTTACTCAGCAGCAGCAGCAGTTTTATGGCCCAATGAACAGGATAAAGGAGCACAAGGACCATGGCATGTTAGTAAAATGGTAGCATCCGTTTATTTTAGAGAGCAAATGCTTCCGACAAGGGAGCAAAAAATAAAAAAAAAATCTATATATTTATATGCGAGTGGTAAACGACAGCGCAGGGAGGAAACTGGTGATTAGTTGTACATTAAATTTATTTGCAGTTAAAAATCAAGTATATATAAAACTCTGGGTTTGTCTGTCACATGGCAACTATGTAGACAGATATGAAAGAGGACCTAAATCAAAGTCATTCAAAGGCTTCATATTAAATGCGACATTTTCAATGGGGATTTTCGATATTCAAAATTTTCGACTTTTATTTTGGTATTTTCATACCCTTGCAGAGGGTATATTGAAATTGTGCAGAGGCTTGTAACGCATAGAAGGATGCATTTCCGACCACATGAAGTATATTTATTCTTGATCAGCATGACGAGCTGAGTCGATATATATATAGTTTCTATGCTATCTTCTCCAGCAATTTAAAAGCTATCGCGACCAAACTTTGCACGAAATATTCTAGTACAAATACGCTGCACATTTGTCGAAACCGGCCGGATCGGATGACTTTAACATATAGCTGCCATAGGAACGATCGGTCGAAAAACTAGTTCTAGTGAGAAAACCTTTTTTGTTTTTAATGCAAACGTCTCCAAACTCCGTATTTACTAGTTTTCTGTGCTTCTCCACAATCCTACTAAGTTTGGTTGAAATCGGACCTCTATAAAGTATAGCTGTCATACAAAAGTAATGTTAGAAAAACAGTCTTAGTGAGAAAAACTTTTTTGTTTTTAATGAAAACCTCTTGAAAATTGGCATAAATTTATTTTATAAGCTTTTACACAATTGTGGAAAGTTTTGTCGAAATCGGATGACTAAAGCTTATAGCTGCCATAGGAATAATCGATCGAGAAACCAGTTTTAGTGAGAAAAACTTTTTTGTTTTCAAAGAAAACGCCTCCAAACTTTGTATTTCTTAATTTGCTATGCTTTTCCATGATTCCACTAAGTTTGGTCGAAATCGGACATCTATATAGTATAGCTGTCATACAAAAGTAATGTTAAAAAACAGTCTTAGTGAGAAAAACTTTTTTGTTTTCAATGAAAACCTATTGAAAATTGGCATATATATATTTTATAAGCTTTTACACAATTGTGGAAAGTTTTGTCAAAATCGGATGACTTTAGCTTATAGCTGCCATAGGAATGATGGGTCGAGAAACCAGTTTTAGTGAGAAAAACTTTTTTGTTTTCAAAGAAAACGCCTCCAAACTTTGTATTTCTTAGTTTGCTATGCTTTCCCATGATATTACTAAGTTAAGTCGAAATCGGACATCTATATAGTATAGCTGTCATACAAAAACAGAGTCAGAAAAGTAGTCTTGGTGAGTAAAACTTGTTTGTTTTCAGTGGAAATATGCTTCGAATTAGTTTAAAAAAGTGCTGCAAGGGTATACAAACTTTAGCCAAGCCGAAGTTAACTTTGCTCTCCTTTTTTTTTTACTGAGTCATAAGTTTAGCAATATTCAAAAATTAATTTTAGGGTCTTTTGTCTTTAGGCATTGACTTGCCCACCTAAATCAACAGTATAACCCCTGTGTTGTAGCAAATATTGATATCAATATAAGTGAAAAGGACCTCTGCAAACACAAACACAGACCCAAAACAAAGAGACAGCAAACTTCACTTTAAATATATAATTAGTTTCTTGTTCTTTCACACAAAATAGAAAAAGGCAATGACAGTCTTTAAGCTTAGTTCCAGCCACTTCTCCTCTTGCCAATTGAAACTTGGCAATTTTCATGACTGTCGCTAAAACAAGCAAAAACCGTTTTGGCAAATGGAGGTGAACCGACGGCAATGGCAATGTCTACCCTCCTTCTCCTTCTCGTTGTCGTCGTTTAAGCACAATTGACTGGCTGCAATGGAAATTTATGGCCGGTACAGGTGAAAGTTCTGTCTCTTGCATTGTCTACCCATTTTCCAATTTCCTTATACAAGATTTATGTGCCCGGGCCGCCAACACACAGATTCGTAACGCTAAATGGATAACCTACTGTTGAGCCGCAGCTACTTACAACAACTGGCTGGTACATCATTTCAATTTGCATTGTTAATTGGTGTGGAGCAAAAACCACAGACAACAATCAAGCAAGCAAAACCCATTCCCTATCCTACCCTTTTCTTAACTATCCTTCCCTTTTTGCACTGCGACTCAATTACCAGGGAGTGACTGGAGCGAGAGAGAGAGAGAGAGAGAGAAGGAGTGTCTAGGGGGGCTGTGGCAATTTGTTTATATTTGCCAAAACTGTAGACCACAGTGCTCTTCATTTGCAAATGCAAAAAACTTAATTAGAGCAACCAGTTGTTGTTTTTGGTTCGATTAACAAGTTGGCAGGCCAAAAAAAAATCTCAAGACATGGTCTAATTAGTCCCCCAAGAATTGTGTTAAAGAACTAAGTGAATCAAAATGAAGGATCTAATGAAGCTGAAAGAGTTTCTACTTTCCTTTGGGGGGGGAACTAATTGCGGGCCCAAATAAGTATGCTATGGAAATGATTGAACCCCAAATTGCTGCTAACCATTTAAAGCTACATTCTCCTTTTCCATTTTCCTGCAAAATTTACACCAAGTGAAGCATAAATGCAGATATCAGTAGCTAACTGACTCACTGACTGGTTGACTGATTGCTCATACGCACCGTTGACTGCCAGCACAAGCCCAAGCTGGGTGCAGTGCACTGGATTTCAATAACCAGGGCACAACTTTTTTCCAACTCTGCTCTCTCTCTCTCTCTCTCTCTCTCTCTCTCTCTCGCACCGGCTGGATGTCTAAATATTGGCTACAAATCAAAATTTGTTTGAGTCTGCCAGTCACATAAATCAACACAGAACGGACATGAATCCTTAACAAAAAAAAAAAAAGTGCACAGCCACATTTGACAATTTGCAAAAATTATTGTCTAAAATGTGCATTAAAATTGCAGGGCACAGTCTGTCCCCCCTCTCTCCCTTCCTGTGCATGAGCTCACCATAATTAAGAATTCAATTTAAACTTTTGCAACTTTCGGCTACGGCATCAGGTGGCTCAACGTTGTGGCTTTTTTTTTCTGTTTGTAAAGGGGAGGGGGAGGGGGAGGGGCAGGTTCTGTGGTCGTGTAAAGTCAAAAAGCCGCAACATCATTACACTACACACACACACACACATGCAACAGCACTCTGCATGCAACTGGCGTGGCGTGGCACAAAAAGTTGCAACTTGCCATATAAACAAAATAAAAAAGAAGAGAAAAGGCAGCAGCTTAAGTTGAGCCACCTGGCGTATGAGCAACAAAATGCACAAGACACTTGCTGAACCATTTTATGCACTTAATTAGCATAAGCCTAAAAGTGTTGATGGCATTAAGGCGGAAATATAATTTTGAAAATATATCAGAAAATTATTTAAATGCACAGAACAAGTCGAGGGAATTCACTCATTTGAGTGAGAATTTTGATGACTTGATGCTGGCTGCAGTGAGAGCAGTTGAGTGCAGCCAGTTTAAGTGGTTATGCAGATTTCTGTACTTTAAGTGGTGAACTTTCTATCGTGCCTCTTCCTGCTCTTTGTAACACATCTATCAGTTTACTTAAATGGGCAGGTTTTTTGTTTTTTTTTCGTTTTTCAAAAAAACGAGAAAGCTAAGCTAACTTCATCTATGCTGAAGTTTTTATACTCTGTACCAAAGGTATATAGAGTATAATAAGTTTGTGCAAAAGTATGTAACATTCAGATGGAAGCATCTCCGACCCCATAAAGTATATATATTCTTGATCAGCATTAACAGCCGAGTCGATATAGCCATGTCTGTCCGTATGAACGCACAGATCTCAGAGATGGTAAGAGATAGAGGTTTGACATGTATGGGACATATGCTTCTTATGTCTGCAGGCAGATCAAGTTTATTTTCAATTTTGGCCTCGCCCCCTGCCGCCCCCGCAATTTAGAAAAAATGGCATATCTCCTACAGTTTTAAAGATAGGTGGGTTGTTCCTTCTAGATATATTTAGTAATAAAAATAACTTATCGATCAGCCAAAGGAATATTGAAGTTTGGATGAACGGTTTGCGAGTTATGATCAAAAGACTGTTCGCTGCTGCAGCGCTGCTTTCAGCTGCTACTGCAGCATCAAAATTTGTGCTGAGCGTACAATTTCGTTGGTACAGAGTATGCTATAGTCGGGCTTGACCGACTTTCTTTCTTGTTATACCCTGACAAGTGCTCGCTTGAACATATTTCCGAAAAAATGACTCTTTTTCCCATTTTTCGACCGTTCGTTCGTATGGCAGCCATATGATATAGTCAACCGATTTGGCCAACAATTTGAAAAATTATGTGAAAGCATCTAAAAAACTGAAGTACGAAGTTGCAGAATGCTACCATTAAAAACAAAAAAGTTTTTCTAACTAAGACTGTTTTTCACACCCATCTTTTGTATGGCAGCTATACCATATAGTTGTACGATTTTCATCAAACTTGGTAGAACTATAAAAAAACATAGAAAACCTATGAATACAAAGTTTGGAGTCGTTTCCATTGAAAAGTAAAAAGTTTTTCATACTAAAACTAGTTTTCCAACCGATTGTTCCTATGGAAGCTAAGAGATATAGTCATACGATCCGGTCGGTTCCAACATATTAGTAGAGTGCAGCAAAAAGAATACACTGTGCAAAATTTCAGCTTGATAGCTTCAAAACTGAGAGACTAGTTTGAGAAGAAACAGACAGACGGACGGACAGATGGACGGACAAAGCTCAATCCTCTCAGTTCGTCACTTTGATCAATGATCATGTGCTTTTGAAAGAAGACTCAAATGCAGGTCATTTAATGAAAAAATGCTCGAAAAAGACTCACAGCTGACTCTAAAATCAGAAGAAGAACGGTTTGGAGAAGAATATCCAAGCAGAATCGCTGCTGGGATACCATTTTCTGACGACAAACTAGGACTCTGGCTATTTGAATCACAACCAGGACTCGCAATTAACGCGAAAGTGAACAGAAATTTGATGAAATGCTGTCTGGAACTACAATATTTTACACTATAGAGACGGGGGGGTGGAGGAGGAACAGGGAAGGGGATAGTCTTCTTTACAAAATTCAATCTACAACTTTAACTTTTTATACCCTTACAAAGGGTATAATAATTTTGCCCAGAAGTTGGCAACGCATAGAAATATTCATTTCCGACCCCATAAACCATATATATTCTTGATCAGGGTGATGAGCTGAGTCGATTGAGCTTTGTCCTAGTGAACTAGTCTCTCAGTTTTGAAGCTTTCGAGCTGAAATTTTGCACAGAGTCTTCTTTTTGCTGCACACTACTTATATATCAGAACCGACCGGATTGGATGACTATATCTCATAGCTCCCATTGATACAATAGGTCGGAAAACTAGTTTTAGTATGAAAAACTTTTTTCTTTTCAATGGAAACGTCTCCAAACTTTGTTATCATCGATTTTATATGCTTTTTTATAATTCTGCCAAGTTTCATGAAAATCGTACAACTATATGGTATAGCTGCCATACAAAAGATGGGTCTGAAAAACAGTCTTGGTTAGAAAAACTTTTTTGTTTTTAATGGTAGCATCCTGCAAGTTTGTATATGTTTGTTTTACGTGATTTTACATAGTTTTACAAATTTTTGGCCAAATCGGATGACTATATCATATAGCTGCCATACGAACGAATGGGAAAAAGAGTATTTTTTCGGAAATATTTTAGCGAACACTTGCTAGGATATCAAAACTTCGGCACAGACGAAGTTGGCTTAGCATTCTCGTTTTTACTTCCCTTGTCTGAGACTCGAATTCACAGCTCACCTAACTTGTGTTGGGTATTTTAACTCAAATGCCGGCATCTTAGCCCATACGACTATCAAGCAATCGCGTGGATTTGTTCAAAATCACAGTGATTAAGGGAAATGACAAGACACGATGAGCGAATGGGAATATGGGAAGTTATCTATGAAATGTTAAAAAGAGAAAATTTTCTAATTTTTTGCAAAAAAAAACAAACCCAAAAAATTACATAAAATTGGGTTCTGATAGACCATTATAAAGGTCAGCTTCTAGCCCCTTAAAATCTGTCTGTATCCCTAGATACAGGGGATTTTCTTTTTATTAAACACTTTACTTAGCAAAAACCGACAAATATATTTCCCTGCAATAAACTTTAACTTGTTAAATCATTTATATTAAAACCATTGCCGCGCATTTGACGTGCAATCCAGGATCTCAGAAATGCCACATTCGCATAGGCCGCTGGGAAATCCTTCTTGGCACACTGAATGCCCCAGGACACAATGCCGGACAAATAATAACGATTCGTTTCACCCGGCATCGAGCAGAAGAGCGGCGATCCGCCATCACCTTTGCAAGTGTCTTTGCCCTCCTCGCCACCGGCGCAAAGGAAACTCTTGTCTAGCTGATACCGCCTGCCCAGTATGGAGCGTCTTAAGAGCCTCTGGCATAGATTATGCTCCACCACGGGCAACTCAACGCGTTTAAGCAGATGTTCCGTTGATGCTCCGGTAGAGTTTTCACGTCCCCAGCCCGTGGCAAAACACTGAGCCTTCAGCAGATCCTGTTCATATTGCGGTGTCTCTGGGGGCGGCAGGCAGATGGGTTGTATGTGCGGTGCCAGTTGGAATGGCGTCTGCAGCACCAACAGAGCGATGTCGTTACGAAAGTTGAGCTTATTGAAGTTCTCATGCGGATGCAAACTCTCCAGACGACGCGTCTGATAGGCAAGTGGTTCACGCTGACTATTCAAATCCCAGTCGCCGGCACGTGCCAATAATGAATCCCTACTATAGTTGGCCACATTGTGTGCCGTGGTTAGCACCAATTGAGGATGTATGAGTGTGCCGCCGCACACATAGTTACCCTCCATATCCATCAATGCAATCATCCAGGGATATTGAGCGAATAGCGATTCATTGTCATGATAGCCAACCAGATCGAAGTAGAGTCCCTTGGGATGGCTGACGCCGCAGTTGGCATAACTGAACCGACTTGCATTCGCCAGCAAAAGACTCTGGCTGGGCCTGATCTGCAAGGAGGATGAATGTCGAACTACATCAATGAGAATTCTGCTTGTGTTTTTTTTATTTCTTGTTTTTATTTTTTAATATCAATAATTAACATCACCTTTTCTTCCAACGGACAGCAAGTCTCCAAAAACTCGCAGCCAAAGTTGTTGCCCTCATCTTTGCGTGGCTTAACAATATGTCGGCCATCCTCATTGATCACCCCCGAGCTGCAGAGATAACGCGGCACGCACAAACGCTGCGGTCCACAGCTCTTATAATCATCCGCATCGGCGTCATCCTTGGGTGTGGTTTCACTGATAACTGGCCAGTGATGGCGCTCTGACTCCGCCGCCTGAGCCTGGGTGGCATAGTAGCTCTCCAGCTGCACCTTATCACAGCAGACCAAGCCATGGCCACAGCTACGATCCAGTAGCCGTGTGCCCAGTAATCCCCTACCAGAATCATCGGTCTCATTGCACAGTTGCTCGGTGATGCATAATTCATGGCTGCGGCAATTGCGCAGAGCGCCACAGCCGGCCATTAGAAAGAGCAGCGAGAGTGGAAGCAATAACATTATCTGAACAATGCGATTGTCAAAGGGGAAATCCCATGGTGGGGGATTTAGTGCTTAAATTTCAACAGATAACTTAGTACATACATACCCTGGTAGTTGAGAACTTTTACTTATAAATACTATATTTTTTGTGCTGCCTCCGGGCTATATGAAACTCACGATTCTACTTGAAGCGCTATACCAAATCCAAGCTGTGCTCTCAAGGCAGTCTCATTTACAACTGAAGTTCCGATCAACTTTTTAGCTCGACAATTTGTATAACTCAAACCAGAAACCGGCTCGACTCGGCTCGACTCGGCTCGGCTCGGCTCGGCTCGACTCACGTTGCATTCTATTTTGAATAATTTGTTTACTTTCCATGAGACTCTTTTTTAGCTATCAAACTCTCAGCTGAACCTCAATCCGGTTCTAGCTATAAAACTTTGAAAATCTCACTCAAACGTTTCAGTTGAAATCGTGAACTGACCGCTGCAAGTTTGTTTTTCGAAGTGAATTATTTCATTTCTTTCACGATAATTAATAAAACATTTGAAGTAAGAGTTAGTTTCTGGTCACGAAATGCATATAATTAAATGCTGTTTTCATGACACACACAGCGGAGATCTTAAGAATATATATATAATATATTACAAATATAAGTCAAGGCTTTGGGGGAAATCCACAACAATCATGTCGCACAGTGAAAAGGAAAAGTGATAAATTGAAACCTAAAACTTTTCTATTGAAAAGTTGAAAAAACCTGGGGAAAGACGAAATTCCAACAAATATTTTACCTTAAAACGAATCAAGGGTGGGTAATTAATGTAACCAGATGGAAAAGTTGTAAGCTAATCCATTTTTAGGAGTTTTGCATTTAAAGCAGTGGTGGGCAAGCACTTACTTTCAGTATTTGCAATGCTACGAGAGTTATTTAATGTAAATTGGTAATTATTATACCCTTGCAGAGGGTATATTGACATTGTCCATATCCGACCATATATAGTATATATATTCTTGATCAGCATGACGAGCTGAGTTGATTAAGCCTTGTCCGTCCGTTTCTAGGCCATCTCCTTCGTCAGTTTTAAAGCTTTCGCGACCGAACTTTGCACAAAGTCTTCTGGTACAACTACGCTGCACATTTGACGGTAACGACGGGATTCAATGACTATAACACATAGCTGCCATAGGAACGATCGGTTGAAAAATTAGTTTTAGTGAGAAAAACTTTTTTGTTTTTTATGCAATCGTCTCCAAACTCCGTATTTACTAGTTTTCAATGCTTCTCTATAATTCTGCAAAATTTGGTGGAAATCGGTCATCTATATAGTATAGCTGCCATACAAAAGTAAGGTTAGAAAAATAGTCTTTATAAGAAAAACTTTTTTGTTTTCAATGTAAACCTCTCTAAAATTGGCATATAAATATTTTAAAAGCTTTTACACAATTCCTTAATTTGTCAAAATCGGATGACTAAAACACATAGCTGCCATAGGAACAATCGGTCTAAAAACTAGTTCTAGTGAGAAAAACTTTTTTGTTTTTTATGCAATCGTCTCCAAACGCCGTATTTACAAGTTTTTAATGCTTCTCCATAATTCTGCAAAATTTGGCCAAAATCGGACATCTATTTAGTATAGGTGTCATGGAAAAGTAAGGTTAGAAAAGTAGTCTATGTGAGAAAAACTTGTTTGTTTTCAATGTAAACCTCTTGAAAATTGGCGTATATTTATTTTATAAGCTTTTACACAATTCTTCAAAGTTTTGTCAAAATCGGATGACTATAACACATAGCTGCCATAGGAACGATCGGTCGAAAAACTAGTTTTAGTGAGAAAAACTTTTTTGTTTTTTATGCAATCGTCTCCAAACTCCGTATTTACCAGTTTTTAATGCTTCTTCATAATTCTAAATAGTTTGTTCAAAATCGGACATCTATTTAGTATAGCTGCCATGAAAAAGTAAGGTTAGAAAAGTAGTCTTTGTGAGAAAAACTTTTTTGTTTTCAATGTAAACCTCTTGAAAATTGGCATATATTTATTTTATAAGCTTTCACACAATTCTGCAAAGTTTTGTCAAAATCGGATGACTATAACACATAGCTGCCATAGGAACGATCGGTCGAAAAACTAGTTTTAGTGAGAAAAACTTTTTTGTTTTTAATGCAAACGTCTCCAAACTCCGTATTTACTAGTTTTCGATGCTTCTCCAAAATTCTTCAAAATTTGGTCGAAATCGGACATCTATATAGTATAGCTGTCATACAAAAGTATAGTCATTGGGAATAATTTGTTTGTTTTCAGTGGATATGTCCTTCAAATTAGTTAGAAAACGTGCTGCAAGGGTATACAAACTTCGGCTGAGCCGATGGTAACGATCCTCTATTTTTATTTTTGAAAAAGCTTAATCCAAGAACATTGGAATGTCTCGTACTTGAAAACAAATGAATCTTGCTAAAGCCATTTTAAGAAACTTCTTTCAAACTCATTTAAAATGGGGTATGAACGTATACTTCAAGTTACATTAAGCTTACGTTGCGATAAATGTCGACGTAAAGAACCATTTCCGAAAACAGATACGTATTTAGCAAACAAATATCAACTAGAATCACCACCAATCCTTCAATATGCTGAAAACAGTACAAATTTGTGGGCTTTAATATAGAAATCCTAGCAAAGAGGGGAAAACAATTGAAAAACCCAAACTAATCTGTAAGATTGACCGCCTACTGCGTCACGTGTTGAGCTGATAAACAAAATGTGAGCCCATGGCAAAAAACTTTTGAGCTAAACCCTTCATTTAGTTGGTAGCCCTGGATATGTCTAATCCATATTTTGTTCAACTTTAAGACTCTAGCAAAAGTTTCTAGCTTAAACCCACCATTTTAGATGTATTGTACTTAAAATTGATTAAAATCTTTCAGATGTCCTCTTTACCTCTTCGCTGGCTGCTGCTTTTGGCTTTCTTCGTTCACTTTTTCAGTCTGAACGTAGCCCAGGATACTTGCAATTTGGATGAACTGTGTGTGACTGTGCAGCGTTGCAATGAGACCGATGACTCTGGTAGGGGCAAAGGAATTGGTCCACGTCTGTCACGTCCCTGCGGTAACAGCAAGGATAACGTCTGTTGCGACCGTGAGCAATTGGAGAGCTATGATGCCACCATGAAGGACGAAGCAAATAAGTTGAGGGCGGGACAAGTTATGTTTGCTTTAAGTGAAGACGAGGAGGAGGTCAATGAAAGCTGTGGCCTCCACATGGAATGTGTGCAAAGGAGATTGTGCAAGAATAATGTCATTATCGAGGATGGTAGATTTATTATTAATCCTCGTATAGGAAACAGCCCCTGTAGTTTTGCGCTGTATCGTTGTTGTGGCGTAGATCAGAAGGTAAGCCAAGGTGGCAAAGTGGGAAAACCAAAATGGAGTTAAAATGTTTTTCATTTAGGTGAAAGCCAGTCAGTCGCCGTATTTGGCCAAGTTGAGGGACTTCAAGTATGAGGGCTGTGGCTGGAGCAATCCCATGGGACTGATACCCGATCAGGACAACTATGAATACCCTACGGATGTTTCGCTGTTCGGGGAGTTCCCCTGGATGATGGCCATTTTCACGGGACGTAACCAGTATCTGTGTGGCGGCACCCTAATCCACCCCCAATTGGTTTTGACCAGCGCTCACAACATTGCGAATCAAACGGTGGACACCATGGTGACTCGAGCGGGCGAATGGGATTTGAATAGTCTGAATGAACCGCACGAGCATCAGGTGCGTCGCATACGTCAGATTATCCAACACGAGGAATTCGAACCGGATGTTTATTTCAATGATATTGCCCTATTGGTACTGGAGGAGCCCTTCGAGCTGGCTCCGCATATCCAACCCCTGTGCCTGCCGGCGCCAGAGATACCCCAGGTGACGCAACAGTTTCATAAGGGTCTGTGCTTTGCCACGGGCTGGGGAGAGAAACCGAATAGCAAACCGAATGGCCGTAAAGTGGAACGTCTACTGAAACGGATCGATCTGCCGATTGTGGCGAAAGCTGAGTGCCAGGGCTTGTTGAGATTGACACGTCTCGGACGTCGTTTTCGTTTACGTCCCAGCTTTATATGTGCGGGCGGTCAGCAGGGCAAGGACACGTGCAAAGGAGACGGCGGATCACCGCTCTTCTGTTCGCTGCCGGGACAAAAGGATCGCTATCAAATGGCTGGCATTGTGTCCTGGGGCGTTGATTGTGCCCAAGAGGAAACGCCAGCGGTGTATGCCAATGTGGCGTATCTGAGGCCTTGGATTGATGAAAAGATCAAGGAGTTAAATTTTATTTTGGATGGGCCATAAAGTTTACAGTGTATTTTTCGTTTCAAATAAAGGAAATCGTTACAACTAAAATTGTTATTGCATAATAGCTGGTGACATCGCAAAATGGATAAACTATTGCTAGTTGATTTGTTTATCAGCTTTCCAACTTCATCTAATTCATTTGGATGCTAATTCTTAAATTATGTGCATATTAATGCATAATAAATTATTAATATTTGCATCATATTTTACTGTAAGATTCTGCAAAAATCACATTTTTCCTAGTTTAGAATTAATTTAATTTTATTTATAAATTGTGATTTTTTAGCTGCTCAGCTGTTTTCGTGTCACTTGCTACTGTCAAACATGTTCAGTTTGGTCATTAATTTAGTTTTAACGAATAACGTTTGCTGATTATATAATTATAAGTTTGTGCAAAAGTATGTATCATCAAGAAGGAAACATCTCCGACCCTATAAAGTATATATATTCTGGATCAGCATCAACAGCCGAGTTATGTCCGTATGAACGCACAGATCTCAAAAATAGTAAGATATAGAGGTTTGACATGTATGGAACATATGCTTCTCATGTCTGCAGGCATATCAAGTTTATTTTCAATTTTGGCCACGCCCCCTGCCGCCCCCGCAATTTAGAAAAAACGTCATATCTCCTACAATTTTAAAGATGGGTGGGTTGTTCCTTCTAGATATATTTAGTAATAAGAATAACTTATCGATCAACCAAAGAAATGGTGAAAATCGAATGAACGGTTTTCGAGTTATGATCAAAAGAATGTTCGCTGCTGCAGCACAGTAGCAGCGCTGCTTTCAGCTGCTACTGCAGCATCAAAATTTATGCTGACCGTATAATTTGGTTGGTACAGAGTATGCTATAGTCGAGCTTGACCGACTTTCTTTCTGGTTTTATTATCAAAATTTAAGCCACTTTTTTATCGGAAAATTGTGTTCAGAAACGAAACTCATTTCTGGTTAAATGGAACAAAATTTGGTATATAGAGCAGCCAGAAGCATTGCCAGAACAAACAAATGCAACCCGAACAAGAAAGAAAGTCGGTCAAGCCCGACTATAACATACTCTGTACCAAGAAAATCTGTCTTTTGATCATAACTCGAAAACCGTTCATCCGATCTTCTTCATTCCTTTGGCGGATCGATAAGGTATCCTAATAACTAAATATGTTCAGAAGGAACAAGCCATCTTTCTTCAAAACTGTGGGAGATATGACGTTTTTTCTAAATTGCGGGGGCGGCAGGGGGCGTGGCCAAAATTGAAAATAAACTTGATCTGCCTGCAGACATAAGAAGCATATGTCCCAAACATGTCAAGCCTCTATCTCTTACCATCTCTGAGATCTGTGCGTTCATACGGACAGACAGACGGACAGACGGACATGGCTATATCGACTCGGCTGTTGATGCTGATCAAGAATATATATACTTTATGGGGTCGGAGATGCTTCCTTCTGGATGTTACATACTTTTGCACAAACTTATAATACTCTATGTACCTACGGTACAGAGTATAAAAATGCACTGCTTAGGCCGGTGGCCTCATTAAACCGTTCCATTCTAAAGATGACAAAGACAGGAAGTCTACTGTGAATGGTGAACTCCAACCTGCGATGATTACAAACTTTTTCCTTGCCCTAAATGCAAGTGCTGGTCTTGGCTGACTTGTGGTTTCAACAGTACGCTGCCAAATGCCACACAACATGCGTACCAATGGCCCAATTGAGTGGCGAGTTCGGTTTATTTCACGATTTGAGGCCGCCTAGATCGTGCGATCTAACGCATTTAGATTATTTTTTGTGGGGCTATGTTGGGGCGTCAATCCAGCAACAGTTGACCCAATGAAAGATAATATTGAAGAATTGATTCGCAACATATTGGTCCATTATTTGGAGAGACTATGCCATAATTGGGCTGAGCGTTTGAACCGTTTCAGGCGCAGACACGGTCAACATTTACAGGAAACGTATTTTATCGAATTAATAAAAGAATTCATACATTTTGCGAAATTCTAACCATAAAAGGAAGCATCTCCGACCACATATAGAATATATATACTTGATCAGTACCATAAACTGAGTTGATTTAGCACTGCCCGTCTGTTTCTATGCTATCTCCCCCGTCAGCTAGAAAGCTATCCTCACCAAACTTTGCACCAAGTCTTCTACTACCAATACGCTGCACATTTGGTGGAACTGGCCAGATCGGATGACTATAGCATATGTCTAGCTGGATAGGATAGCTGTCATAGGAACGATTGCTTGAATAACTAGTTTTAGTAAGAAAAACTTTTTTGTTTTTAATGGAAACGCTTCCAAACTTTGTATATCTTAGTTTGCTATGCTTTCCCATGATTTTACTAACTTTGGTCGAAATCGTACAACCTAATAGTATAGCTGTCATAGAAAAGTAGAGTCTGAAAAGTAGTCGATGTAAGAAAAACTTTTTTGTTTATAGTGAAAATGTTTCTAAAATTGGCATTTATTTATTTAATATGCTTTAACGCAACTCTACAAAGTTTTGTCAAAATCGTCTGAATCTAACATATAGCTGTAGTACAACTGATCGGTCGAAAACAAGTTCTATTGAGAAAAACTTGTTTGTTTTAAACGGAATCGAGTTGAAATTTCTTACATGTTCGTTTGTTAGGCTTTTGTATGATATTAGTAAGTTTGGCGGAAATCGAACATCTATATAGTATAGCTGCCATCGAAAATATAGGTTTAAAAAACAGTCTTGGTGGGAAAAACTTTTTCGTTTTTAATGATAGCTTCCTCAATTTTTGCATTTGTTCGTTTAATGTAGTCTCACACAATTCTACAAAGTTTGCTTGAAATCGAATAACTATATCATATAGCTGTCATAGGAGCGATGGGTCGAAAAACTAGTCTTAGTGAGAAAAACTTTTTTGTTTTCAATGGAAACGTCTCCAAACTGCAGATTTGTCAGCTTACTATGTGTTTTTTATGATAGCACAGAGTTTGCTTTTAAACGGAGAACTATTTGGTATAGCTGCCATACAAAATATAGGTTTTTAAAGTGGTCTTAGTGAGAAAAACTTTTTTGTTTTCAATGGTAGCGTTCTCAATTTTTGCATTTGTTCGTTTAATGTAGTCTCACAGAATTCTACAAAGTTTGCTTGAAATCGAATAACTATATCATATAGCTGTCATAGGAGCGATGGGTCGAAAATCTAATTCTAGTGAGAAAAACTTTTTTGTTTTCAATGGAAACGTCTTCAAACTTTGTATTTGCTAGTTTGCTATGCTTTTCAATGATTATATCAAGTTTGGTCAAAATCGGCCAACTATATAGTATGGCTGCCATAGAAAATATGGCATTTCAAAATAGTTTCAGTAGGGAAAACTTTTTTGTTTTCAATGGAAACGTCTTCAAACTTTGTATTTGCTAGTTTGCTATGCTTTTCAATGATTATATTAAGTTTGGTCAAAATCGGCCAACTATATAGTATGGCTGCCATAGAAAATTTGGCATTTCAAAATAGTTTCAGTAGGGAAAACTTTTTTGTTTTCAATGGTAGCGCTTTCAATTTGTGCACTTACTTATTTAAGATACTTTCACACAATTCCACAAAGTTTTGTCAGAATCGAATGACCATAGCATATGGCTGCCATAGGAAAGTTTGCTTGAAAAACTTGTTTTAGTGAGAAAAACTTTATTATTTTTAATTTTTGGCGTATGCTTTAGCACAACTTAGCGCAATTTGTTCAAAATCAAATGAGTGTTTCATATAAATAGTTGGTCTGGTCACCTGTCAAGCGAAATCACTCAACTAGAATTCCTCGAATTGTCTATATGAATGATACTTATTGAAAACCTTTGCAAGGGTATTTCAACTTCGGCCCAGCCTAAAAGCTAGTCTTAGAGACTCTCTCAATGAGCTCAGCTTTTACCTGCCAGCCAGATCTTATCATAAATGTCTAAAGTCTCACTCAAACGTTTCAGTTGGTTTTGAGCGCTCCGAGCATCAAGTTTGTCTAGAAGTAAATACGCAAAAGCAAGTTGAACGAATGTATAGAATTAACCAAATAGTAGCAGAAGCCGTAGATTTAGTTGTTGATTGTTTAGTATAATTAATTAAGCGAGTGGCCAAGTGTGTGAAGCATAAACAGCGACTAATTATGATGCAATGATGCAGTGGGAAGGCGAGTCGAGAAATGCCAAAAGAGAGAAATGATCTAATTTATGGCTAAGAACAAACGTTGACAGTGGGTGCTAAGAGTATATATACAATCAGATTATTGAAGATAGAGAGCCACTTTTGCTGATAACCTGCGCCCCGCCGCTGGCCTAGAATATACTTGCATCTGCCATCTCTCTCTCACACACGTTGTTACTCTTTTAGTTCAGATGGAACATCTTGTACCTCTCGCTTGGCTGGCACTTTTTTTTAGCTGCCTGCCACATCTCATCGTGGGGCAGGACGCTTGTCGCCAGGATGAACTTTGTGTCACTGTGCAGCGTTGCAATGAATCCGATGACTCGGGCAAGGGCAAAGGCATTGGCCCACGTATAGCCCGATATTGTAACAATAGCATGAACCACATGTGTTGCGAACGTGCCCAACTGGAAAGCTGGGATGAAATGTTAAAGGCGGGAGCGAATGCTTTAAGGTCAGGTAAAAGTGAGTTTGATTTGATGGACATCATGAAGGAAGAGGAGGAGGAGGGTTATGAAAGTTGTGGCCCCAATATGGAGTGTGTGCCCCGGATATTATGCAGTGACAACATCATCAACGATGACGGACGCCATATAATCAATCCTCGCATAGGCAATACGGAGTGTAGTCGGGCCTTGGATCGTTGTTGTGCCATGGAACAGAAGGTAAGCTAAGCCGGAGTGGAAAATACCGATGATCGTACTACATATATTCCCCCTCCCTCCCTGCCAACAGCATAATGTCAGTCGCAGCTCTTACTCGGTCAAGTTGAAGGACTTCAAGTATGAGGGCTGTGGCTGGAGCAATCCCATGGGACTGATACCCGATCAGGACAACTATGAATACTCAACGGATGTTTCGCTGTTCGGGGAGTTCCCCTGGATGATGGCCATTTTCACGGGACGTAACCAGTATCTGTGTGGCGGCACCCTAATCCACCCCCAATTGGTTTTGACCAGCGCTCACAACATTGCGAATCAAACGGTGGACACCATGGTGACTCGGGCGGGTGAATGGGATTTGAATAGTCTGAATGAACCGCACGAGCATCAGGTGCGTCGCATACGTCAGATTATCCAACACGAGGAATTCGAACCGGATGTTTATTTCAATGATATTGCCCTATTGGTACTGGAGGAGCCCTTCGAGCTGGCTCCGCATATACAACCCCTGTGCCTGCCGGCGCCAGAGACACCCCAGGTGACGCAACAGTTTCATAAGGGTCGTTGCGTGGCCACAGGATGGGGAGACAAGCCGAATAGTGATCCGAATAGCCATAAGGTGGATCGTCTTCTGAAACGGATTGATTTGCCGGTGGTGGGGAAAGCTGAGTGCCAGGGCATGTTGAGATTGACACGCCTCGGACGTCGTTTTCGTTTACGTCCCAGCTTTATTTGTGCGGGCGGTCAGCAGGGCAAGGACACGTGCAAAGGAGACGGCGGATCACCGCTCTTCTGTTCGCTGCCGGGACAAAAGGATCGCTATCAAATGGCTGGCATTGTGTCCTGGGGCGTTGAGTGTGCCCAAGAGGATGTGCCAGCGGTGTATGCCAATGTGGCGTATCTGAGGCCTTGGATTGATGAAAAGATCAAGGCGTTGAATTTGACGTTGGAAGGGACGAAAGTTTAATGTTTTGCGAAAAGTAATAAATAATTTAAAATGGATTATTGTTCAATACTTCTTAAATCTTTGATGGGAGTGCACTAGATTGCGAAATTTTAACCAACCATCTGTGAATTAGTGAAACATTCTTTAACAAACACTAAGAAGAGCCAAATTTGTGTAGCCCTTTTATGTTAAGAACTCATACTTGAGAATTCCAAGTGTTCTAATGTTTGGATTAAGCTAGAAGCATATTCTTGATGGCACAACCTTAAACAGAGTCACAACACCTCAAAAGAGACATCTGTTTCATCACCAACCCCCCCTCTCAACAGCGATCAAAACCTACCAACAGTCAGTAACTCAAACGCCTCTCCATGCCTGCGTTGGCATAACTGTTTGGGAATTCCATGGCACTTAGAGAAAAATGACTGCTGGGATTAAAATGGTCTATTAGATTGAAAATTCTTGATCCAAGAGCCACAATCTTGAAACCAGTATGCATTTTTAAACCCTTTTTTCTTCATCCAAGAGCTTCAGCGCTTAAACAAACAGAAAAAATGTTGAACCAAGTGCTAAACGTACTCAAATCCAAGATAGCTCATTGAAGAATTAAGAGACTACTTTTCTGACTCTACTTTTGTATGACAGCTATACTATATAGATGTCCGATTCCGATCAAACTTAGTGGAATTATGGATAAGCATAGCAAACTAAGAAATACAAAGTTTGAAGGCGTTTTCTTTGAAAACAAAAAAGTTTTTCTCACTAAGACTCTTTTTCTAACCTTACTTTTGTATGACAGCTATACTATATATATGTCCGATTTCAACCAAACTTAGTGGAATTATGGATAAGCATAGCAAACTAAGAAACACAAAGTTTGGATGCGTTTTCTTTGAAAACAAAAAAGTTTTTCTCACTAAGACTAGTTTTTCGACCGATTGTTCCTATGGCAGCTATAAGCTATAGTCATCCGATTTTGGCAAAACTTTAAGGAATTGTGTGAAAGCATAACAAATAATTAAATGTCAGCTTAGGGAACATTTCCATTGAAAGCAAAAAAGTTTTTCTCACAAAGACTACTTTTCTGGCTCTACTTTTATATGACAGCTATACGATATAGATGTCCGATTTCGACCAAACTAAATTAAATCTTTGGAAAGCATAGCAATCAGAGGAATACAAAGTTTGGAGGCGTTTCCATCAAAAACAAAAAAGTTCTTCTCACAAAGACTGCTGTTAAGACCATACTTGTATATGACAGCTATACTATAAAGATTTCCGATTTCGGCCAAACTTTGAGGAATCATGGAGAAGCATAGTAATCTAAGAAATACAAAGTTTGAAGGCTTTGCCATTGTAAACAAAAAAGTTTTTCTCACTAGAACTAGTTTTTCGACCGATCGTTCCTATGGCAGCTATCACCTATAGTCATCCGATTTTTACAAAACTTTGAAGAATTGTGTGAAAGCTTATAAAATAGGCATATGCCAATTTTAAATAGGTTTACGTTGAAAACAAAAAAGTATTTCTTACTAAGACTATTTTTCAAACCTTACTTTTGTATGGCAGCTATACAATACAGATGTCCGATTTCGACCTAATTCAGCAGAGTGAAAGCAGTGAAAACTAGTAAATCCCGAGTTTGGAGCAGATTGCATTAAAAACAAAAAAGTTTTTCTCACTAGAACTAGTTTTTCGACCGATTGTTCCTATGTCAGCTATATGTTATAGTCATCCGATCCGGCCGGCTTCGACAAATATGCAGCGTATTTTGTACCAGAAGACTTTGAGCACAGTTTGGTAGCGATAGCTTTAAAACTGACGGAGAAGATAGCATAGAAACAGACGGACAAATCTAAATCAACTCAGCTCGTCATGCTGTTCAAGAAGATATAAACTTTATGTGGTCGGAAATGCTTCCTTCTATGCGTTACAAACATCTGCACAATTTCAATATACCCTCTGCAAGGGTATAAAAAGAACAAAAGTATAGGTGGCCTACAAATCTCGTCTAAGAAAGTTCAATATAAACATATTATACCACTTTAAGTACCAAATAGCTTGACGTGATGCATCATTTCTGACAATAGATTCCAAAGAAAGCATAAAAGATCACCACTAACCCCTTAAAATAATGAATAAAGTCTTATTTTGTAGCCTTAAGACGAATGTTTTTGTACTTTCAAAAATTTACATATTCGTGTTGCCAATTCAAATCGTCTTTAGTGTGTACATGTTATTGCCATTTATCTAGGTGCCATCTTTTAACTGGACCCAGCCAGCAACCCCACACCACCCAACTGATTTATTGCAACTTTTATCGCCGCATTGTGAAACAAAAGAAGGAAAAATAAGAACGGCAACAGCTTATAAATAGTTCAAGTCGTAGCATATTGTAGACTCCAGCTCCAGCTCCACCTCCTCTCCCGGCCATGAAATTAAGTGAAAAAGCAGCCATGAAACAACAGCAGCAGCAGCAGCAGCAAGAACGTTAGCATCAGCTAAGAGGAGGCTGCCATGGACAGAGAATTGAGTGAATTGGTTCGTGTACCAAAAAAAAAAAACGAGAGCGTAAGTTAAAGTCGGCCCTGCCCGACTTCGAAATACCCGTTACTCAAGGCAATTAGTGTTTAATAACCTCATGCGGCTCAGATAAGTATGCAACGTTTTTTTAACTCTGTCATTTATTATTCGATCTTTATGAAAATTTGTGAGATTGTACATATTGGCCACATGGTACATACTGCAAAATCTTAGCACGATAGCTTACAAATTGTAGGAGATATTTAACATTTTTTTATTGCGGGGGCGTGAAGGGGCGTGGCCAATATTTGAAACCAACTTGATCTGTATGCAGACAGATATCTGTATACAAACAGATACTAGCTTACATCTAAAATTTGGTTGCTCTGGCTATTCTAGTCTCTGAGATCTAGGTGTTCATACAGACGGACAGACGGACAGACAGACGAACATGGCTATATCGATTTGGCTATTGATGCTGATGAAGAATATATATACTTTATGATATCGGAGATGCTTCCTTCTGCCTGTTACATACATTTGCACGACTTTAGTATACCCTTTTTACTCTACGAGAAACGGGTATAAAACGAAGAAAAAATTGAGAAATTACACGCTGTGCATAGATGGCAAGGGGAATTGATTTTAGGGGCTGCTGCTTGTTTCTTTATATATATATTTATGAGGGTTTTTTGTGTATTAATTTGGAGTGAAAACAGTGCTTACTTTAAAGGTGTCAACTGTTTGGAAGAACTGAAGATCTTAGTAATCTCAACAACACTCTCAAGGGTAATCCTTTGGGTTAATTATGGCAGGGACTTGCATGAGTTAAGATGAAAACTCAAACTATACAATTTTCTGAGTGCATTCTGCTCCTTACTTCACCTGCCACCTGCTAACATTTATTTCACATGTCTTCTGCATTTCATGCTTGATTAGCTTTCGTTTCTCGAATTTAGGCAAAAGTCAAATATTTGCCAAATTGATTATCATTTAATTATAATAAAGCATAATGCATAAAGCAACTGCAAGCTGGAGTTGCCAGCGTGTGTGTGTGTGCGCGTGTGTGTGTGTGCTTGCAATTATAATGGCCCTGGCCGCAATTGTGTTGCATACTTTGAGGCACATTTTCCTTTCAAATTACACATGATGTACACATCGTATCATGGCAGGGTTTAAGGGGGGCGGGGTTCGGGAGGAGGACCATTGCTGCTTTGTGGCCTGCCAACGGAAATAGAAACAGCTGCAAATGGCAGTTAGTTCTGTGAGTTGGTGTATTCGCCGCATATGTGTGTGTAGTTAGAAAAAAAAAATAAAAGAGGAAAACAAGCCACTAATGTTTCACACACACACACACACACACACACACAAAAGCACACACAACACGAACAATTGACACTGGGTAATTGCAGTGGAAAATCCGCTAAATGCAACCATAACCATGTTAGTCTAATATCCTACACCAAATGCGGGTAGCTTAGACTAAGTCAAGGTGCTTAGCTTTCGATTACAAGAAAACATTCTGTTCCAGAGTTCAAAATTAAACTCTACTCTTGTGAAAGAACTTTACCTGCAGGAACTAGCCAACTAAAGTTAATTTTTTTCCCCCAAGACAAGTATTGGCATAAGCTCTTTAACTTTGGAAAAGATGCCAAAATGTTCAAAAATAATCAAATCCTATACATAAATATATATAAAATTGAAAGTATGTTTGTATGTTTCTATATTTGTTTCTTATGGGCGTCTAAACCGCTGAACCGATCTTCACAGGAAATTGTCATAGGCTATGTCTCATGTCTGTGACTTGGTCCAAAAACCGCTAAAATTGCAAAATTCAACCGTTCATCCGATTGTGTTGATTTTAAAAAGTGACTTTGCCATTTCTGTCAAATAAATTTGTGATAAATTTGTCAACAAATTTGTAAAAAATGCCTCCAAAGAATTCATATATTGGGCAACGTGCTTCAAGAGCTTTGAAGCGGCAAATTTGAATAGCAAATGAAACGTCTGAAGAACGTGAAAATCGAATGAGGAGCAAGATGTCCGACTTAGCGGAGTTCTAACTCGAGCGTCCACCGCCAGAGCAAGTGTAGCATCTGAGGAGCGAGAAGAACGTCTCCGACAAATGAAATTGCTGAGGAGGAAGAGGTTCGCCGACCCGGGCAAGGCCGGGTATTCAGCTAGTATATTATATAATATTTTCCCTTCAATAAAAAAAACGATCCAAAAGAAGTGTTTAGAGAATCTCGGCCCAAAACGCATTAGCCAAAGTATTCTCAGCGGTGTTCTGATTAAGTGGAAACGACCAGCTGATAGAGTCTCAAGCAGGGTTCCAGAAAAGGATACTCCTGTCTAGTATTGCCCGAAAATCCGCTTTCGCTTCCGCTCAGCATTTGATTCGATTGACATATGAGCACTCATTTCACAGCTGAGCCTTAAAGGCATCTCAAAAAGACTCAGTGACACCCTTTAATTTAAAAAAAGTAGAGGATAGTTAACATTTCTATGGGAGCTATATTATATAGACATCCGATTTTGACCAAACTTAGTGGAATCATGCAAAAGCCATACAAACTAACATGTAGAAAATTTGATTTCGTTGTCATTTAAAACAAAAAAGTTTTTCTCAATAGAACTTCATTTTCCACCGATCGTTCGTACTGCAGCTATAAGCTATGGTCAACCGACTTTGACAAAACTTTGTAGAATTGTGTGCAAGTACATAAAATAAATCTATTTCAATTTAAAGGACATTTCCAATGAAAACAAAAAAGTTTTTCTCAATAAGACTACTTTTCTGACTCTACTTTTGTATGACTGCTATACTATATAGATGTCCGATTGCGACCAAACTTGGGAAAATCATGGGAAAGCATAGCAAACTAAGAAATACAAAGTTTTAAGGCGTTTTCATTGAAAACAAAAAAGTTTTTCTCACTAAAACTTAATTTTCGACCCATTATTCCTATGACAGCTAAATGCTATAGTCATCCGATTTTGACGAAACTTCGCAGAATTGTGTGAAAGCAAATTAAATTAAAAAAAAAGCCAAGTTTGAGGACATTTCCATTGAAAACAATAAAGTTTTTCTCACTAAGACTACTTTTCTGACTCGACTTTTGTATGACAGCTATACTATATAGATGTCCGATTGCGACCAAACTTAATAGAATCAAGGAAAAGCATAGCAAACTAAGAAATACAAAGTTTGGAAGCGTTTTCATTAAAAACAAAAAAGTTTTTCTCACTAGAACTAGTTTTTTAACCAATTGTTTCTATGACAGCTATATGCTTTAGTCATCCGATTTTGACAAAACTGTGCAGAATTGAGTGAAAGTACATAAAATAAAAGAATGCCAATTTTAGGGACATTTCCATTGAAAACAAAAAAGTTTTTCTCACTAGAACTAGTTGTATGACCGATTGTTCCTATGACAGCTATATGCTATAGTCAAACAATACGGCCGGTTCCGACAAATGTGCAGTGTATATGTATTTAAAGCCTAGGTGCAAAGTTTGGGAACGACAGCTTTCAAACTGACGGAGGAGATGGCATGGCAATGCACATATATTGTCTCATTTCTCTGTTTTAGATACGGTTTTGGTTACTGTTTTTGCCCATCATTAGCAGTTACAGTATTACACATCCTAGCGATATAAATCCTTGCATAGAGCACTCACCCCGTCGACTTTCACGCGTCCGTTGGTCCACACTCTTTTTCACTCACATTGTTGTCAGGCTAATTAACAGAACGAGAATAAATTACGAACATGCATTTGAAAAATGCCAAACCCTGCGGCCAGTGAAAAGTGTCATGGCTGCTGCTGCCGGGTGATGCAGTCACCAGTTCGAAACAATTAAATGCATGCCATCGCTGCGTATACGCAACACAGCTCCAACATTAGGCATGCGCCCCGTGTGCGCCTCCCATTTGCCGATTCCATTTCGACATGTTGTCAGCGTTTTAGACAATTTGTTATGCAAATTGCTTATTAACTTTATGACCAGCCCAGCCTGTCCACTTGTCGGCTACAAAACATTTTGAATTGTCAATTAGCCCAGGTGCTGGCCGAATCAGGTCGCCAAAATTTGGGTAAAATAATTTAAACAGTTCAACTGGACAACACTGGCCATTAAATTTGCCAGATAGAAAGTAGCGCCCGGCTCTGGCTTCGATTTTAATTTATGTCCCGCGTGTGTCCCCGTCCAGCGGCTCCACCTGCTAATGACATTGGCTCGCTATCGGCCAAATGGCCTTTAGTTTAATTGAAAAATTTCATTTTGTTTTAGCTAAATGGCAGCTGTGTTATTTATGGCGTCTATGCGCTGTTGCCATAGAACTAGTGGGTAGAATGGGAGCTCTCATGATTTGTGCCGTTTCATTTTAATGATGTTTTCTTTCCCAGCCAGCGGGAAAGCGGGCGAAAACTGGCTAATGATAAACCCATTTTAAATAAATGGCATAAAACTAGACAATTTTAAAATTTATGTGGCATACTTTTCGGGGTTTCCATGTGGCAACAACCAACAGCTCACCCACTGCCAAGAAAACAAAAGAAGGGAAACTGAAAAAGTCGAAAATAAAGCACAGGATGCAAAAAGCAACAACTGTGGAAAACAAAAACGACCAGCCACGCCCTCCTCCCGGAACAAAGAAACAGTGAAGTAGGCAGACCTTTTGGGTTCATAAGATTATGTTGCCGACTGACGACGACTGACGACGACATTGCGGTTGTTTGTCTTCGACGGCATTACGCTGCCTTAATCTATATGCAAATTGGTGTGTAAGTGTATGAGTGCACACATGCATATCCATGTAAATGCTGCCTGTGGGAGTCATGTGTTGAGAATGGAGCTGGAGTCGAGTTAAGCCTTACTTTGTTGTGGTAGGTCGGTCTTAGCACACACACACACACACACACACACACACAGGCACAGCTATATAGTAGCTATAATATCGCTGCACAAAAGGAAATGCTAAAGTCTTGTTGCAGCCCAAACAGCCAAATTGTCCACAATAATGTTAACTAAGTGGCCAATTTATGAAATATTTAAAAACATTTTTGTGGATATTATATGGAATTTTTAGAGTATGCTGAAAAAACAATCTTTCGACGAGGTCCTGCAAAACTCTACAGATTTCATCTTCAATCTGTCGATAAATCCGTCCCTGTTCCAGAAAATCCAGAGATTTCATTTTACTTAGTAGAAAAGGTTTGTGTCCCAGATAAATGTCCCACTAATCAAACAGGGCTGCACCTCGCTTAAAATTAAAATTTCCCATATTTTAGTAAGAATTTAATTCGTTTGTTCAGTTGAAGTCTGTTGAAATTGTGGTAAAACTTTGATAATTCCTAGTAAAACTAAAATTCAAATTAAACTCATTTTACCCAAAACAAAAGTGCAAAAAATAAGAATATTTCTGCTCCATTCATCAGGCAAAACTTGGCAACCCTGGACCAGTTTGTTGTTGTCAAATATCCCATAAGGCGCTAGCAAATGCCAACTGAGGCAGAGTGGCAAGTTGGATTTTGGTTGATTTGGCAGCCTGCGGTGGGTTTTGCGTAAAATTATTGAATGGAAAATTTTAATAATAAATCAATTTAAATATGTTGTTTATTTGATGCAGCCTAAACATTTACAATATCAAATTTGCTTATCTAAATAGTTTTTGGGGGTAGATTTGGATAAATCGTGACCAAAAGAGATTTCTAGGTCACCAAAAATTGGGTGTGGGTGAGAGTTTGGTTTATTGTATGGTAGCTATATAATGTGTTCATCCGATTTTGATTAAATTGGGCAAAATTGTGCTAAATCATGTCAAACGCCTAAAAATTCCAACATAAACATTTTTCTCACTAAAATTAGTTTTTTGATCGATCTTTACCATGACAGCTATATGATATAGTAATCCGATTTTGACAAAACTTTGTAGAATTATGTGAAAGTAGCTAAAATAAGTAAATGCAAAAATCAAAGACGCTAACATTGAAAACAAAAAAGTTTTCCCTACAAAGACTATTTTAAAAACCCATTTTCTCTATGGCAGCTATACCATATGGTTGTCCGATTTCAACCAAACTTTGTGTTTTTATGGAAAAACAGAGTAAACTAATCATCCTAGAGTTTGAAGACGTTTCCCTTAAAAACAAAAAAGTTTTTCTCACTAAAACTAGTTTTTCGACTGATCGTTTCTATGACAGCTATATGATATAGACATCCGAATTAGACAAAACTTTGTAGAATTCTGTGAAACTACCTTAAATAGGTAAATGCAACAATTGAAGACGCTACCATTGAAAACAACAAAGTTTTCCCTACTAAAACTACTTTTAAACCCTAACTTTTCTATGGCAGCTATGCCATATAGTTGTCCGATTTTGTCCACATTTTGTGGAATCACGACAAACCATAGCCAACTTATAAGTGTGGAGTTTGCAGACGTTTCGATTGAAAACAAAAAAGTTCTTCTCACTGAAACTTGTTTTTCGACCGATCTTTTCAATGACAGCTAAATGATAAAGTTATCCGATTTTGACAACACCTCGTAGAAATATGTGAGACTTTATAAAACACATAAATGCAAAAATTGAGGACCCTACCATTGAAAACATAAATGTTTTCCCTACAAAGACTATTTGAAAAACTCATTTTTTCTATGGCAGCTATACTATATAGTTGGCCGATTTCAACCAAACTGTGTGTTATCATGGAAAAACTTAATAAACTAAAAAATCTTGACTTTGGAGACTTTTCCATTGAAAACAAAAAAGTTTTTTTCACTAAAACTAGTTTTTCGACCGATCATTCCCATGGCAGCTATACGATATAGTTTTCCGATTTTGACAACACCTCGTAAAACTATGTGAGACTTTATAAAATACATAAATGAAGACGCTACCATTGAAAACTAAAATGTTTTTCGTACTAAGACTACTTTTAAAACCTTTCTTTTCTATGGCAGCTATACTAAATAATTGCACGATTTCGACCAAATTTTGTGGAATCATGGAAAAACATAGCAAACTAATAAATGTGGAGTTTGGAGACGTTTTCATTAAAAACAAAAAAGTTTTTCTCACTAAAACTACTTTTTCGACTGATTGTTCCCATGACAGCTATACGATGTAGTCATCCGATCTGGCCGGCTCTGACATATATGCAGCGTTTATGTATTTGACAACTTTGTGACAATTTTGGTGAAGATAGCTTTCAAACTGACGGAGTAGTTTGCATAGAAACAACAGGGCAACGGTACGTATGAGTGATAAAATGTGTATCCGCCACGTAGACACTTTCACACAGTATTTTTACATATTTATTTACACATTTTGACAGTTTTTTATACATCAAATGTGCGACCTAATGCTATATCTATATCTCTATATCCTCAGAAAGCGTCATCTACAAGTTGAGATCTAAGTTTTGCTACAGATCGTTCCTAAAAATTCGCCAGGTGTATAGATTGGATCAACAAAAATGAAAATCCAAGTACAGTAGAGACTGTCGCAAATGTTAAGAGGCGCAAAAGTTAAGTATTCGTAAAAGTAAAGCACATTTCCCCTCACCATTCAGCGCAGATTTGCTTGTGAACGCAATAATGTCAGCAGTACGTAAACAAAAGAGGTTATTGCTTGCCGAAAGAAAAAGGCCATCGATTTTGGTGTTTGTTAAAAGTTAAGAATTTTACTCCAAAATCGTCTACAGAACAGCAAAAATTGAACAGTGTCAACACTGCGACATAAACTCTTCTAGTGTTTCCAAAACTTTGTCAATATTTTTCCATGGGCGTGTCAACTTTGTCAGCCCAAAACAAAGTAATTTTGTATGCATAAATCCCTCAAGTTATTTCAAACACTTGAACTTCCTTCAGTTGACAACTTCTTGAGAGATTTTCCAAGCCTCGATTCTGTTTGCCAACGTTGACTAATTAAAACTGAAACAGCTGCCAGCTGAAAAACATTTGAAAATGTGCAACGAGGCGGAAAAATTTTGCACGAACGGGGGGGTGGCTTGGGGAGGGGAAAAAAAATTCTACTGCCAGGCGGCTGCCATCGTTTTTTTTTTTTTTTTTTGCTCGCATTGTTTGGTTTGGAATTGTGAACTCCGACTGCTGCAATTTTACAGTTGCTGTGCGTAATTTGATAAGCAAATATTTTTCAAATGGCTGCAAAGAGCGAACAAACAAAAGGTGCACAGTTGAAATGTCCGCGGGGCGGCGACAATTTGCATTCGCCGAAAGGAGTTCGCGTTGTGATATGTTTTGCTTTCATTAAACGCATCGCCTCGCCTAATCAGGTAAACTGTGGGAGCACTCGGCCACCTGGTGCTGGATGCACAAATTTCACTGGGCCCTGGTTGTCGACATTTTTATGGCTTCGCTCCCAGCCACTTGGCTGCCCAATTAAAAGTTTTAGCACATTTTCACTTGAAATTAATTGTCGGTAAACGTAATTCATGTCCGAGACACGAATGCTCAAGCGGAGAACAACAGCAACAGCAGAGAGGATGTGGCAGGAGTTTGAAGGAAGGGGTGGAGGGGTGGAGGGGTATTTCGAGCAGGACTTTATGTGTTTCAAGTGTAACTGGGACAAGCAGTTTTGTGCCACTTTGTTGCAACTGAATTTGTTGCCATCACAATGTCTGTTGCATACTTATGAGCGCTAATGTGGCAATCAGCAATCGTTCTTTGGCCAAACCTGTCATAGTTTCCCTCTGCTGCGTCTGGGCTAATCAACACGGACACACACACACACACACACACCGAGCAACACATTTCACACACACTGAGTCTCAACTAATTATGTCAATTGCCTGCCTGCCTCCCTGCCTGCCTGCCTGCCTCTGACACTTGCCAGTAATTGTGATTGCCACACTTAAACTTTTGCACCCAGTGTGCGCTTGCATTATGGCCATGGCTGAGTGCACGTCAAAGAGCTGGGCGCAAAAAAAAAAAAAAGAAGAGAATTCAAAATGGAATGGAGTACTCCCAAGTGGTTTGTTGTCACTAAACCATAATGAGCGGCAGTTGAAGGGGTAGCAATTGTCTGTGCGAAGGTCAGATCAGATGCAAAATGTATTACAATTCTGTGTGGGTCAAGGCTAACTTGGCCCAACTTGCTGACCAC
Source organism: Lordiphosa andalusiaca (assembly GCA_035044965.1). Classification (NCBI taxonomy): domain Eukaryota; kingdom Metazoa; phylum Arthropoda; class Insecta; order Diptera; family Drosophilidae; genus Lordiphosa; species Lordiphosa andalusiaca. Next base: position 113,268 of record JAWNNM010000966.1, read on the forward strand.
AAAAAAAACTTCATCCACGTGGCACAAGGCAAACAACAAAATATGCGAAGACTGGCCAAGTCAACTCACGTACTGCTCGTTATTTATTCAAGTCAATGGAAACACACACACACACACAGGCATACAAGAATTTTCTACTATTTGGCCTAAATGGTGCACTTGTACAAAATGGCCGCAAAAAGCATGCAAGCACAAGAACAACAACAACAACAACAACAGGGAAAAAATCTGAAAACACACAAAACCAACTACAAACATCGAGTCAAATAACAATAACAATTCAATCAAATGTTCTCCTCCACGTATATGGAAATCTTCAAATGGAAACAAATAACAACCGAACGAGTGCCGAGAGGTGGGTAGGGGGGGGTTGGGGGAGGGGGGTAGGAGAGGGGCGTTTGCCAAGCTTCAAAAATGTTTTGATTTAAAAACGAAAGCTTTTGCTGAGCCAGCTCTCCCTCTCTTTTACTTTCTGTTATTCTCTCTCTCTCTCTGCGTTTGCGCAGTTTGTAAGTCCTAAAATAACCGTTAGTTATCTGAGAGACCGCAAAGGGGTTTGAGAAGGGGCGGCAATTGTTTACAAATGTGTGGTATTAAGGGGCAGGCGATGTTTTGTTTGAAAAGATAAGCAAATGCAAAGAAATTACAAAAAAAAAATTTTAAGAAATTTTTCAAAATATTGAAATTTCTTTGTAGACTTAAATAAGATTCTTCTCAAAAACTGCAACAAATATTCTTGCCTTAACTTACTATTAGTTGATTTAGTATACGTGAGCAAATATGTATCAAGAAATTTTAGAGACGAAAATTCTCCAAAACTCTTCTCAGGTTCGGGGTTTATAAACTTAGTAATCGACCTAAAAACGAGAAAGCTAAGCTTACTTCGTCTGTGCCGAAGTTTTTATACCCTCGCTTAAATATTTAAAAAAAATACTCCTTTTTCCATTTTCCGACCAATTGTTCGTATGGGAGCTATATGATATAGTCATCCGATTTGGCCAAAAATTTGACAAATGATGTAAAAGCATGTGAAACAATTAAATACAAAATTGCAGAATGCTACCATTAAAAACAAAAAAGTTTATCTAATTAAGACTGTTTTTCACACCTATCTTTTGTATGGCAGCTATACCATATAGTTGTCCGGCTTTAATAAAACTTGGTAGAATTATAAAAAAAACATAGCAAACTTATGAATACAAAGTTTGGAGACGTTTCCATTGAAAAGAAAAAAGTTTTTCTCACTAAAACAAGTTTTCCCGCCGATTGTTCCTATGGGAGCTATAAGATATAGTCATCCGATTCGGTCGGTTCCGACATATTAGTAGTGTGCAGAAAAAAGAAGACTCTGTGCAAAAATTAAGCTCGATAGCTTTAAAACTGAGAGACTAGCTCGCGTAGAAACAGACGGACAGACGGTCATGGCTATATCGATCAGCTCGTCCGTGAGTTTCCTTGATATCTCCTCCGTCAGTTTTAAAGCTATCGCGACCAATCTTTGCACAAAGTCTTCTGGTACAATTACGCTGCACATTTGTCGGAACCGGCCGGATCGGATGACTATAACATATGGCTGCCATACGAACGATCGGTCGAAAAACTAGTTCTAGTGAAAAAAACTATTTTGTTTTTAATGCAAACGTCTCCAAACTCTGTACTTACTAGTTTTTAATGATTCTCCATGATTCTGCCAAATTTGGTCCAAATCGGACAACTATATAGTACAGCTGCCATAGAAAAGTAAGGTTAGAAAAATATTTATAGTAAGAAAACTTTTTTGATTTCAATTAAAATCTCTTAAAAATTGGCATATATTTATTTTATAAGCTTTTACACAATTCTTTAAAGTTTTGTCCAAATCGGATGACTATAGGTTATAGCTGTCATATGAATGATCGGTCGAAAAACTAGTTTTAGTAAGAAAAACTTTTTTGTTTTCAAAGCAAACGCTTCCAAACTTTGTATTTCCTAGTTTGCTATGCTTTGCCATGATTCCATTAAGATTGGTCGATATGGGACATCTATATAGTATAGCTGTCATACAAAATAAGAGCCAGAAAACAAGTTCTAGTGAGAAAAACCATTTTGTTATCATTGAAAACCTTTTGGAAATTGGCATATATTTATTTTCTAAGCTTTCTCACAATTCTGCAAAGTTTTGTCAAAATCGGATGATTATAGGTTATAGCTGCCATAGGAATGATCGATCAAAAACTAGTTTTAGTGAGATAAACTTTTTTGTTTTCAAAGACAACGCCTCCAAACTTTGTATTATTTAGTTTGCCATGCTTTTCCATGATTCCATTAAGTTTGGTCGAAATCGGACATCTATATAGTATAGCTGTCATACAAAAGTAGACTCAGAAAAGTAGTCTTAAAGAGAAAAACTTGTTTGTTTTCTTCAAATTAGTTAGCTGTAAGGGTACACAAACTTCGGCCGAGCCAAAGTTAACTTTCCTCTATTAATATTTTTAATCCCAGTTGGCTTTGACCTACCAAGCACAAAAGGCAATCTCTAGAAAATAAATAGTCGTCTTGTGTATATTTATATTTTTGAATACCTTCAAGAATTACAACAAACTATTTAAGCGTAAGTCCAAGGCCAACAACCATCTACCCTCCACTTCTATGTACTTAACCCACTTAGCTATTAGCTATTCTCAGCATGATCGCAGTCAAGAGGAACAAGAACTACCGTAGGAACGGTCGCAAAATTGATGTAGCCGTACATCTGGTCGTTATTAATCATGATCGTCTCTTTCCGGCGGTAATTATGGGCGCAGAGAGTCGTCTCCATGCGCTGCGTGCCATGCACCAATTGCGTTACGTCGATCTCAATTGAGACAAGAGGAAGGAAACTGCTATCCTGCATTAAATGAGAGAAAGATGATGCAAGATTATCGTCCGACTCCAAAAGTTTTACACAAAAAGTTCTTTTCTTGGGGGGGGAGGCGATGGGGTGAATTGAGTGCGACACGTGCGGCGTTTGTTTGCCGTTTTCGATAGCTCTGCTGGTGCTTATCAAACTGTGGGAGGAATGGGGAGCATCCGTGGAGGGTGAGTAACGCGTGTGCATTTTCACAGCCATTTGAACTTGGCAACATTCGCAAAATGTGCAACATGGCGTAAAGAATTCGTGTTAAGCGCAGCAGTTAGCTTTTCGAAGAGGCAACACAAAAAAAAGACAAAACAAAAACCTTTGCAACAATTTCTATGCAGATATGTTGGATGGGTTGCACATTGAATCAGTCAAAGTCGGAGCGGAAATTGAATTAGTCTTGGTCCGAATTGTAATACAGATGAAACCTGGGTACAACTTTCATGTATTATTTTTTCACCTTGACTGCACTTGACAAATGGCATTGGAAATCATCACCAGAAATGTTGCACCACTTCAAGTCGAATCGAATTTAATTTGCCAAATTGAAATGCCAAAAAAGCACTCACATGGAATGCAGAAAGGAACACGCATCTAATGTGCTTTCAATGTCAACGAAAGTAACTCACACAGAAATAGAAAATGAAAAAGAAAACTTTTGCAACTTTGTGGCAAAACTTTCACTTTGAAGGACACACACTCGTACACTCGCACACTACTGAGGCAGGCTGTCAATCTCAGGCACCGCCAAAAACGGAAATCAGACGCCATATCAGGCGGATATCAAGGCCGGTCGGGGCCGGAAATGAGTTGTATGTAATGTGAACATTCAATTCCATTCAATTTAATGTGTGCAATAATGGAATGGACAACCTAGAACCAAAACAATGCCAGAGCCATAAAATGCAGTCATCTCCCAAATAGACATGTAACATGGACGCCTTCGAGTCAGTGGAGGAAACATGAAATCGATTTCGAATTTGCAGTAAAAATGCAAATGTTGTTGTCAGCAACAAAAACAAAAAAACAACAAGGACAAGCAAATTCCCATTTGACTAAGTTTCGTTTGTCAAATGTATCAAAAGTACACACGCAGCATGCGTTGGTTGACACAGTTACCAAAAACCGAAACCGAAACCGAGATACATTTCACATTTCACAATCCATTTGGATACTTCATTGGCATCGGATTCTATGCATTCTCAATAAGCATAGCAGCAGCAGCAGCACCAAATCCTGGCCACAGACAAAAGAAATAAGCTCATTTCAGGTTTCTGCATTTTCCTGGATCCAAATATGACAAAGCAAACGAACCGAAAGTTGGTAACGAAAAGGCAAATGTGACATGTGAAAAGTTGATTTTGTTTGGTTGAAAAAAATTATTTTTTTAAAAATTCTGTTTTATACAAATTGGTTGCTCACTTTTGCAGATGTGTACCTAAGCTGTGCGCTTTGTTGTTGTGCATTTTTTATGTGTTGTGCTTTTGTTAGTCGGTGGATTAAGTCAGTAAACTCTCAGTTTCTCATTTGTTGCTTTGTGTACCCCTGTTTAAGGAATGCCCATTACTAATTTTAGACCCAATTTCTCAAAAGATCCGTTCATATTTGTAGCTCGAGATGACCAGAGGATAACTCATTTGGTTTCCTCAAGCAACATTTTTCCGATATCGATAAACTACTGTGGCTGCAGCAGTGGGACCATACATTTAGGTATTTTTATACCCTTGCAGAGGATATATTGAAATTGTCAAATGTTTGTAGTGCATAGCAGGAAGCATTCCCGACTACATAAATTATATATAATCTTGATCAGCATGAAGAGCTGAGTTGATTTAACCTTGACCGTCTGTCCGTCCGTCTTTTCGTCTGTTTCTAAGCTATCTGCTCCGTCAGTTTCAAAGCTATCGCGACCAACCTTTGCACGAAGTCTTCTAATACAAATACGCTACACATTTGCCGGAACTGGCCGTATCGTATGACTATAACATATAGCTGCCATAGGAACGATCGGTCGAAAAACTAGTTCTAGTAAGAAAAACTTTTTTGTCTTCAATGCAATCATCTTCAAACTCCGTATTTACTAGTTTTCTACACTTCTCCATGATTGTGCCAAGTTTGGTTGAAATAGGTCATCCATATAGTATAGCTGCCATAGAAAAGTAAGGTTAGAAAAATAGCCTTAGTGAGAAAAACTTTTTTGTTTTCAATATAAACCTCTTTAAAATTGGCATGTATTAATTTTATAAGCTTTCACACAATTCTACAAAGTTGTGTCAAAATCGGAGGACTATTGCATATAGCTGTCATAGGAAGGATCGATCAAAAAACTAGTTCTAGTGAGAAAAACTTTTTTGTTTTCAATGGAAACGCCTTCAAACTTTGTATTTCTTATTTTGCTATGCTTTCCCTTGATTTCACCAAGTTTGGTCGAAACTGGACACCTGTATGGTATAGCTGTCTTAGAAAAGAAGGGTCTGAAAAGTAGTCTTAGTGAGATAAACTTTCTTGTTTTCAATGGAAATGTCCTTAAAATTGGCATTTGTTGATTTAATATGCTTTCACACAATTCTGCGAAGATTTTTTAAAATCGGATGACCATAGCATATAGCTGTCATAGGAATGTGGTGTCAAAAATTATGTTTTAGTGAGAAAAACTTTTTTGTTTTCACTGGAAACGCCTCCAAACTTTGTATTTCTTATTTTGCTACGCTTTCCCATGATTTTACTAAGTTTGGTCGAAATCGGACATGTATATAGTATAGCTGTCATACAAAAGTAGAGTCAGAAAAGTAGTCTTGGTGAGAAACTTGTTTGTTTTCAATGGAAATGTCCCACAAATTAGTTAGAAAAACGTGCTGTAAGGGTATACAAACTTCAGCAGAGCCGAAGTTAACTTTACCCTATTTTTGTTATTTTTTTCAAGATAACTGATCATTTTCTGCCCAAAGAGGTGAATAAAATTGCATGCGGTGTATCATATATGTTACATATTTCGGTACATAGTCTTTATGTTGAAGGATTAGGTATGCGGGATCAGTTGATCCGCTGCACAGTGCTTTGGGGGCCTTTAATGAAACACTTGCATTGGCAAAGCATAATCGAACTTCTATATAGCGCATCGCAAGGGGCCAAAAATAAACTACGTAATATAGAAAAATTGTAATATTGTGTTCTGAGAAATAAATTTGCTATAAAGAAAGTTCTTTGTACAATAGTGCGTCATAAAGAAGTTCGACTGTACTTAAAAGAATGTAGGAAATCTGCAATAAGTAGCGGATCTTTTAAGCCAACGTCTAATTGTGTACCAGAACAACTCTCCATGCAGGGCACAGCCCACCGCCGCACCTCATCAAGGAGCTCATACGCACAAGTTGCAATACGTAGCAGATCTTGTGAAGAGTTTTTCCAAACCCGCCAGGCAGTACACAGCCCACCGCCGCACCTCACCACGGATACATAAATATCAATATTAAGCTGATCTTATCAAGAGTTGTCCCAAGAAAACTCCCCATGCAGTACACAGCCCACCGCCGCACCTCATCATCAAGAAGCTCATAGGCACAAATAGCAATACGTAGAACGTCCCAAAACAACTCGCCAGGCAGGGCATAGCCCACCACTGTACCTCATTAAAGAGCACATATTCACATTATGCGATATGAACAACCGATCTTAATATGTACATATGTACAATAGTAACACTTACCTGTTAAGTCCGCTGCAGTCTCACATTTCCTGCAAATAATATGTGTAAATTGGTGTGTATGTGTGTGTGTGTGTGATCGCACGCAACTTACCAGCATGTGAAACAGCTTGCCGGCTTCTACATATTCCCCAAGGCAGAGATAATACCTTAATAAACGCAACGAACCACTTTAAACACTTTAAACAACAACAAAAAACACCTTTAACTTAACATTTCACTTGTAGGAATATAAACTTTAACCTTCTTCTGCCTCAACTAGAGGCCGCTGTTTGGTTTGGCCAGCAGATCTTCAATTAATTCACCACTTTGACAAAATGCCCAAGCAAAATCACTGCGAAAAATTATGTATGCCTTGAAAATATAATACAAACGAAAGTTCTGCTCACATGTTACAAACAACTAAGAAACGGTGCATTGAGCTTTTGCCAAGAGCGCGAGAGAGAGTGGGAGAGTGAGCGCTAGAGCGCGACACGCACCGTTGTTTTACTCAGCGCGCACTGATAACAAAGCAAGAAACGAAAAAGTAGTTGCTGTTGTTGTTGAAGATGTCGTAGCTGCAGTGCCCGCCCATTGCTTTCAATTCTGCTGCACTTGCCTTCAATACACTGCGTGAGAAAGTGCGAAACAATATCTATAGAGGGCGCTGCTAAGCAATTGATAGATGCGTTGATATTTGAACTTTGGCGCCTGGATTGATCGTTTTAAATATAAATCAGCTTAGCTTTTCTTACTTGCTATACCACTGGCTACGATTTGGCAGTTTGTATAACTATATATACTAACAATAAGAAGTTTGGAGTCGTTTCCCTTGAAAACAGTAGAGATTATCTCTCCTATGGTAAATTTTCAACCGATCGTTCCTATGACAGCTGTATGCTATGGTCTTCCGATTTTGACCCAACTGGGAAGACTTGCGTTCAAGTACAGAAAATAAGCAAATGCAAAAAGTTTTCCCTACTTAAACTATTTTTAAATCCCATATTTTCTATGGCAGCCATACTATATAGTAGGCCGATTTTGACCAAACTTGGTATAATCATGGAAAAGCATAGCAAACTAGGAAATACAAAGTTTGAAGACGTTTCCATTGAAAACAAAAAAGTTTTTCTCACTAGAATTAGTTTTTTGATCGATCCTTCCTTTGACAGCTATATGTTATAGTCATCCGATTTTGCCAAAACTTTGAAGAATTGTGTAAAAGCTTATAAAATAAATTTTTCAAGAGGTTTTCACTAAAAACAAAAAAGTTTTCTTACTAAAACTTTTTTTCTAACCCAACTTTTCTATGGCAGCTATACTATACAGATGTCCGATTTCGACCAAACTTACTAGAAACATGCAAAAGCCTAACAAACGAACAGGTAACAAATTTGGATTCGATTCTGTTTAAAACAAAAAAGTTTTTCTCACTAAGACAACTTTTTAGACTCCACTTTTCTATGACAGCTACACTATATAGATATCCGATTTCGACCAAAATTAGTAAAATTATGGAAAAGCCTAGCAAACTAAGAAATATTAAGTTTAAAGGCGTTTCCATTGAAAACCAAAAAGTTTTTCTTACTAGAACTAGTTTTTCAACCGATTGTTTCCATGTCAGCTATACCCTATAGTCTTTCGATCAGGCTAGTTCCTACATAGTTCCTAGTTCCTAGGTTTGGTGAAAATAGCTTTCAAACTGACGGAGGAGATGGCATAGATACAGATTGAAATGGCTAAATCAGCTCAGCTCGTCAAGCTGATCAAGCATATATATACATGATGTGGTCAAAGATGCTTTTTCGTTGCATTACAAGCTTTTGGAGAATGTTAATATAGATATATATTCACTAACTATTCAGAATCATCCATATATAACGTTTTAGCGAGTGTGAGGTGCATGGACCTAAGTCGGTAAAGAGCTTAGAAGTAGCCCCAGGAAATAGCTACTTTTCGTAAGGCCGCACTTCTAAAAACACTTAGAATTGTAAGAAATGTTCTAAAATTTTGTTATTCTTCCATCAATATTTCAAAATCTGCTGCTGTATTCCGAAAATTGGCTTACCCTTTAACTCATTTTATTTAACCATACCAAAACTCATTTATCACTCGAATCGAAACCCAATTGATATGATTTATAAGCAATGCTTAAAAAAGCAAAAGCAAAAAAAACAAACACATGACAATTCTCCATGCATCTATCCGCCCACTTGTGGATGCTTCCACTTCGCCAGCCCCACGCCCCGCCTCACACCCCTTCGGTTTGCCTCGCGCACTAATGCGTTTGTTGACCCATTAAATGCCATTCAATCCGATTCGCTCTCTGGGCATTATGGGTAAGCTGTTTCATCGTTGACATTTTTATCAGTTATGTCGCCAGCAGCTCCTCTCCCGCCCGCCAAACTGCCAGTCTGCCAGTCTGTCATCCAAAATCCATTGAGCGTAACGTATGAGTATGAAATTCTTAAGGTTTCATTGGGAATGCGCCGCGGTGTGGAAAGTGTGTGCGTGTGTGCGAGTGTGTGCGAGTGTGTCGCTGGCGCAGTCTATTAATTTTATTAGTGTCCTCGCATTCAGTTGAGCTGACAGTCAAGGCTGGCAGCTTTATGGCAAGTCCTAATGCCATAAATTCGGACCAGTTTCTGGTCAGCTGAAAAAAAATATAAAAAAAAAATGCCCCCCCACCCCCCTTGGCGTATTTCCCTGAGCATAAAAATGTTCAGCCTTGCCGCGGCAGTTTTTCTTATGATTTATTTGTTGCATTAGTGGAGATGTCACAGCCAGCAGCAGCCAGCAGCAGCAGCAGCCACTTCAAAGTGTCTGAGTCTGCGCCTGGGACGCAGCGCCTAAAGGTATGCAACGCTCTTTTGTATTATAAATGACCAGACGCCCGAGTGCCTCAAGCACTGACCCCGGTCAGCGGGAGCATTAACCATTTTTTAATGCACAAAGTCGTTTGGGGACAAACAAACAAACAGGAGGACAGGACAGGACAGTAAACACTGCACCGAGTGGAATGCAGCGGGGCGAGTAAATTGTGCCATTTACATAGTTAAATCTCTTTGCCAGGGGCAAACACAGACGTAAGTGAGTGGGTGAGTGGGTGGGTGAGCGAGCGAGCGAGCCCACAACCAAAGGAGAAGTCAATGCGGAGGAGCATTCACAAATCTTTGCACTGGGTAAATTAACATCGGGCAAATTGTTTAACCCTGCGTACACGTAAATGCTCCACTTGATGAAGGTGTTGAAGTTGACCGCTAGAAAGGATTTCCCAGAAAGTAATTAAAGTTAATCCTTTTGAACTTGAAACGAATTCCTCGTTTCTACTAACACGGGGTCATTTGTCAGTTTTTCGATATTGAACTATGCACACAGAGAAGAGAAAGAATATTAAAAAATATCCCTTGAATAATTCCCGTATCGATTTGGTCTGGATTTGTCCGAAATATCCTTTCAATTTATTACATCCTTTGGATGATTTTACAAATGGATACATATACAGTACAAATGGATTATTTTTGTGTCTTTATGTTACATTGGTCTAAGATATTCATTCAATGAAGTTAAAAGGATTTGAAAAACGAATTTTATAATATCGAAACAAGGATCTTAATAAACGGTCAGTAAAAATTGATCAAATTTGTGGCGGTGTGGTGCTGCGGGTAGTGTGTGTGCCTGCAGTGTAAGATTGTGGGTTCAAAAGCTCCTGGGGACACTTAATGAAAAAGTGTTTATACCCTTCCTGAGGGTGTTCTAAAATTGTCCGGATGATAGTAATTCATAGCAGAAAACATCTCCGACCACATAAAGTATATAATATACTATATATATTCCTGATCAGAACAACCAGCTGAGTGGATTTTGCCCTGTCCGTCTGTGTCTATGCTATCTCCTCCGTCATTTTGAAAGCTATCTTCGCCAAACTTGGCACGAAGTCTTCTAGTAGAAATATCTTGGCCATTTGTCGGAACCGGTCGTATCGGTTGACTATAGCATATAGCTGTCATAGAAACAATCGGTCGAAAAACTAGTTCTAGTGAGAAAAACTTTTTTGTTTTACATGGAAACGCCTTCAAACTTTGTATTTCTAAGTTGGCTAGACTTTCATATTAATCTATTGAATTTGGTTGAAATCGGACATCTATATGGTATAGCTGTCATAGAAAAGTAGAGTCTGAAAAGTAGTTCTAGTGAGAAAAACTTTCTATGGAAATGCCTCCAAACTTTGTATTTCTTAGTTTGCTATGCTTTTCTATGATCTTACAAAGTTTGGTCCAAATCGGACATGTATGTAGTAGAGCTGTCATACGAAAGTAGAGTTAGAAAAGTAGTCCTAGTAAGAAAAACTCGTTTGTTTACAATGGAAACGCCTCCAAACTTTGTATTTCCTTAGTTTGCTATGCTTTCCCGAAATTCCACAAAGTTTGGTCAAAGTCGCACATCTATATAGTATAGCTCTCATAGAAAAGTAGGGACTAAAATGTAGTCTTAGTACGATAAACTTTTTTGTTTTCCATGGAAATGTCTTTAAAATGGGATTTTATTTATTTGATATGCTTTCACACAATTCTACAAAGTTTTGTTAAAATCGGTTGACAATATCAAATAGCTGTAGTACGAATAATCGGTCGAAAAAGAAGTTCTATTGAGAAAAAGTTTTTTATTTTAAATGGAATCGACTCTAAATATCTTACATGTTCGCTTGTTAGGCTTTTGCATGATTCTACTAAGTTTGGTCGAAACCGGACAACTATATAGTATAGCTCTCATGGAAAATTAAGGTGCGAATTGAAGTCTTAGTTAGAAAAACGTTGCTGCAGGGGTATATAAACTTCAGCCGAGCCGAAGTTAGCTTATGCTTTGTTTTTTTTTTTAACAACTTACACACCCGTTCACCTTCACCAGCTATTGGTTTTTGTTAATATTATAATACACTTTGCAAGGGTATAAAAAGGAAACTTGTCAAAATAAAAGCTTCTTGGAGTGTAGTTCCCTTTACTTTATCTTGTGAGAAAATTAGGTGCATACAATTTTTAGCCAAAAACCTAGAGTGAAGTGTAGGTTGCTTAGAATGATTAGCCTATCATCTCAAATTTATAGTAGCAAATTGACATTAATAAATATCAATTTGATCTTTAAACATGGATTTTAGATGCTTGAAAGTATCAGTTTGATATCTTCAAACAGTTTGTTTTTAAGTAAACAATATAGGCTTTTTATTGAAATGAAAATATATAATATTAGGCCCCGTATCATATCATTTCTTATTCGGTGTGGGCATATCGCTTGCATGTGCTAGTCCAGCCTTAATATAAGGCAAAGTTTTCAATCAAAACTCTGAAAAAGGTTACCACAGAGACCTGCAGGACAGTCAGCCACTGTGTTGCGGAGCAGGAACTCTAAATTAGGAGAGTATAATGAAAATAAACTAAAAAACAAAAGCTGGAACAGTCGAAATTGAAAAACCGAAAGAGGAAGCTAGCTTAATATGTTCCGAAGAAGTTTTTATACCAGCGCAAGTGCTCTTTGTTCTGTGTACCAGAGGTATGCAGAGTATATTCAGTTTGTGTAAAAGGAGGTTACAGTTAGAAGAGAGCCTTTAAGATATATATAAAAGTCTTAAACAGCAGAGTCAATATAGCCCTGTCCGTCCGTCTGTCTGCAGTTTTAGATATATACATTATCAGTTGTTGCTAGACATTGAAAAACTCCAGGAATTGATTAGATGCTTCACATTAAAAAAACTAGTCTCTGAACTTAACAAACCAACCAGAGCTGTTTACACAGCTCTCAAAGTAAAATACAACTCACGAAAAATTTCGAATAAACTTTTCAACTTTCGAAAAATGTATTTGTATATATATATATGTATATATAGATTTTTATTGATTTATCTCAGTATTTTATACGCTCAAATATACAATAATGCAATTACACTTATTGGTTTCTAAGGGGTAATAGTTTATGTTGTGTTTTGTCATCGAATTCGTTTTGGTTGTAACTTTTCGTTTAATGTGGTGGTTGGAAAACAAAACTTTTGTGTTTATATTTTCCCATTATTGCTAGACACATTTATCATCGAGTTACACACAAATAAAATTCGAAATAATGTGTTTCATTTTTGTTTCACTTCAGTTTACCCAAAGTATGCAAAAGGTATGGTTTTTTTTTTTTTAACTAAAAATATGACTAAAGTTGATTTAAAACCCCATATCGTGTGGTGGTTAGTTTTGCAGCTTCCTCCTGATCATCGCGTTTAGTGCTAAGTCTTTCATTTGTTGCATTCGAATTTTGACATAATTGATTCCGAAATTCTCTTTTAAACTAAATTGCGCTAAAATATGAATATACATTTATATATATATATATTTTACAAACAATTTATGGAGGGTTTTTTATTGGTGCGTCCAAGAAAAAGCATATGGTTTTTTTTGTGTGTTTTTGTTTTTGTTTCGCTACAATTTCAAATTACTTCATTAAACTTAGAGCATAGAGAACTACTACATGCACTACAAACATACATATCCGCGTGTGTGTGTGTGTGTGTGTATGCACTTGCATATAGATCGTATATGTACATAATTATTAGGCAACCACTTACGCTTAGGGCTTTATTGTGTTCTATAAAAATAAGTATTACTTCACAAAATGTACGCAGAACCGAAACTGTACATTAATCATTCATTGTCGTTATCCTAACTCGTTATCCTGGTCCTCGCTGGTTGTCATCGGTTAGTTCATCCACATCATCATCATCATCAACATCATCAACAGCTTGTTTAGCACTCCAAATAAATTTCAAATAAAAAGCGGCAACAAAGGCTTCGCGATTCTCGTGTCTTGTTTTGGCTTTTAGTTCTCTTAGTACTTAAACTAATTGGGGATTGGTTACACACTAGCTCCGTAGCTGTTCATTCAAGTGTTTTGGTTGGTTTAGTACATTGATTTTCATGAGGCGTACATGCGATTAATATCATGCTGATATCGATCCTGAATATCCTTGCGCTTCAGCTTGAAGGCGGCAGTGACCAGACCCATATCCGGTGACCAGACCTCCTTGCACAGCGTAATGGCCGCAGGCACCTCGAACTTTTGTAATCGGCCTGAAAATGGGGGGGGCAACATTTAGTTGAATTTAAAACCAAAGTATATGCGAGAAAACTTACATTTCCTTGCATGATCGGCGATTTCCTTGAGTATGGCCTTCTCCATGGCGGGCGATGAGCACAGCTCCTCAAATGTCTTATTCGTCAGACCATGACGCTCCGCCAGCTCTTCGAGATGCTTCTGATTCGGCACGACCAGCGCGACGGTAAATTGCTTTGTGGGATCGCCATACACACAAATGTTCTCCACAATGCCACAGGTCTTCAGCTCCGACTCAACTTTGCCCAGGGAAACGTACTCGCCCGCTTGCAGCTTAACCAAATCCTTCTTGCGATCTGCAAAGGTATAAGATTAGTTTTTTAAAGAAAGAGTATACCCTAACTGACTCACCAATAATCTTAAGTACACCATCTGTTTGCACTTCGCCAATGTCACCGGTTTTGAACCAGCGTCGACCGTCCTCCTCAAAGAAATCCTCATTGGTCTTGCCGGGCAGCTTGTAGTAGCCCTGCGAAACACAGTCACCGCCGATTAGTACCTCACCCTGGGGATATGGTTTGTTGGTCACTCGATAGTTGCCCTCCTCCCAGTTGACCAGGCGTATATCGCAGACAGTTAAAGGTGCACCGGTGCGTCCATAGGTCATGTCGCGATCTAAAATACAAAAATGTTGAGTAATTTGATTGAAATTTAAGATATGATACAACTTACAATCCATCACAGTGGCTCCGGAGGTGGTCTCTGTCAGGCCATAGCCCTGTATCAAGTCCACGCACAGACAAGTCTTGATCTGTTCATGTGTGTCGGCCGAAAGTGGAGCTCCTCCCGACATCATAATACGCACCTTGCCACCCATTAGTTTGGACACCTTCTTGAAGACCAATCTGAGGAGGGGGGGGGGAAATACAACACAAATTAATAAAAATCAAAGCTCCAGCATTAGTTCTTAGCCAACCACTTACTTGTCAATCAAGGGCGTCTGATAGCCTCGCTGTATCCACTTGACTTTGTACTGATAAAGGAATTTAAACAGAGCCTTCTTAAAGGCCGAGCCGGAGTTGACCTTGTCATTGATGCCCTTGGAGATGCGATCCAGTATCAACGGCACCGAGGTCATGCAAGTGGGCTGGAGTACAGTGGCATCTCCCTGGCAGCCGCGCATAATTTTACTGCTGGTATCGATGAGCGTCAATGGTGTGGAGTAGCCTATGGACACGCCCGTCATCAGGCACACACTCTCCGCCACCAATTCGAAGACATGAGCCAGGGGCAGAAAACCAATCAGAATATCATCTGGAAAAATGGGCACCATATCGCAGAATCCCTTCATGGTGGCAATGCAGTTCTTATGCGAGAGCAGCACACCTTTGGGTGTGCCCGTGGAGCCGGAAGTGTACATAATGATGGCAATGTCATCGCCCTTGGGTGGCACATTCTCTGAAACGAATCAATCAACATATCCTTTGTTTTAGTCTCAGGTTAAACTCAGTTCAGTTGCCACTCTCGCCCACAGATCTTTCCAAATTACAGTACCAAAAAAAATTAAAAAACTATCCCCCACAAAATGTCTAACCCATTGGACGAATTCATCATTTTGACTCCACTCACTTGCGCCAAACAATGCAAAACACTGCTGGAGGCCACCAATGCTCAGCCACGCACCTATTACACTTTCTGCATGCTCTTCGGCTTATATTGTGGCGCACTTGCCTATCGTGCCTATCGCAACTCCAAAGTGCAGCAGACCATTTCAAGTGCGGCAGCCGAAATGACGACCGGCAAGTCGGAGCAACCGGTCAGCAGTGGGGAACGTCAACAGCATTTACCACAATTTCTCTACCGGGCCAAGAATATTGTCAGCACAGATAAGAGGCAGGAGCAGGATGGCGAGAGTTTGGCAACGGACAAATATTGAAGTATTGACAATTTCTCACGCAGATGGCGCTATTGCCAGCAATTTTTGGCCAGCAAAATGAAACCTCAACCCAAGGATGCGACAGAGAAGCAGACTGGGCAAACCTTGGAGAATACCGTGGGAGGATGTTTAACAATCGATTGACGTTTTATAATCAAATAGCAAAGTGCACAATGAGGAAATAAACTATTTGAGAAACTAAGTTTTAAGCAATTACATGAAATTTATCAATTTAGATGCTGCTTCTTAGCTAAGCTAGACTTGGACTAGCTTAACAAGGAGCTGAAAAGTAACTTCCAGGCAGATAACTGGAACCATCGTTCACTTTAAGTGGTAAAACATTGTCGTAGTTCAGTAATGAGCACAGTTGCTTAACAGAAACAATGGAGAGTCTACGTAAAAGCGAAATTACATAGTTTAGGTGGACTGAGGCGCACATATATGCTTACACCAAGCAATAAACCGATCTTTCTACGGTCGTTTCTATCGCTGTGGCCTTTAAGAGGACTTTTAAGTATTTGAAAGTGTTGACTGAGCTTTGGGGTGCACTTGAAGTATGCGAACAGAAGAACAGCTATCACTAATACAGTACTATCGTTAATAAACAAGAATTTAGTATGCTTATTGTGTGAATGCCAGTCCGACAGTCGCCTTACACCGCGAAAAGAGGTCTCATATATAGGCCTTGTCTCTAACCATGGGTCAAGAATGAAAATCACAGTCAAATCAATGGGGCATGTCTTTGGTAACTTTGGTGGCTATACCATATGGCAAATCTTCTCACTGTAAAGACGCACTTCCCATAGCGTCAATGGCTGTATAATACCACTGTCTCAAGAAAAAAGCCACCAGGTAAACACTCACATAAGATACATATGGATCCAGAAACTGACTAATAAGCAACTTACAAACCCAAAAAAGGGATGATTTGGTTACACTCAGCTTTGAAGGCGACAAACCCGATAAAGGGACGCCTTAAACTTCAATAAACAAAAACAAATAGACACAAAGAAACGCTGCATCGTAAGTAAAATGCAACACCTTTCCCTCACAGACGACCAGATCTCTCATAGCACTGAAGAAATAGAGTAGAGCGTGTCATAAATGACGTAAAACCCTTCAGAGCTCAGTTATGCTATTGGAAAGGTCAGTTAAGACGCCCACTTACAGTGGTTATTGGTAGTCTTAAGATGTTCACGTTCTTTAATAACTTTTCAAGTCTTTGAAATCGATATAATCGATAAATCAATGTTTTTAAGACTCGATATATCATATATCGATATGGAAAATTAGGATTTCTGAGATTACTGACTTACTTTTTTTAAGAAATATGGACAAAACGAGTGGAAACTCTACAGATTTGAAAATCTACGAAATTTCTGACTTTCTTACTGAAAATAGGGCTAATAAAGGGTTTTTAAACTCCCAAGAACAGACCAAGATTGGTCTTTCCTCACACAACAAATATATACAAGCTACTTGCGGTGGACTGAGGCGCACAGCAGACAATAAATAACCAGAAACAGAACTGAAAGTGTTTTTTGAAATTCCTCTAAGTGAGTAAGCTATAGAAAAACTAGTTTCTTCTACTTTGAAATCTGCGGTTCGTGGAAAAGTCAAAAATTTTACCAAATTCCTACAAACCAATCGATCCACATTCGATCATTTGGCTCCTTTTACAACCCAAATCAACTCACCAAATTTGCTATCCTGTCCCGATTTGACAACCTGTGCAAAGGGTATAATTTTGACACCATCCTTAAAGCCAGTGGTCTCTGTCTTGTGCAGCTGATCCTCCAAATAGATAATCGTATTCACTTTGGGGCATTGGTCCAGCAGTGTCTTAAATTTGGGTAACAGATCATGCGAGGTAATAACCGTGGTGACTTCCGTTTCAGTAATACCTACGGGGAAAAAAAAAACCCAGCAAAATTATAGTACTTATCAAAATGTCAACATTTCTATCTCTTACAATGCGCCACTCCATCATCTCCCAGTGTGGCATAGACGGTAACAATGGGCATGGCCTGTTTGAAGCAACCATGTGCCGCTATCATCCATTCCGCTCGGGTTTCAGCAAAGATAACAATATTCTCGCGCGGCGCCTGTCCCAATTCCCTTAGACCACGTCCAAAACTGGCAGCCATACGTTCCGCTTCGGTAAAGTTCTTCCATTTGTAGTCACCCATGTTGTATTTCTTGAAGACACGACCATTGGCTTGAACCTCATCTTCCTCGCTGAGGATTTGTCGTGTGCCCAGGCAACGTTTCGTTGAATGCGTTTTGGCCACATAATTGAAGACCTTCTCCAGCGTATCGATATTCTCCTGAAGCATCTTAACATGGACATCTCGTGGGGGTTCCGTGGTACGATATGTAAGCTCATTGTCATCGTTCTTAATGACTTTGGCCTGTAATGTGTTAAAAAGAGAGAGTGTAAATTAATGGAGGTAGGTGAAAACACAGGGGGATATTCCAACAGGAGTGGGCGGTGGGGGGGGGGTCACCAAATCAAAGGAACATTTAACCGTGCACCGTTGTGTTGTATTAAAAGGAGTGTGCCAGTTAATTGCCATTGTTCACATACACCAAAAAGGGGATGTAAACATATTAAATTTAATTATGACAAAATTAAACCTCAATATCATCCGGCGGGTACTTGGACTCTTCGACCAACATTTTCTTGTTTATGGGCTTGGCCTGTGAGGGAGTTGAAAAACCAATTAGCTATAGATCGAACTATATATATATACATATATATTTATGGCTGTTTGTGGTTATTGTTGCACTTCCTGTCATATTTGTGCTATTACCGTTTTTAAAACGGGGTTTTTTAATGGCCACCTTATCAAAAATGGTTCATATTTTGGTTTGTTGGAGGAAATGTTTCTACTTTGAGGTGGTTTTTTGCGTTTACTGATGACACTTGAGCCCTCTTAAAATATAACTCTAATTTAATCAAACATTTGCCAATTGCTGGCATTACTTGTTTATGACAACACCTTTTTCTGTCGATATGATTCATTTTGATTTTTGGTAGAATTGATAACAAACTATTTTTGACAGCAATTAATTAGTATGGGAATCGATTTGAGGCTTACCATTTTCGAGGGAAAATCATTAGATAAAGGCGTTTGACGTCGGGAAAGGTAGCTAGATGTGGCAGATGTAGGCCTTAGAATCGTAAACTGACAAACTCTAAGGAAAAGGCGCTGCAAACACAATCAACTGACAGACCACAGCGATTTTAGCGAACTAAAGGGTCAAGGTATTTGGGACGAAACAGATCTTTGGAAGCTCTCGAATCCTTGTTAACCGTTTTTCACATTAATCATTAATATATTTCTTTACCTCAACCGAATCATGCAACAAACCTTTCAAGTATTCAACCACTGTACCAGAATTGTAATGTAATCATAACTTTCAGTATTTAATTACTTTTCATTACAAAAATCTCGATTATTCAGATAATGAAATTGTAATTATTTTATAATTACTTGAAAAATTGTACCTCTAAAGGAGGATTATTAAGTAAATGTGCTTGAAAACTTGAATGATTGTAGGTAAAAACTCTGTATCAGCACTGTAATGTAATCATTACTCCCAGTATTTAATTACTTTTCATTAAAAACAAGAAAGTCGATCAAGCCCGACTATAACATGACTCTGTACCAACGAAATTATGCGCTCAGCATACATTTTGATACCACGAGTAGCAGCTGGAAGCAGTGCTGCTACTGCGCTGCAGCAGCGAACAGTCTTTTGATCATAACTCGACAACCGATCCAGCCCGGTCTTCACCAGTTTCTTTGGCGAAGCGATAAGTTATCCTGATTACTAAATATGTTTAGAAGGAACGAACCATCTATCTTGTAAGAACTGTGGGAGATATGACGTTTTTCCAAAATGCGGGGGCGTGGCTAAAATTGAAAATGACCTTGATCTGCCTGCAGACAATGTATGTAGGTGTGTCCCAAACATGTCAAACCTCTATCTCTTACAATCTTTGAGATCTGTGCGTTCATAGGGACAGACAGATGGACATGACTCGGCCTGTTGCACTTGCTGAACCGAACCGAAAAACACAATGAATAACGGTTATGTCATCTGGGAACATAGATTTGAATCAAAACCGGTTTCGAAAATCAAACCAAATACTTTACAAACGAGTACGAACGCCTGGACCATGACACTTTATCATATTGTTACAAGAATTTTTGCTGCCTGTGATCAGAATATTTGATCAGTTTTGCATTTACATGAATGCTACTCCTTCAAAGGACCATAATAATGGTTTTCGATCACCTGATTTCAAAACTCAAAGCTTATTTTAACAAACAGAATATCCAAAGAGAATATATCACAGAATGCCAGAATGACTGACATCCTACGCTGCTGGAAAATGTTCTAAAAAGCACTCCGTATGGTCATCATTGTGCGGAAGTGGTTAATTAAAGTACCAAAAACTTTAAGGTTTCACTAGTTTTTTAACACAGAGGTAAGGTAAGGTAAGGAAACAGTCGGAAAAGTATGCTTTCGAGGTTGAAATCAAAGGATTTGGCCAAAAACATAGCATAAGCAAAAGGCCAGCATTAAATCACAGTTAAAAGCTTTAAGAACTGTTTTATTTGCACTAATTCTTTATTCGGCCGCTGCCGACGCAGAAAGTAGAGATGGAGAACAGATTTTCTAAATGAATGAAGTCTTTTCTCTGCTAATACACATATTGTTCTGCCATCTTCTCTGCTGCAAATGCCGACCGCTTCTTTAAAACTGAAGCTGACATTATTTTTCTGAACTTTCCCCCAGTTTACTAGCTGAGTTTTGATAATATAACAGTCTATTGAAGGGTTAATCTGAAAGAAAATGTTCTAATGAAAGGTTTAAGGGTCTAACTAAGCCCTAGATTGAAAAAATGCAAGTACATTTGGGGGACAAAATTTTGGGAGGTGTATGAAAAGTGGGTGACCAGAAAATCATCAAAATTATATTCTTTCCAAAACTCTAACACTAAAATAAAGTTAAATTCTTCAAAGAGTGTTCCTTAAATCAGGTCTCCATATCAAACTGGCTCATAAAAGTGGTTGCTCTGTTGGCTTATCAACGCGGACAGTTTATTTCCGCTGCACGCTTTCTTTTTTTCCTAACTATATTTTTATCAGCCTGGGAACTGCCTATCAACGCCTTGATTTGGCTAATGATTTGCCAAGTACCGGGCGAAAACCCCTAAACCATTCACACAACCCAAGTGAATCTGATAAAAGGCTTGCAAAAATAAATAGATAATGGCCATAAATCAAATGTCGACATTTGCGCGAGAGACGAAAAGTACAAATTTCAAGGTGAAGGCATTTGCGTGTCAGAGAGAAAAACTAAAAATACAGCAAACTAAGACAACAACTAAGTGGCAGGCAGCAAAATTAAAACTAAAACATGCGACGCCGAGGTGCAAAGTCGAAAGTTTCAAGTGGCTTCTGATCTCTTCTTCTCTCTCTCTCTCTTACCTTCACACGCCTGGAGTCCTGTCGACGTTTCCATGGCGCCTGCAACACCAAATAGACGGGCAGCGTTATGATGTCGTAAACAAAGGTAATGGCCTTTATGGCCCCAATTGCGCTCTGCACCCAGAAGCTGTCCATTCTGTAAGCACAATTTAAAATAAATATATTCAATTAGTGTCACAATTTGGAATAAATTTACAGAATTTACAAAATGCGATTTTCTAATACGCGAGCCACCCACCCCACAACTTGTTCTAGTGCCGTTGCAGGCCGAAAACCAACTGATATCAGCCACCTGCCGCTGCCCCAAGTTGGCAGCAAATCTTTAGATATGAAGGGGTTCTCATCAGTCGGCTCGCTCACACTATTTTTTTGTTGTTCAGAAATGCGATAACATTGGAAAGCGTTGGCTTTTTATCAGTTGGAGATTATTAGTTGAGCCATAGGCGAGAGTACGAGTACGAGCAATGAATGACTGTTGCTGCCAAAGGAGGTCTGCTTCTTGTCTAGCCCACCACACACACACACACACACACACACACGCACTTTGCTGGTGTGCACGGCCTGGTTTCTTATCGAATTGGGGGAAGGAAACACCACTGGAATGGCCTGGCAGATTGATTATCAATTGTTTTTTATACTCTGTACCGAAGGTACATAGAGTATTATAAGTTTGTGCAAAAGTATGTAACATCCAGAAGGAAGCATCTCCGACCCCATAAAGTATATATATATTCTTGATCAGCATCAACAGCCGAGTCGATATAGCCATGTCCGTCTGTCTGTCCGTATGAACGCACAGATCTCAGAGATGGTAAGAGATAGAGCTTTGACATGTATGGGACATATGCTTCTTATGCCTGCAGGCAGATCAAGTTTATTTTCAAATTTGGCCACGCCTCCTCCCGCCCCCGCAATTTAGAAAAAACGTCATATCTCCCACAGTTTTGAAGATAGATGGCTTCTTCCTTCTGGACATATTTAGTTATTAGGACAACTTATCGATCCACCAAAGGAATGAAGAAGATCGGATGAACGGTTATCGAGTTATGATCAAAAGACAAATTTTCTTGGTACAGAGTATGTTATAGTCGGGCTTGACCGACTTACTTTCTTGTTTTTAATTAACTAAGTAAGGTGGTGCTCAGAGTCCAAGAGCATTTGGTTGGGGGATATGTAAAACTGTTGGGTCTTACGACACTTTAAGAGCGGTAAGCAATGGCCCTCGTCTCTCCTCATCTTACCTAGCTCTTATTAGAGTTTTTGATAACCTGACCTAGAACGGCAGGAATTGCTTTTTAAAACAGAATTGATCAAATGTTCCAGCAAGTCTGGAAACCTATGATATCGATATACTTATCGATTAGCTATCAGATCGGGTGGAAACGCTGTGATTATCGATAAGCACATATTGCTACTTCACTAAAGACAAACTATGGAAACTTATAGAGGGGGATTTTTTAGCAGCTTTTTAGATTTGATTACAAAAACAAGAAAGAAAGTCGGTCAAGCCCAACTATAGCATACTCTGTACTAACGAAATTAAACGCTCAGCATAAATTTTGATGCTGCAGTAGCAGCTGAAAGCAGCGCTGCTTCTGCGTGGCAGCAGCGAACATTCTTTTGATCATAACTCGAAAACCGTTCATGCAATCTTCACCATTCCTTTGGCTGATCGATAAGTTATCCTTATTACTAAATATATCTAGAAGGAACAACTCACCTATCTTTGGGAGATATGGGAGATATGACGTTTTTTCTAAATTACGGGGGCGGCAGGGGGCGTGGCCAAAATTGAAAATAAACTTGATCTGCCTGCAGACATAAGAAGCATATGTCCCATACATGTCAAAGCTCTACCTCTTACCATCTCTGAGATCTGTGCGTTCATAAGGACAGATAGACGAACATGACTCGGCTGTTGATGCTGATCAAGAATATATATACTTTATAGGGTCGGAGATGCTTCCTTCTTGATGTTACATACTTTTGCACAAACTTATAATACTCTATGTACCTACGGTACAAAGTATAAAAATACATCCAATTCAGAAAAATATATAAAATCTTTATTTAAATCGATAAAACAATCTATTAAATGTAATATTTTACGAAAATTTACAGCAATTCTTCTTCGAGCTTGAATTTAGATCATAAAACTCAATAATCTGCAAGCTTTGTTCGTTTGTTAGTCGAATTATGGTTCAATTTTAGACCAAACTGAACATGTTTGACAGTAATAATTGACAAGGAAACAGCTGAACTGCCAAGAACAGTGTTGGCAAAAAGAAAGTGGCTTAAAATCACCCTCTATAACCGACTTAAGCTGTAAATTAGGGATACTGCAGGATAAAATATTGATAAATCCATATTTTTGACCCTTACTAAGATATATCGTTATCGAATAATTTTCCAAGGCCATATAATGGATTGGATATTTAGTAAACATATTGAATATATACATATTATTGATATTTTGCACACTTAAATATATATATTTAAATCATACTTTTCCAATATCTATATAGATATATTCGAAATAGTTGACAACCCTACTAAAAATAATTATATGTCCAGAGAGAGGGAAAATTTGCCTTATAGTTGTTAAAATCCAAGCTCAAAACCCAAATCTGTTAACAAATTTCAATCCAGTTTGGGCTTTACTTCACATTTTCAAGGCGAAGAGGTTGAAAAGTGGCAAAAGAAAGGCAAGACTTGAAAATAACATGACTTCTTCATATACTTTGGTCTGACATTAACATGACTAAGTTGTTTTTGTTAGGCATTTCTTAATCCATTATTCCACACGGTTCTGCTGTATATTCTATTAAGTGGAACATTTTCCATTTTAGCTGTTGGTCCCACATTATCGTTTGTTAGTTTATGCATTTGAAATACTACAGTCCAAGTATAAACAATGATCAACATAATTTACTTGATGTTGGCTCTCTTGGTATTAGCTAAAGAACTGCTGGCTTTTACAGCGTTTCATCCAAAGAAACTCTACTGGTGGGTCTAGCTGAATCTTACAGAAGTAAGCCTACTTCTTTAATACTTAAATCTTCAAATGTGGTAATAATTAAACAAAAATTCTTGTTGTCGTTTTTTATTTAATATCGTTAAGCTTTTGCATAGTTCAGAAAAGTTATCAATAGAGCAAGGAAGGTTCCAATCAGCGATTTATTGCTATTTGGGAATTGTGGCGACCGTGACCGGTTGACGAAAACGAGGCTCCTAGTTATCCCTTTCTTTTGATATGAACTGATTCGCTTGGCTTGCATATTTTACTAGCATAGTTTATTATTTAAAGAACCAAATACTGTTGAAGAGTAACTTAAGCTTTCGAAGAACATAACCTAGAAAGTTGCATTTAAAAGCAGAGTTGATCTGCTACATGGACATACTGTTAAAGTGCTGTTAATTTTCTTTCAGATCCGCTTTTAAGTTGAACTTTTACCTAAGAGCATTTTGTTTTTCAATAGTTTCGGTCACAATTAATTAGATTTAATTAGACAAGGGGGAAATTCCATTACCATTCTAATCTAAGTTCACCTATTTACTTATTTTTCTAATCAGTTCCGCTCATTCCGAAATGGATGTGAAAGAACAAACGTGCAAACCCTTGCAACTTACTGCACCTTTGCACCATACAAAAGCTTCGCGCTCATCGACTCGTTATCAAAATAGTAATTAAATTTTTTTTAATGGGGAAATGACGCTATGTATTTGTGGCGTGATTTCTATATTCCGTTTCAGTTATACTAAACAACAACAAAAAAAAAATGGTGTTTCAGTTATCGTAGTTTGTTATATAAAACTGGTAAAGTCTGTTCTACAAATTTGCATAAAAGTCAAGTGGAATTTCTATAAACGTGATGTGATCTCATGCAAAGAGTTGATCATGAAGAAAGTGAAGCTCTTCAACTTTAGTCCTGTTCATTAGTCACATTTCTCTGGTACTTACTGTGCATCATCTTCGATGAACATCTTGGTAGTGTATTTGGATGATCCTCACTTCAGGTAGTTTTGTAGTGGATGACAGTGGGCACAACGGGTGATTAAAGAAGAGAGCGCGCTCACGCACGCAAGCACAAAGAATGCGCACACAAACACAGACACACGGAACGGTAGCAGTTGGAGGATGATATTATAATATGCGTATTTCTTCTATGTTGTTGATTCGCTAGCCACCAAAATTAGCACAAATTGATGGTATGGAATAACGTATAGCTGGAATATCGAGGAGAGAGAGAGAGAGACACACAAAATAATGTACGATGATGTCAGTGTTGTTTATCCTTACTGTGTTGTATCAGTAGTAGAGTATTTACCTGCAACCAGAAAGAGAACAGAAAAACAGATATGCATTTAATGTTTTGACAATGATTAAACAGAACGAATGTGATAAAAGGTTGGGCACACAAAAATGTGGTGGAAGCATATTTATAATTTGACTCTGAATTATGAGGACTGAAGACTCTTGTATAAGACTCTTTCAAATTTGCTTAAAAATTAGATTAAATAGATGATGAGGTATAAAATATGGAACCCCAGGTCTGAAAAATCACACAAAACTACGTTTACCAGTACAATTCAGGATGTAATGCCTATAGAATGCACCACCGGATGTAAAATATGGAACCCCAAGGCTGAAAAATCATCAAAACTACCATTATCAGGATGATCTAAGATGCAATAACTATAAATAACTCAACCGAATATATAATATCGAACCCCAGGGCTGAAAAATCACAAAAAACTACGTTTTTTAGTACTTTACATGATGCATTAACCAGAAGAGGCGCAACCGACTATTAAATATGGAACCCCAAGGCTGAAAAATCATTAAAACTACGATTACCAGCATGAACTATGATGCAATAACGCAACCGAATATATAATATCGAACCCCAGGGCTGAAAAATCACAAAGAACTACGTTTTTTAGTACTTTACATGATGCATTAACCAGAAGGGGCGCAACCGACTATACAATTTGGAACCCCAAGGCTGAAAAATCACAAAAACAACGTTTACCAGCCCGATTTATGATGCAATCACTAATATTGGAGCCACCGACTCTATAATATGGAACCCCAGGGCTGAAAAATCATGAAAACTCCGTTTTCTAGTACAGTACATGATGCAATAGCTAGGGGTGGCGCAACTGAATATAAAATATGAAACTCCAGGGCTGAAAAGTCTCAAAAACCTCATTTACTAGAATGATCTGGGATGCTATAACTATAAAGTGCTGAAAAGTCACAAAAACCACGTTAAGCTGTACAATAGATGATAAAAAAATCATAAAAAACAACGTTTATCAGTATGATCTTTGAAGCAATAACTATAAATGGTGCAACCGTATAAGTAATATGGATCCCCAGGCCTGCAACTACTAATATTGGGGCAACCGACTCTATAATATCGAACCCCAGGGCTGAAAAGTCACAAAAACCACATTTACCCGTACTTTACATGATCTAATAACTAGAGGTGGCCCAAACGACTATAAAATATGGAACCCCAAGGCTGAAAAATCATAAAAAACAACGTTTACCAGCACGATCTATGATGCAATATCTACTAATGGCACAACGGACTATATATTACCGAACCCCAGTGCTGAAAAATCATAAAAACCACCTATACTAGTACCATACATAATGTAATAGCTCCAAGGCAGAAAAATCAGAGAAACCACGCCACAAAAACCAAGTTTCAATGGAAGTAATGCCTTGTACCAGGAAATCAAAAGCTAGTGTCAGTTCAATATGTCTGATTACTGCCATAAGTAAGGGAACCAAGGCAGAGGGAGCTTATCCAGCTGCGCAATATGCTACCTCTATAGAGGTAGATCCACAGAATCTTTAAAATTAAGTTGTAGAGTAAAAGGGTAGACGAGGTCCAGGAAAAGGAACTTACACTCCCTACTACTTATCTTTAAACAGGCCTTCGTTAGATTTTGAAATAGAAGAACTTAAGAAGAAACTTGAGTTTCCTAAAGTCTATATTCTATGAGTTTTGTAAATAGCTTTCGTACCACTAAAATACCAAATGGTCTGGGGAGATCAGTGGGTTTTTTTCCATACTTTTTCCAAAAATGTTCAAGTTTTTTTCCACTTCTGGCGTCTTATTTTATCATCATATTCTTACCCAACCTTACATGTTTTGAAAGAGAACCTTTTAGCAATTTGATTAGCTCTTGTAGTTGGCTTTTAAAATAGCAAAACAATTCCTCATGATTCTACTTTATAAATATTCAAAAGCAATGAAAATCGAAAGCAAAGCAAAGCAAACAAGTTCTAGTGTTGCTTCTTTGTCAACTAAAAATAGATTTTGTTTGAATATAATTTAGCATTTTTTTCAACGATTTTATGAATGAACCAAAACCAAAAAACGTTGCATAATGATGAAGAACTACTGGACAAATACATTTCTATTTTGCATTTCACTTTTGCTAGAAACATTGGCCCAGGTCGAAGAACCTCACCAATACAATCGCTGGCCAGTTTAATTAAAACAAAAGGTATAAATTGTCTACAAAAGAATTTGAAGAACAACAAACAAACCAAAATGTTTTCAATGTCAAAGTCCAGAAAAGTTTTTACGCTGACTTGGCTGAATTAGATATCCGTTTACTTCTTCAGAATCTCCCGCCAGCGATAAGTGTGCAAAGTTCAATACAAAAATATATGCAAGGCGGTTTTAAAGTGGATAAACCAAAACTTTGCAGCAAATGATAAATAAATGATATTAAAAAAGGAAATTGGTCTTTTGATTCGGGCCACAAGATGGCGAAAATTCGTTGATTTTGGCACAGAGCATTGAACTTGAAGCCCCAGACATTAACGAATGTATACAAAACTGGCCTGGAAAGATCGTCAACAATGAAATGATGTTAACGTGTTTTGTTTACAAAGCGAAAGAGAAGTGCAAAACCATAACGAGATAGCAGAAAATTAATGAATTCGGTACTAAAATGTTTGCCGAACGGAGTAAGTCAAAAGACAGACAACTGTCAAGTCACAGCGGCTGCACAGTGGGACCAGGGGGATGGGGAATTGACAGAGATTTAATTGGGGTTTTTAATTAAAAACTAGGCAATTGTTTGTAATAATAAAACTAAGAATATATACAAATTTCACTTGACTTGCACTTGAAGTGCTCCTTCTGGTGTTATTCACTTGATATGAATTTTGTGGGTGAATTGCCTGTAACTTTTTACGACCCCTGCGATAGAGAAGACACATTTAAGGAGCCAATTGCTCCTAATAAATTGTATTTTTCAGAGTTTTGTTGTAAATTCTACATGCTTGAAGGTCCATAACTATATGAAGAATCATTGCATCCATTGTTCAGTCAGGACTTATTAGAAAAACTTCACAATTTTAAGAGATTTCGAAAATTTAGAGTACCAAGAAGGGATTTCAGCGATTCGCGGTCGTCAAGACCTTTAAGAACTCCACAGTTTTATGTCTTTTTGCAAATTTCAAGTAAAGATATCATTTCTGAGATTTGCGATGGTAGCGATCTTTAAATAATTACAATTCTATGAATTTTTTTAAATTTTAAGTACTAGAGATAGTTTTTTTTTGATATATAAGAAGTTGACTCGCTTCAAGGCGCCGAAAAGCACAAGCTGACGAAGCAATGAGAGCAAATGCCATGTTTTAAAGTGAAACGACACGTCGTGGCGCTCACTTTAACAGAATTGAGAGAAGTAGACGTCTGCAAAAACCAAATCTACGTGGTGTACCGCTTTAATAAGAGTTATTTTAAGCTGGACTGCTCCCAAACTCAAATTATGTGCCCAGTGCTAAAATAATTTGTAGGTAAAATCAAGTGCTACAAGTTCGATTTAGAAGTTTTGTAGAGATATGGAGTTAAGCATGTAAGAAAGTCCATCAAAAACGATTCTGTACTACCCAATGTTTGAAAAATATAAAATATTTTTTTTTTTTATATTAATACAACAAAAAAGAATACCTAAATTTGTGTTTTTAGACTATAATACCCTCTTTAAGAATCGTTTACGAGGCATTTTCGACACGTATTCCAATAATTCTCATTTTGAGCATATGTGGGAGTCATTTTGGGATATATTTTTAATAGCTTATGTTGTAAATCTCTTGTTAATCAGCAAAAGTGCTCGAAAACAGCTCATCTAGGTGAATTTGGTGGAAATAATCTTGCAAAGAAATGGATATAGGTCTCTAAACAATAAGCAATAAGTTTTATTTATAACTTACGAATAATTAAGACAATGACACACAATTATAGGATTTTAGGTTTTACAATTTTCCATTATTATATACAAAGTCCTGGAACCAC
This sequence comes from Lordiphosa andalusiaca, assembly GCA_035044965.1. NCBI lineage: Eukaryota > Metazoa > Arthropoda > Insecta > Diptera > Drosophilidae > Lordiphosa > Lordiphosa andalusiaca. The sequence continues at coordinate 142,687 of JAWNNM010000966.1, forward strand.
TGTGCCCCACACGGTTCACAAAGTCAATTGGTCATAACTTAGGCGAAAGTTATTATATAAAATGATATAAGGGAGAATATAATTCATAGATTGAAAGTGTCTGGTCTGAACTTTGCACAAAGCATGCACTTGTTATACAACCAAGACTCGTGACCCTGATCAAAGTTAAACGGCGCAAAAGCGCAGCAGCATATGAGGGGGAACAAAGGTTAAAGCAAGCTGTCTCTATCTCTATATACTAAACTAAACAAAGTGTTGGATTAAGACAATGAGGAAATCATTTGATTACAGAAAATGTTATGAACTTTGAACGATGTTACGGTGGTTGTGTGGTTGTTGTTGTTGTTGTATGAGTAAGTGAAAAAGTGTTGTGCTGGGAACTACTGATTGAATCATATGGCATAGTCAAAAATCAGAGACCTTCTGATTAGATAATGAGTGGCATGAAAAACACACAAACACACACACACACCAAGTTCGTGGGAGAGTTCATTTGATGACAAATTAAATATAGAAATTTTACCAAGAAATGTTCAATTTAGTTTTATTTGTGTCGACTTTCTCAATCAATTTGTAGCGTTAGGTGAAACCTGTTGTAATTGCTTCTATTAAAACCAATGCAATGCCTCGCCTTAATTACAAACTGTGGGTATGCATTTATAACCGTTTTTCCTCTATCTCTCTACAATGTTGTATTTTTTTTTTTTCTAATTTCTGCGCGCGTGTGCATTTTACATACATTGCACAACCAGATGCATTGTCAGGCTTGACTAACTCTAACCTAGAACTTGAACACAGTTTATTCCTGCTTCATAAAATCAATATATATAATTTGAGGCGCAAGTAAGTAACAGAAATATACAGAGAGCTCTGGCAAAGTCCAAGCTCCAAAGTCAGTCAGACATTACGAAATCGTAAAACGATGCCAAAGCGAAACGTTCTATATACAAAGACAAAATAAACAAACAAACAAAAAAACTATAAATACAAACAGAGACACGTCATGGATTGGCTGAGAAGGAAAGGAAAAAAAAAAACCAAAAAACCACGTCATGACATTATGAAACATATAAAATAGTTGAGAAATGTCATAAGAATCTTAGTTACAATTTGCATTCTACGTTGCTGAATGACATTTAGAGCTGCACGCGCCACTTGTTCAATTTATAATACCTTATGCTTATATATTACAGGACAAAGTCTAAGACTTAATCTCTTAGAGATTCAGACAGCTATCAGTTGACTTAATATTTCCGTTTCCCAATTTCAATGGCATAGTTGATCAAAATAATAATCTAGGGTCCAACCAGAGGGTCCACAAGATATCGTTTACTAACAATCTGAACTATGTGTGGCATAACTGATTGCAGAGTGTGATGGAAGTGTTGTGAATGACCATCTTAAATGTTGTTGTTTAATCAGATTATTGGAGCGCACTTTTTGCAGCTGGTTCATTAGGTTAGTAAAACTAAATGTAAGTCACCAAATTTGGCTTATTTAGGCCAAATTTCATACCTTAGAAATTTTCACATAATCCAACAAATAACAGTGTAAATGCTAAGGCCTGGTCTTTCACATTCGAAATAGCTGCTATGTGACTTTGTAGAAGATTACGAAACGGACCTAAGGTAAATTAATAGATATGATGGAAAAGTTGAGGCAAAAATATCCCCTAAAATATCACCAAAAAAATATAGAGGAAATTCGACATGGCCGAAGTTTGTAAACCCTTATAGCACGCCTTTTTAACTAATATGAACTGAAAACAAACCAGTTTTTCTCTTTATTCCTATGGCAGCTATAACCTATAGTCATCCGATTTTGACAAAACTTTGCAGAATTGTGTGAAAGCTTAAAAAACAAATATATGCCAATTTTCAAGAGGATTTCATTGAAAACAAAAAAATTTTTCTCACTAAGACTCTTTTTCTAACCATACATACGTATGACAGCTATACTATATAGATGTCCGATTTCGACCAATTTTAGTGGAATCATGGGAAAGCATAGCAAACTAAGATATACAAAGTTTAAAGGCGTTTTCTTGGAAAACAAAAAAGTTTTTCTCACTAAAACTAGTTTCTCGACCGATCATTCCTATGGCAGCTATAACCTATAGTCATTCGATTTTGACAAAACTTTGCAGAATTGTGTGAAAACTTAAAAAACAAATATATGCCATTTTTAAAGAGGTTTACATTGAAGGCAAAAAAGTTTTTCTCACTAAGACTACTTTTCTGACTTTACTTTTGTATGACAGAGTTACTATATATAGATCCGATTTCGACCAAACTTAGTAGAATCATGGGAAAGCATAGCAAACTAAGATATACAAAGTTTAAAGGCGTTTTCTTGGAAAACAAATAAGTTTTTCTCACTAAAACTAGTTTCTCGACCGATCATTCCTATGGCAGCTATAACCTATAGTCATTCGATTTTGACAAAACTTTGCAGAATTGTGTGAAAGCTTATAAAATAAATGTATGCCAATTTTCAAGAGGTTTTCATTGAAAACAAAAAAGTTTTTTCCACTAAGACTAGTTTTATAACCTTACTTTTGTATGACAGCTATACTATATATAGGTCCGATTTCGACCAAACTGGGCAGAATCAAGGAGAAGCATAAAAAACTAGTAAATGCGAAGATTGGAGACGTTGGCATTGAAAATAAAAAAGTTTTTCTCATTAGAACTAGTTTTTCGACCGATCGTTCCTATGGCAGCTATATGTTATAGTCATCCAATTAGGCCGGTTTCGACAAATGTGTAGCGTATTTGTACCATAAGACTTTGTGCAAAGTTTGGAAAAGATAGATTTCAAAATGACGGAGGAGATGGCATAGACACAGACGGACAGACAGACAAGACTAAATCAACTTAGCTAACCATGCTGTATGTGGTCGGAAATGCTTCTTTCTATGCGACAATTTTAATATACCCTCTGTAAGGGTATACAAATTAGCAATATGTATTTTCTATGTACAACTTTTAAGCCCCGAAGTCTAACCAAAGTCTGAGGTTAATAACAAAAACCGCTCCAGCGAACCGAACCGTACAGCGAACTTTACAGCAGGTTCGCAACAACGGATCTTACTTTCATTCTTAAGATTAGCTTTTTACATTTAATGCAATCGCCTTTCGAATGTACAAAACAAAGAAATGGTTGCTTTTCAAAGTAAAGTCAAGATCAAACATACAAATTTCGCCTTGTTGTTCCTGTTTGATGTTCGTTTGTTCTATGTTTGGCTGTGATTGCCGCATTTTGAAAACATGTTAGACCGCAGCAACAAAGACAACTTAACTGTTTGTGTGTGTGTGTGTGTGTGTGTGTGTGTGCTGATTTTAGTCATGTTTTTGAAAAATTTTCTAACCGGTTTTTGCAGCAATTCAAAGCCAGGCTTTTGGCTTTTTCTTCCCTCTCTCACTCATTTTCTCTGATCATGATCATGGTCAATGTTTATGTTATATGTATACAGGTGGAAAATTTTCACTTGTCTTGTTTCAGTCACGTGCTTTTGGCTAACAGACGCTGGTTTGTCTAGGTCATTTATTTTAGCCTTACTTTACTTTCCACACAATCACACAAAATCGAGCGAGTGCAGGAGAGCGTAGATCTTTCTCAAATTTATTTTCATTTCGCCGCCCCCACAGACGAGTGAGTGTATTTGTTGTTTGTTTGGCATGTTTGTTACTCTTTCTCTTTTATTTTTTTTTATTTTTTGTATACTTAATTTGAATCTCTTTCGAGTCAATTTTTCTCGCGCCTGGCAAACAGAAATTATATTCATTGTGGACTTTGACACAGTCATACGATGATTTTGTTACCCCATTTGAGTGAGCGAGTTTTTTTTTTTTACAGACAGAGAAATGTACAAATCAAAAGTTGCATATCAATTTAATTTTGCAATGTCAAGGCAACTCCCCTCCTCAATGTTCTGGGGTGGGGGCTCAAGGTAGAAAGCAAAGTTCAAGTAACTATGAACAATGTGAAATTATAAATATTTAGGCAAGATTGTTGTCCATAATTTGAGTAGCTGGCACAAATTCAAGTTTGTATTTCAATAACAATAATAACAATAAAGAAATGCTAGGAAAAACTTTCAAGTATGTGGAAATTATAAATCTAGAAAGTATTTTATGTTTGTGGACTCAAGTTTATTCATAAGTTTCGTCTCACAGATCTCAGAGATGGTAAGAGATAGAGGTTTGACATGTATGGGACATATGCTTCTTATGTCTGCAGGCAGATTAGGTTTATTTTCAATTTTGGCCACTCCCCCTGCCGCCCCCGCTATTAAGGAAAAACGTCATATCTCTCACAAATTTAAAGATAGGTGGGTTATTCCTTCTGGACAAATTTAGTAATAAGCATAACTTATCGATCAGCCAAAGGAATGATAAAGATTGAATGATCGGTTTTCGAGTTATGAGCAAAAGACTGTTCGCTGCTGCAGTAGCAGCTGAAAGCTGCTAATTTCGTTGGTACAGAGTATGCTATAGTCGGGCTTGACCGACTTTCTTTCTTGTTTTTAGCTTGGACTAGCTTTTACTTAAAACTTCAGACAGAGTTAGAGAAGTCTTTTAGTTATACCTCGGTTGCTGGTTAATATTTATAATAGCTTCTTTAGCTGTACGCTTCCTGCTCATCAAATATATGTCTTATTTTGTAGAAATAAGTAAGGGAAAGGACTGAAAACTGAACCTTAGACTTTGCCACAGGCTCAAACCCGAATTTCAAAGGTTTGTCGCCTTGATATGCAGCTGTGTTTTGGGGCTTTGATCCCTAGATTCTGTTCTCAATTAGAACGTAGTTTTTAAAACTTGTCAAATGACATCTAAATTACCTTAATGATCCAATTATTCTAAAGAAATTGCTGTTTTTGATTTTAAATATTGATATTATGGATATTTTTATTACCCTAAAATATTTCTATCGATGTAATACTTTCTGAATTTCTTCAAAAATATTGAAAAATATATTTTTGAAATATACGGCCACCCTAATTTAAAAGGAAGTATGTTTAAAGGGAAAAAGCTAAGCTAACTTTGTCTGTGCCGAAGATTTTATACCCTACTCGCTTAAAAATTTTCATAAATAAGCATTTTCCCACAATGTCCCATTTTCCGACCAATCGTTCGTATGGGAGCTATATGATATACTCATCCGAGCATGTAAAATAAACAAATACAAAATTTCAGGATGCTTTCATTAAAATCAAAAAAGTTTTTCTAACTAAGACTGTTTTTCAGACTGTCCGATTTCCATCAAACTAGGCAAATAAATAAAAAAGCATAGAAAACCTAAGAATACAAAGTTTGAAGTTGTTTCCATTGAAAAGAAAAAAGTTTTTCGTACTAAAACTAGTTTTCCTACCGATTGTGCCTATGGGAGCTATGATATATAGTCAACCGATCCGGTCGGTTTTGACATATTAGTAGAGTGCAGCAAAAAGAAGACTCTGTGCAAAATTTCAGCTTCATAGCTGCAAAACTAAGAGACTAATTTGCGTAGAAACAGACAGACAGACACACGACCAAGTTCAATCGACTCAGCTCGTCACCCTGAACAAGAATATATATGGGTTAAGATCTATAAGCCCATGTTCCAGTGTGAGAAATCTCCAATAAGCTCGATTTTATGAACTACTTTATTTTGTGCTTCAAATTATTATCGATTTATTTAAGCCAAAGTCTCAGGGCCAAGTGTCATAACAAGCCTTCGTTTACATTCCAATTAGCACTTCATTAAAATAACATCAGGCGAATAAGTTGCAATAGTCAAGAATAACGAATTAAATGGGCAAATTAGTGAAAAGTCTGTTGTGTGCATTGGTGGATATAACAAAAGTAACGGTTAAACTGTTGAAACTGCCAAAAAGGGGGATGGGCCAGCTGGATAGGCCGATTACAGAATGTCATTACAGTGGCAAGCGGAGAGGGGGGGGTTGAGTCGCCCAGACATGGCAATCGCGTGACTATTTTTGATTCAAGAGCCACCAGAGTCAGAGAGAGAGAAAGCAACAGCTCATGCAACTGGCAAAGGAAAAGCGCACTGCTGCGGGTGGTGGTGGTGCTGGTGGTGGGTAGGGCGGCGGCAGCTGCTGCTGCTGCTGCTGCTGTGGCACGTTTTTCTTTCATTCGCTGGCATTTCGTTATACCAGCTGAAAATCGTATGAGTTTCAGGGGAAATGTTGTGTTGCTGCTTGGTTGCCCTGTCAACGTGGTAAGGCTGGAAACACAGTAAAAGCCAGCCAGCCAGCCAGCCAGATGCGGCGAAGAGAGCAAGAGAGAGCTACAGCAACAGGAGAAAAGACAGAGAAGAAGAGAGCAAGAGAGCGGGTCTTGTGGACTGTACAAAAATGCAGGGCAAATGAAAGAGAGACATTTGAGGGGAAATTTTTTTATTTTTTTTTTTGTATATAAAAAGGTCAAAGAGCAGATTGTTTACATCAGAACGGGTGAGGGGTGGGAGCGGGTTGACCATGAATGAAATATGCAACCGGCAAATGAAACGAAGCGAAGCGAGAGTTCTAGGCGCGGAGCAGGTGCGTCATTAATGAATAACCCATGGAGTATAGCCAAAATCCTTAAATTCTACAAATTTGCACTAAAATATATAGTCGGTCTTCTCTCTTACGAATGCACTGCAGTTTCGTTCAATATTTGCAAGTCAAATGTATTTGGGGGAAGTCCCAAGCTATAAATATGTTCACGCAAATCTTTATAGAGAACGTCATCATCATCGCAACAGCGAGTTGTTTAATTACGATTTTTCTATATAACAAAGTTTACTTTCGTCATATAGAAGTTCGACTGTACCCCCAAAAGTGTGTCAAATGTATTTTTATATTTGTCTCAATCTTGGCAAAAGGTGTGTCGTTTATATGATTTCATAAAGTGCAACAAATGCTGAAGCACCCGGCATAAAATTTCATCAAAAAAACCACTCAAAAATATAGTTGATATTCTTTGAAAGCAAAAAAAAAAAGACCTGGAAATTGCACAAAATTTTAGTTTATTTATTAATTGGATCCTGGTAACACCTGATGGATTCAAATGGCAAATAACAACATCAGCTATTCAGGATATAACCTTCTACACATTACTTTGTGTATTACAGGCCGTTTCACAAGATATTATGCAGCAATGATCATGCCTGGCCCGCAGGGAGCGAACAAATTTCGCTTTTCATACCAACACGAGCCGAAAGCATGCCGAAGTTAGTGCCAAGAGAGCAAACTGCTTTTCAATCACTGGTCAGCAAATCTATAAAGTAGGTCAGAGCGGAATTTGCGTATATTTTTTGACTCTTGAAACCTTTAGAGAAAGGCCGAAGTAGTAAGCTTATCTTCCAGAGTTTTAAACGGTTGAAACCACGGTCTAATGGGCAACACGAAACCCATCCATAATATAAAGCTTTCAGCGAATTCTATAATCCATTCTTGTATATCAGATCCCACACCAATTCCCATCTATTGAATTCGGAAATAAGAATAGGACTGAATATAAGAACTACCAAGAGATTCAAGAGATTTCTTCTGGAAAATCTGAGGCCTGAAGGTACCTCGAAAGACAGATCCTCGGGGAAGGTAGCTATACGAATCCCTCGGCTCAAGATACATGTAGATTCCCTGATTTCGGGGAATTCGTATAGTTTTCAAAAGCAAGATCAACTTCTATGAAAAACTCTCTTCAATTTGTCCCTGTTTTGTCTCAAAGCGAGCAAAATGTATTAATTATGTAAATATGTAAATTTGATAAACAACAAAAACACAAAGAAAACACTATGGTGAGTCATTTGGAGGGGAGCTGAACAGCTGTTGAAGTACGCACAGACGTGTGGTCGCTCTGTTTCAACTTGCGGCCAATTACAATTTCACACTGGAACATAATATTAATAAACATCACCTAGAAACGCATTATCTTGAGACTTTATCTATTCCCGGGGCGGGTGAACTTCTCGACGTGTCTTCACATCACATGTTTCCGGCCCTTGAACAGAAATAGCCGCGCCCTGGAAGTCACCCACAAGCGCCCGTCCGCTCAGCTGACGGCCAGAAACAGATGACCCCGAAGTGGAGACACCTCGCGCGCCCTTTAGCCCGCCCCCCCTTCTCTGACCAACAACAAGGCAGCAACTCGCCTGATTTTCAGTTTGGTATAACAAAATGAGAACGAGTTTGCGCAAAATAAAATAAAGAAATAAAAAAGAACAAAAAAAAATTACAAGTTGATTTACACGTGCTCCAGCCTCAAAGAGGGGAAATGTGTGCAAAGAGAAAGAAAGAAAGAAAGAGAGTGTGTGCGTGTGAGTGTGTGGGTGGGAGAGTGTGGGTGTTGTTGTTTATATGCGTGCTTTCAAATTTATTTAAATTGCCATCTAACGGTAAGTGCGTAGCACACACGAAGGTCGCACACACACACACACACACACACATTGAAAATCAATAAACAATTGTACAATATGTAAAACACCTCATTTCATGTTGCCATTGACAACCAAATAAAATTGCATAAGAAACAAATACTAAATGAATGCATAAATTTAGAATGAGAACGAAAACGAAAACGAACACTTTGGTCATTGATAAGGTGGCGTGACATTTTAGAAAGAAAAAAAAAAAAACAAAGAGAGAGAGAAGGCCACGCCGGCAATAGAAAGAGAGGGAATGCAACTGCGTCAGCTGCTGGTGGCGAGCCATAAAAACTAATTAAGCTTACCTGTTTTAATTTGCAGTTGGTTTTTTTGTTGTTATTAATTGTTGTTGTTGATTTGGCGAGAGCGAAAAAGATAAAACATAAAAAAACATCAGCGGTTATATAAAATGACTAAGTTCCAATAAGAACTTTTTTGTACACACACACACACACACACACATATATACATATTTAGAAATCCAAAATTCCGCACGTTTTCTTGCAACTTTCACAATTTGCAAACTTACATTATTATACGGTGCTTTAAGCACACACACACACACACACACACACACGCACACACGTACACGCTTTGAAAGTTTTTTTAACTGCGTTTTAAGTCTTAGTACTTAGTACTCTAAATAATACCCGCATAAAATTACACAAAATTTAGCTGGCGACGCGTCCAACGTTCTCAAATCACGTTAGGTTTGTTTCTGAAATTATTCGCCGCCGTCGTTTCGCTTTTGCCACGAGATTATTTTCTCCTCTCTCTCTTGCGCGCGCTCTTTCTTGCTGTAACACAAACACGCTCACACACAGACACACACACACATCCCATTTATTTACCTTTGTACGTGTGTGTTGTGTCGGCACTGTCACTGGCTGTTGCTCTCTGATTTGTGTAGGAATTTGACTGATTTAACTAATGTCAATGACAGAGCAGTGCATCGGCTCTGCGTTGCACTCACTTTAAAGCTAATTTGAGTTATTTTGCTTTTATTTTACCGTTTAAAAAATTAAATAAAAATCAGCAGCGAAATTTTAGGATTTTGGCAAATGGTCACACTAGGCTAATAATAGGGAGACCATAATTTCTTGGGATTTTCGCAGCGCTGGTCACCTTAGCCGCTAGTCAAAGAATTTACAATAAAGAGAGTTGAATATAAGAATACTTCAAATAATATTAAAATCCATTTAATATGTTTTCCTTAGTTGTCTTGCAATAATAAGCTTTAGTAAGACCTTTTGTTGTCAGACCGCTGGCGGCAATATGTAAGCATAGCGAAAAAAGCAAAAGCGCAAAGTTTAGCTGGCGCCATCTGTTGCCCAAGAGCTAAGTAAGAGCGGCGGGGCTGTTGTCTGGCTGCAGCTAAATTAGCACACTTTTCTTCAGTCTGGCAAGCACGCGAAGCGATGAACACCGACAAGTGACGGCTGCCCGCAAATTGTTTAAATTTTAGTGAAAATAGCTCAAGTTCCGTGTTTAAAGTGTTTGCTATTGTTTATTAAACATCTCGCGCGTGTTTTGTGCATGAAGGCAAGTCTGAAGCTGCCATGGATATTGTTTTTTACGAATGTGTGAAGTATGCGGCTGACTGGCAAGAAGAGGAGAACGAGAAGGGAGCTCGCCCTGAGTCCCGTTGCTTTTTTGCCACTTGTGAGCTGCCATTTGTCAGCAGATTTGAATTATGTCGAATGAAGGTGATTATAGTCGAAATTGAAAGGTAAGTGTTTTTATTCCGATATTAAAAATACTGTTTTGTTTAATCACTGAATTATTACCAAAGTGTGGTGCATAATAAGGGTGGCCACATTTTAGATAAGATATCGATAAAAATCGATTTAAATCTTTTTTAAAAAATTTGCTGGGAAAACCCTTTAATCATTAGGGAAATGAATATTAATCAGAATTGTTTTTTGTTTTGTGGAGTAAAAAGCCAACCCGATTTCGAATCGAACCGTTTCGAATCCGTTGTTGTTTATCAAAGTTTGACACTTTATTTTTGAAAAAATTGCTTATTAATTCCTTATTAAAAGGGTTGTCCATCGCCACCCTGTATTACGGGAGGCGCCGAAAGCTACCTTTTGGATCATTGCCACTTCTTTTATCTATATTTTTTCAATAAACTTCAGAAATTAGTTCACCTTTGCAGCTCTCTCAATCTACTCCTCTTAGACACTCTTTAAATCAATCTAATACCTTTAAAAATCGCCTCAATTCGACAATTACTTGACTTCTAAAGAATTTGTCGAGATCCCTGGATAATGCACAACCTTTAAACGAATTCCAAACATTTTCATTGAATCTTTAACATAATATTTTTGTTTATTTTGGTTGTAAGTACCTTTTGGGGGAGGGTTTTTTTTTTTAGTAAATTTCTCTCGATTTCCACATTTAAGCGATACTATTTTGGTTCAAGTCCTTTGTGTTTTATGTACATATTTAAACTAAATTATAAGCTATAAATTACTAGTTTGTGTGAGGGATTGATGGTCGTCGAAGTCGAATCTCGCTTAGATGGGTAGGTGTAGTTGGTAGGTTGGTAGGTAGGTAAGTAAGTACATAGCTTGGTGTGTGTGTGTGGTGTGTGTTACAATAAATATCTGCCTTAGATGCTAAATACATATACATACAAAGCTGCTTATACAACTTAGACCTAGACGAATGGGGGGGAAATTAACTAACATGCATATACAGAAGAACTAGCGATCTACAGGAACTAAGTGCTAACTCGTAAAGTTGTAACTGCGCACGGCTCGTCCCGGCGTTACCAGCTCCACCTTAATGTTGGCGGTGGCTGTCACCTTGGTCGTATTGCTATCCGAATGGGTGGTCTCCACCGTGACCTCCGGCTGGACCACAATACTCTGCAGTTCGGGCGGATAGTTGCAAGATTGCGAAGAAGCCTTGTGGTATGATGGCGGAGGTGCCGCATGCGACTCTCTCTGCTGATAGTTGTTCATATTGATTGGAGTGTTCCAGTCATTGTGCATTTGTATGGACGAATTGCTCGACTTCCATGATTGCGGCTCTTCGGTAATGGTGGTCAGCGAGGGATCATTAATATTGACATCCTTGTGATAGTGATGCGATTTCTGGCAGTTGTCGCGCGAGGATGAACCACCACGTGAACCGTTCACTATGAACGCTTTATTGGAACGCTTGCTACTTCTCAAGGGCAGCGGTGAGGGTGTGGAAATACGCTCCGGATGCTCCAGTGGTACCAGCTCTGCTTCGGGTCCCAGCATGCTGAGTATAATCGGAAAGACGACCAAACTATTCCAGCCACCCACACCGAGTACGACCAAGAGCAGCCAACAGAAATGGTGGATGACAAACTCAAAGGGTGAGGTGGATAGCATAAATACGGCCACCCCAGAGGTAAGCATGCCATGCACCAAAGGACCCAACGATAGCTGCAGGGCCAGATGTATGCGACGCTGGCGATTGCCCAATGAAGTCATGAAACCCTAAGGAAAAGAAGAAAACGGAAAGATATATTAATAAACATCTTAGACCCCATCTTTTCCAAGCTTTACTTACCAACGAGATGTGCACATTGGAGCACAGCATCATGCCCACACTTAGAATGAGTATAACAGCTGGAATGGCCGACAGTTTAATGCCCAGCAGGGTCATGGCACCAAATATTTGAGCTAACGAGGCCAGCACACTTATGACCACCAATATGGCTGCCCACACGGACAACAGCAGCAATGAGACCAAGACCAAAGCAGCCAGAAAGGCACAGGCCAGTATCAGGGCCAAGGAAGAACGCAGGGTCATATACTGCTCCCAAAAAATGAAGGGAATTCCTGTAAAGAGAGAGAATTAAGAGAGAAGAGATGAGCATGACTGAAAAGTACTTTAATTCCCTTCCATTATATTTTCAATTTAGATGTTTTACAAACAGTCAACATTTAATTGGGATATTGCACTTCAATTACATTTTTAATTCAAAAATTTCCCTTCAATTACATTTTTACTTCAAAAATTTCCCTTCAATTACATTTTTAGTTCAAAAATTTCCCCTCAACTACATTTTTAATTCAAAAATTTCCCTTCAATTAAATTTTTTAATTGTGATTTTCACAACCACTCCATTTTCAGTTTGGATATTTAACCTCAATTACATGTTCAATTGGGATTCCTCTCACCAGTGCATTTTTAATTCGGAAATTTCCCTTCTATTAAATTTTTAATTGGGACTTTTTACAAATTGGCATAATTCACCTCAACTATTTTAATTAATTGAGATTTGTTCTTTACTTATATCATAAACAAAAGCAATTATATACCAACATTCAATTGATAAACCTACCTGATGGATAATTGGGCAATCCAAAGTCCTCATACTTGACGCTCAGATCGCGTATGTGTCCAATCAAAGTCTTAATCTCCGAGGTATTTGTCAAACCGTGCAAATAGAAGGGCATCTGAGCATACACCAAGGGCAGACTCTTGGGTATCTTCAAATTATACTCGGAAGGTATATGATAATACTGACGCGGTTCCGGATAGAGTTTACCCTGAGAAAGAGAATGACAAGAGTTAGCAAAATTCCTCTCAAGATTCAAAACCATTCCTCCTCCGCTCACCTGTGAAGCCCCATAGGCAAAGACATCGTTGTACGCCCAGGCCGATAGATAATTGTAAAACGCCTTCGGATTGATGATGCCCTCACTGTTGACCAAACGATTCGTCTCCACCACACTCTTGTCCACCGGATTGTCCACATAGCCCGTTTGCACTATCAGTTTATAGGCCAAAATGGCATCACTACTCGCATTCGAATGCCAACCCTCCTTGGTCAGTCGTCCATCTTTGAATTCTTCGTCGAAGATGCGCTGCAGATTGGCCAGCCAGTCGCTGAAGAGCAGAAGCCAGAAGTCGGGTAGGCCACCATTATCATTCTTGATCACATGGGGAACTCGTACGAAGGCGTCATGGTAGTCTCTCAGCAGTTGCTGCTGTGTGGGATACTCAAAGTTGCCCTGGGTCACGGCATACATGCTGTAGAAGCCAAACAGCCGGGTCTGTGCATCTAGGAATTTATGCTCCTGGCTGTCTTTCGGCACCAGATCTATGATATCCAGGCCATCCTGCAGACGTGTCGAGGCATACAGACTGAATATCAAGGCACTTAAGAAACCCATGACAGCCAGAAACTTGACCCAGCTGAGCATCAGGAAGGGTGTGTAGTATTTGTAGGCAAAGTGCGAGAGTGAAAAGGAGGGCAGCAGGGAGGAACTGCTACTGGGGGAGGTTTGTTCCAACAGAGGATTCTGTACCACACCACGATTGTGATTACAGTTCTTCACATGTCTAGAGGAGCCGCCTCCCACTCCGCGTGAATTGTTGTTGTTCATGGGCAGCACCACCACCGGCTCCTTCCACACCGGAAAACAGCAGCAAAATATGTCCGCACGTCCCGCGGTGCGACGTCTCAAGTCCAGCGAGATGAGAGCAGGAAACACCAGCAAAGCAGCCGCCACATTGAAACACATGACAATAGCCGCCTGCAGCGAGAAGACCCTAAGGGCGGGCACCGGGATGAATACCGCGGCAAAGAACGCTCCCGCCGTGCTGCAGGCACTAAACAGTATGCTCGGTCCCACCTTCTTCAGTATCAGCTTGGTCTGCTCCTTGCGATTGCTCTCCGCATAGGCGGCCGTCAGCATGAATATGTGATCCACACCGAGGCCCAGTGCCAGAAATGGTACCACCTGTGTGCTGGCCGCATTGAAAACGATGCCCAGAAGTGCACAGAGACCCAAGCCCGCGGCGGTGCTAAAACACATGAGTAAAACTCCGGCGACACCCACACTACTCTGGCCACGCACCGGATCCCGCCATCTCAGCAATGTACAAAAGGCATACAGCACGGTTACAGCCACTCCAATGACTATGTTCCAGGCGCGTGGATGCGAATACTTGGCCAGTATATCGTCCAGCGTGGCCGAACTAAAAACATACACATCATAGTTGGCCGCTATGCGGGATTGCTTACGCAGCAGTTGTTCCACTTCGCGCGAGAAATTCCTTTGCCAGGCATTCAGCACCTCGGCGGCCTTCTCCTGCGACCAGCCGATATGATGGACCTTGAAATTATCCTGCCACAGATCGTGCATTTCCTTCTCGGTCATCAGCTGAACCACCGTTTGCAGTGCCTTGGCCTTGCGCAGATGTCCGCTACGATTACGCTGAGCTCCACCCACGATCAACTCCTCCGGCCAGTGCATATGCTTGGCCGCATAACCATAACAGCCGCCCGACAGTATGGCACCCACATCGGGTGGATGTGGATTATTCTTATTGGGCGCCGTCTCTGGACAATTGGGATTCAAGGGATTAAGGCAGGGTTTCTCCATGTAACCACTGCTAATGCCGGCACGCTTAAGATATTGCTCAACGGTATCGAAATCAAAGGTAATCTGCTGATCCGACAGTTGTTGCTTCATGAATTTCATCACCGCCGTGGGATTTAGGGTACTCCAAACATGACGTTGATTAAGGAATCTGTAGAGAAGCAAAGGAAATGGAGTTAGCTAGTGCTGGAAGATGAAGTGGAGTAGTAAATTGAACAATGTTAAAGAGGCAACAGCAACACAGCAGCATTTGAAATGGGGTTTAGCTGTCAAAGAACGATTTCTTATGGTAACTATTCGATTTTCGAGTATTTTTATTTAAATGAAGTAAAAAGGGTAGTATAAAATATTCATTAGATGATTTCCCGCATCAATTAGGACTGGAAATGTCTTAAATATCCTTTTCATCCAAACGATATGATAAATGATCCTTTTTTGCATGATTCTCATCTCCGTTGATTGATTAAAAGTATATTTAAGACATTTGCAGTCCAAATTTATCATTTTTGGAATATTTTTTTCTGTGTAGAATTAAAAATAATCCAAATAGGGATTATTGAGATTTAGCAAAAAATAATCAAAAATAATCACATTCTACTTTCAAAGGCGACGTTCTAACGTCTAAGCCACTCGGCTTGTTGACAGCGGAAACTTTTAACTGACATTACGAACGTTAAGGAAAAGTGACCTTCTTTTTAGGTTACTATTTACTCAAAGAAAATAAGCCGACTGAACATTTTGATACTTAAAATGACAGGTTTCTGCTGACAGCTTAAGCTGACACTGACTTAACTGACATTACAAACGTTTAGGAAAAGTGACCTTCTTTTTAGATGACCATTTACTCAAAAAAACTGACAGAAATGTTTTTATTTAGTCAAAAATCTGTTCTTTTTGGTAAAAAGTTGCTTTAAGAGTTGAATTAAAGTAAACGGGGAAAAATGGAAAAGATCCATTTACACTGAATATGTCTTAAACATACTTTTCACCATCCAACGGAGCTGAAATCAACCAAAGGATCAACATTTAGATGATTTTCAACTCCATTGCATGATTAAAACAATTTTGAAGACATATCCTGTCCAAATGGATCCCTTTTTTTCTGTGTGGAGTGGGGCAACAGGAGCTGCTCTAGTCAAATAGTAATAAAAACTTACGGTATGTAGACAGGCACCTCGGGTCCCAGCAGTTGACTGCCCTCCCAGAAGCAATCCAATGGCGTTATTATCGAACATGGAGACATTCGTTGCAGTGTATCCTCTATGTACGAGTGTCCCTCGAAACTTGGGGTGCTCGGTGAATTGCATATATCTCGTAATCCCCATTCCGTGTCATACATGTGCACCTTCACCGATGTCGCCTTGATCAACACCTCCAGATGTGAGAGTAACGCCTGCGGATGTAATACTGAGGCATTCGGATCGTGTGCCGTTTGTATGATCAGCTGATGCGTCGACGATTCCACCTCGCCAATGGTCTTCTGTGAGTAGGCCAGCTCGGATTCCAGGCGGCCACCCTCCTGTATCCACAGCTGATGCACTTTGGAGTGTATTTGGGCACTTTTGAGGCCCACACAGAAGGTGCTGAGCACTAGGATGGCCACAAATAGCACTTTGCCCGCATGCTTCTGCACGGAGCTGCCAAGTTGTTCGAGGTGGGATTGGAATACTGAGCGCAGATAGATTGCCGTGCGGTTGCCACGCGCTTTGCCCTGCAAGAGACGGAGAGAGAGAGGTGAGAGGGGGAGTGAGTGAGGAATTTCGGTTCGGTTTGGTTTGGTTTGCGTTGCCATAAATAACGCATTAAAATTATAACGAAACAGCGTGTGGCCCCCATGCAGCAGGCATATAATTTATATGTTTTCGTAGCATCTGAGCATCTGCGAGCATCGCATCGAGCGGGCCCAATGAAGCCATCATCATCAGCAGCAGCAGCCACAAACCCATCCCAATGGACCCAACCCAGACCTACAAAAAACAACACAAGACGCCGCTGTCGACGTCGCTGCCCGAAGCCCGAGCCCGAGCCCGAGCCCAAGCTTGGGCCTGGCTTTCTCAATCTTTGTCTGCCCCTTCGCCTTCCTCCTCTTCTCTTATTGAGGAAATTGAGCTCCCCCCGAAAATAATGAGGCAAGCGCTCTAAGCGCGCTAACGTCTCAATCGAACGTTTTAGTCGAACAGTCATTCATACCGTGGTACGAAAGTGCGGCAAAATGTGCATGAATAGCAGCACGAACCAAACTCAACTGGCTTAGCCCACTGTTTGCTTATAGTCGGCGGCGCACCCAGAGAGCCCAGGTCCAGGACCAGGCCAACAAAAACAACAGCCACAAATTCCAGACTCTGTCTCGAAACTTCTCGAACTTGACTCTGTTTTGCAGTCGCGACGCGGCGGCAGCAGCTGCCTGGGCAGTCTTTTCAGTCGTTTGGGGCTTTTATCGCTTTTCACAGATTTTTCCGCCAGTTCAAGTCAAGTTTTCAAGCAACTAAAAGAATGACTTAGGTGGGCTTTATTGTTCTGGCATGAACATTTTATGACTACCGTTAAGATAGAAGCCGGGCTTAATGTATGCGGGGGAGCGTAAGACAGAGAAGGAGCGAGTGAGAGAGCGAGTGAGAGAGAGGGGGAGAGAAGAGGTCGCACTTCCTGCTGCTGTTTGTTGATGCAGTGCGTGGCATTTCCGCAACAACTTCAAACAACTTTTGTCGCCCTTAATTAACCCATTGGCGGCATTTCCCTGCCTTCCTCCTTCCTTCCATACTTTTCGATTCTCTTCTTGGAATTTTTCCATAATTTTGTTGTTTTTTTTTTGTCGAGCCCCTCGGGGGCCCAAAACAAAAGATGCACCAAGTTCTAGGAATTTTTCGCGTTCAACTACAACAATGTGGCAGTTGGTTGGCACCGGGAGGCAAACAACAAACTAAAAAAAAGAAACAACAACTAAAAATAAACTTAATCTAGATTTCGGTTACCCAGAGGTTGCATTCCAGTGCAGCTCAAACTGTTATTGAGACATCAAACGCGGCTCAACAAGGACTGCAACATGCTGTGCAACATGTGACATATCATCAATCTTGTTGTTGTTGCTGTTGCTGTTGTTGCGTGCTCGACACACCCCCGCAGCTGCCGTCGTCTTCCTCGTCGTCGTCGTCGTGAGGAAATGTCACAAATTGATTTATGACCAGGCCAAGAGTGTTTTTTTTTTTTCTTCTGTTGTCTACTTCTTTTTGCTGCATTTTCAAATGAAAATGTATTCTCTAGGAAACAACTTCATTAGAAATGCGCACAGCACAGCACAGCACAGCGCAGATCAGGTCTTGGTCTCGCCCAGGGCCCGGCAGACTCACTTAATCCCGCTCTGCCTAATCCCACAGTCACAGTTTGACGCGCACTGACTGCTGGGCATAACGAATTTGTGTCCGAGGGAGATGGCAATAGCGTGGAAAGCAGGTGTTTTTGTTTATGGGTAATTCAACAGCAACAACAACAAAAGGTAACAAAGTGGCAGAAAAAAAGTATAAGAAACGTTTCGAAATCTACAGTGAAGCATCCTTTAAGGGTGTCTACTAGTCTAGAATTTTGAAAAGAAGATGAAGATCCCATACTCAAGAAATCCTAAGGTTATCCACCTTTCAGCTGCAGGGCCTAATTGGAACTATCTCGAAGAACCTCTAGAATCTTGAATAACTCGAGTGAGTGAGTGTAAAAGAGAAAGTGCTATGTTCTACATTGTTTACCATGATTTGGTCGTCAACTCTCGCGATCGCTTGACAGTCGTGTATGCTTAGATGCAGACATCCGTGAGTTCAGTCTTCAAGATGCTGAGTTTAAGTCTCAGTAAAGTAAAATTGAAAATTTGTAATGGTTTCTCAAGTTTAATCCAGCTTAGAAAACCGTTGGTGTGCCCTTCCCTCTGTCTTCGTAAATTTGTTGTAAGTCTTTCAAATCTTAAAGAGATTAGTTCTAGTTCGGCTATACGGTAACCGGGATTAGGAATATGAACCCTGTCGGTTTATGGGTTGGTTAGTTAAGGCTTCGCTTTCTCAAAAAGCCAAGTATTCTCTGGCCAACTGTTCCAATTTATTTATTTGTTCATTTATGATAAAGAAAGTTCTTTAGCTGGGAAAAATATTCAATATAAGGCATATCCCCATAGTGCCTTCTGTTTGAAAAACATCCGCTTTGTAATATTAAGAAACAATGTTCCTAAATAGAAGAATAGAAGTTTTAGCTTAAGTGACGTTTTTCAAAAATCCAAATTGATATTTCTAACTTGAGAGGATGAAATATAAAATTGAGATAAGCTGGTATCAAAATGATACCAAAATATCAAAATGATACACAAAATATCAAAATGATACCAAAATATCAAAATGATACCAAAATATGAAATTGATGCCAAAATATGAAAATGATGCCAAAATATGAAAATGATGCCAAAATATCAAAATTATAATTTATAGTATCAAAATGATATTTAAAAATTAATAGAGCGAAGTATCACCCTGCTAGAACTTGGTACTAAATTTATGTTTTTGAAATATATTTTTGATACCTTCGAAAATATCAAATTGATGTTGAAGTGTTGGTTTTAGAATACTCTCGAAAATATCAAATTGATATTTGGTGCTTAAAAGAGAATTTGATGCTCCATAGTTTCAAATTGTTGACTATAACGTTTAATTTGGAGAATAGAGAATCGAGTAGTGTCTACAATTGGTATCAAATTGATAAAAAACCCTCTCTTACAGTTAAAATAACTTAAAATAACTACAATTTTTCATTCGTAGACCCCCCCTAAAGTAGCGACTGCTTAATTACACGCCACTCAGCAAACTTTTCCAGGACCAAGAAACGTTTGGAAGAAAAAAAAAACGACTTGGAGCTCATAAAAGGCGCGTCAATCCATAAAGCTGGTATCAAAATGATACCAAAATATCAAACTGATACACAAAATATCAAAATGATACCAAAATATCAAAATGATACCAAAATATGAAAATGATGCCAAAATATCAAAATGATTATTTCTAGTATCCAAATGATACTTAAAAATTTATAAAGCGAAGTGTCAGCCTGATACAACTTGGTAACAATTTGAAATCTCCGAAATATATTTTTGATACCTTCGAAAATGTCAAATTGATGTTGAAATATATGGTTTTAGAAATATAATTATAGTACTTTCGAAAATATCAAATTGATACTTGGTGTTTAAAAGATAATTTGATGCTCCATAGTTTCAAATTGTTGACTTTAAAGTAGAATTTAGAGAATAGAGAATAGAGTAGTGTCTTTAGTAGGTTTCAAATTGGTAAAAACCCTCTCTAACAGTTTGAATATCTTCAAAAAAACTACAATTTCTCATTCGTAGACCCCCCATAAAGTAGCGACTGCTTAATTACACGCCACATTAAGCCACTCAACGAACTTTTCCATGACCAAGAAACGTTTTGAAGAAAAAAAAACCCACTTGAAGCTCCTAAAAGGCGCGTCAAGCCATAAAATATTAGCACAGCGCCCAGATATGCCGCAATAAAAATTCAATACAAATGAATTTGTTGTATATTTTTCCCCCCCGCCCGTTTTTTTTTTTCTTTTTTTTTTTTGCATAAAATGAAATCCAATATGAGAGACCACCCAGGCCTTAAACATATGCACAAATAATATTGTTTATGGATGAGGCCACGATTTATGATTTCACCTATTACTGTGGGGCAAAGTATTTGGCGCCTTGCCTGGCCCGTGTTGCCAAGTGCATTTGGCAGTAAAGCTCATCACAGCAGGACACTGGCTGAGTCAAGTATTTTTTTCTCACTTTTCCATGTTTCTCACGTAAACGTGTGCCATAAAACTTGTAGCTACCATAAAAGTTATAAGCCAGCTGATAACGTTTTTGAATACCAAAATCTTCAGTTGAGTGAGTTTTCGATTTACGATCAGTAGCCTTCCTTTTTTTGTTTTTTTTTTTTTTTTTGATTTTTTGGTTGGCATTTAAATGGAACTTTTTTCACTCACAGCTGCGGCAGCTGTCAAAAAAAAAAAAAAAAAAACCATAGACAAAAACTGCGTCACCGTGGAGACCATTTGAAGCTCTATTTTTAGTGTGTTTGGAAATCTGTTCCAATGCAAAATCCCTTCCACCGAAAGACCACACGCACATGCAAATGTTCATTTGGCATCATTTTATGGCGCCCCCGAAACGTGACTAGCAAACGGCAACGTTCAACATTTTATACCTCTTTTTTCTTCTTCTTCTTTTTTGCGTCAAGTGAAGGTTTGAAGGTCATGGGAGTTGGCAGCAGATGGTTTACAGTTAAGCGCGCCAGGTGCAAAAGTGTAACCGATCTTAGCTTTCTTGTGGGTGCTGTAATCAGTTCAAACTGAAACTGGAACTTCACCTGCCCCGGCGGCAGCGGGCAACGAGTTTTGTTTTTAATTTCTTCATTATTTTCGTACGAAAAGACTGGCCTACCTGGCCACGTTCACAGGTACACACGCACCACACAACTCTCCGCGGAGTCGTCGCTGGTCCGTTCTGTCCGTTAACTGCTTTTTCAGTGAATTCCGTGATTATTGCCTGAATGTTTCTTTCCGGTACTCGGACCTCGCTGGCTCGCTCGCTCTCTCCCTCACCCTCTCTCTCTCTCTCTCTCTCTCTGGGCCAGCTCTGCTCTTGGCCAATGTCACTTCTTCTCCGCTTTACCTTTTGTGTAACTTTTTCGTTGGAGTTGTTGTTGGCCGGCCGCTTGCTTGTGTGTGGTCGAGTTAATGTCTTCATAATTCTTTTGATTTTTTTTTTTTTTACGTCTTGCTTCGCTCGAGACTCTCTGATGAAGACAATAACAGTTTTATGTGCGGCGGGTCCCGGTTCCCTTGGCCCCTAATGAAGATCAAGACGAGACGAAGAGTGAAAAATATACACACACACACACACACACGCATGTATTTCGTGTGCCCCTCGCACCAGCTGCAGATCGGGGAACTCAGTTGAAGTTGTGTGTGTGTGTGTGTGTGTGTGTGGTGCTCGATGGAGGCCTAAAAATTGAGCTGTCAATTGTGGGAGCAATCTTGCTGTGTGGGTGTTATGTGGGGCAGAGTCTTTGTTGGTATGATTGATACACTGCGATAAAAAAAAACAGGATATTTCAAAATATACATTGGAAGATATCTGACAGATATTATCTGTATCCATTTTGGGATACTAAAATATCCTTTTAATATCAAATGGATCTTAAATCTTCAACCAAAAGAGCTGAAAATCATCCAAGGGATGTGCAAAATGTATATTTTTTAAAAAGGTTCACTCCGAAGTTTTAACATTTTTCAATATTTTTTAGTTCCTTAGCTAAAGATCAGGGCTGCAAACCTTAAAATTGTATCCGAAGCTCCGGCTTACGGGTTCGAGAACAGCAGTTACCTATGGTTAAACTTCAAATCCTACTGGTTTAAGGGTTTTGAGTAAAGGATTTGGTATGAACCTTGGTTCGGCTTTTTTTAAAATCAATTTTCTATAAAAAGCCAATTGATATCTAAAATAAATGCTTTATTATACCCTTGCTGAGGGTATTATAGAATTGTAAGGCATAAAAGGCAGCATCTCCGAACACATAAAGTATATCTATTCTTGATCATCGACGTCCCCCAGTTTGAAAGCTATCTTCACCAAACTTTGCCCGAAGTCTGTTAGTACAAACACCCTGCACATTTGTCGGAACCGGCTGGATCGGCTGGTTATAGCATATAGCTGTCATTGAAACGATCAGTCTAAAAACTAGTTTTAGTGAGAAAAACTTTTTTGTTTTCAATGGAAACGCCTCCAAACTTTGTATTTCTTAGAGTGCTATGCTTTCCCATGATTTCACTGAGTTTGGTAGAAATCAGACATCCATATAGTATAGCTGTCATAGATAAATAGAGTCCGAAACTTAGTCTAAGTATGAAAAACTTTTTTATTTGCAATGGAAATGCTCTTAAAACTCGAATTTATTTATTTGATATGCTTTCACAGAATTCTACAAAATTTTGTCAAAATCGGACGACTATATCGTATAGCTGTCATTGAAACGATCAGTCGAAAATCTACTTTTAGTGAGAAAAACTTTTTTCTTTTCAATGGAAACGCCTCCAAACTTTGTATATCTTAGTTTGCTATGCTTTCCCATGATTCCACTGAGTTTGGTAGAAATCGGACATCTATATAGTATAGCTGTCATAGAATAGTAGAGTCCGAAAAGTAGTCTTAGTGAGAAAAACTTTTTTGTTCTCAATGGAAATGTCCTCAAAACTGGCATTTAATTATTTGATATGCTTTCATACACTTCTACAAAATTTTGTCAAAATTGGATAACTATATCATATAGCTGCAGTACGAATTAACGGTCGAAAATGTAGTTCCATTGAGAAAAGCTTTTTTGTTTTAAATGAAAGCGACTCCAAACTTCTTGAATTTTTGGTTTGTAAGGCTTTGGCATAATTCCACTAAGTTTGGTTGAAATCGGACATCTATATAGTATAGCTCCCATAGAAAAATAAGCTCCGAGTGAGTGTTATTTTTGAACCGAGCACTTTTTTTACATTTTTTTTCACCGGTTCAGGTTGTTCGGGTTGTCTCCGGTTCGGGTTCGGTTCTGACTCCCCAAAATATCCGAAATCTCCGACTCCGAACCAAACTCCGAACCGGTTTACAGCTCTGATTTAAATATCCAAAAAAAGGACATTGAAAACAAAAAACTAAGCCGATTATAGCATGTATCTCTTAGTTACTTAAAAGCTGGCAGGCTAGATAACATAGAGCTGCAACTATCTTCACTTAGATAAGATCTCCACCCGGCAAACAAACAAAGGTGTAAATCATGATCACACTTCTGACGCAGTTTTTGTATATCGAAGTAAAAATCAGAAAAATATCATAAGCCCCAACCCCAACTGTAAGATCAAAGAGTACACACCGATAGCGTGCGAGGGCTGTTCAAGTGGTGAGTTTAGGAGAAGGGCGGGTCCGGGCAAACTAATCCTTAAGCAAACACACGTCTCATTTTAAAGGAGTGGCCCCGAGCGGCGACAGACAGAGCAAGATACCTGCATAAATTGCTATTGCTCTGAAAAGTGGCTTCCGAGAAGGCCAGCGAAACAAAAATGCGGCCAAACAATGTGGAAGATGAAGATATCTCACGCCTACAAGCATTTCCGGCTTACACGCAGAGAAGGGAAGGGAGGTTTCAAGTAGTAGACATGCAGAAGATGTAAAGGAAGTTCTGAGAAAGTGCCGAAAATTGGCATAACCAATGTTGACTCTACTCGTTAGAATCTTGCAAGTTTATGCTACTGGTGTTCAGTTTTGGATGCCACAAATATTTGTATTTGTATTTGTGTTTGTTGTTCATGCTTAGTTGTGAAAAACACAAACGTATCGTAGCGGCATGACTAAACAAAATTTATGACCGCAGCAGCGACTTCTTCAAAATGCCGCCAATGTTTCTCAACTTCCTGTGCAAAGTGTGTGTGCTTTACAATTGGCACAGTCAATGCTAAGAGCAGCATAGAGAGACGGAGAGGGAGACGACGAGCGGAGAGGAGAGGTGGAGGCGGGTAACAAGCGTTTTCATTCATGAATTTATATGTATCCCATAGATACAATTGAGCGTCGTCGGGTCTGTACATGGCCTGCATCCATAGTGCGGCATTGCCATAAATGAGTTTGCGACAAACAAACAAAAAATGAAGGAAAAAAAATATATAAATAAATATAAATATCAATAGACAGGCGTGTAAGCAAATGATAAAGCCACAGACATGACAATAATAGCAACAAATGCCAGAAAGTTGATTAAATGAATATCACAGAAACTTGGCATACTTTCGGGGGTCTTTTAGAAATTTTCTGTGTAAATATTAATGATAATTGAATTGGAATGTAGGTCAAAATGAAGGAGTGTGTTACATTCTTGAGTGAATAAGGCTTGACAAGTTTATATACTAAAGCTGTATTTTCACTTGCCTGATATATCGTAAATGTTTCTCAAATGTAATTTCAGTGAAGTGTAGTCTCAAAATCACAAAAATATATGAAAAGCTGCAAATGAAGTAGGCTATTTGAGCGGCTCTTGCGAAGTTAAAGGCAACAACAATTTAGAGTCTGCAGCGTTGATAGTAGAGAAAGAGAAGAGAGGCTCATACGAAGTTGCTGTTGTTGCATTAGGCATTAATCGGTTTTTTCTTTCGATTTTTCTGGTTGGTGTTGCTTCGAAAAAATTGTTTTATGTGTGTTAGTGACTGCGCTAGCCTTAGATGCACCCGTGAATTAAAGGGTATGGAAGGAATACTTTTTATACTTTCAGGTAAATTAAGTTTATTTGCCTTTCATCCCCGTTATTTGCAAATTTCTAACATCTCCCTCAATTCTGCAGTCGAATGGTTGGAATTTTATAAAAACATCTAGTAATCAGCCTTATTTATGGATCCACCAAAGATTTGGTAAAGATCGGTTAAGCTATGGTTAGGTTATAGGCCAAAGAAAGTCTGCTGAGGCAGCGCTGCTTTCAGCAACTATTGTGCATACACTTTTTCAAGTTTTAGTGCATATTACAGCAGGGTTTGACCAACTTTCTAGTGGTTTTTTTTAGATTTTAAACTACAATTCGGCTTGTTCTCTTATTATTACCTCCTTATTACCAAATTTGGTTCATCTTGGGACATTATATCATAAAGCTGCCATATAATCGAGCATAAACTTAGTTGATTTTGAAGAAATTGCACCCTAACTCGAAATATTCACTTACTTAAGGCTTCCAAAACGAATTGACATATCAGGATTTCGTTGAGATCTTGATTTCATATAGCAACCCCAATAACTTGGGGGTTTCTTAAGCTATTAAAATGGAATTTAGATGGTGTTTATATTTCTTATAGCTGAGCTCTAAGCTCTGCCTTCAAAACTCTACACCACAGCGATCCTATATCGAAATTGAAACATTTCTAGTTCCCCAACTCCATTCAGGGCAACCGTTACCTTCCAACATCCACACACAATCAACGTCTGGTTGGGCAAAAAAACAAAACCCCCTCCACTACCCCGGAGCTCAGCTCAGCTTCATTTGGCATTCAACTCATTCATGAAAACGTCAGACCCGCTCAGACCTCCCAGTAGCGAAATGATTGTTTTCTTTTGAAAAAATAAATAATAATGATAATGATAATTTGCATAAAGCTTACAACAACAACAAAACAAAAAAAAAACGGGTAACAAACATAAACTCAAACGCACTCGTCGCGTTGCCTTTGCCTTTGGCTTCGTTAGACAATTTTAATGTCTTAATATATTTCGTTAAATTGAGTCATTAAAATAAATCGCCAACCGATGACGACGATGTTGGCGGCGCCCGTCACGAGCAAAAGGCAAGACCACACCTCAGCTTCAAGTTGGAGTCCAGAGATCGAACGTTCGGTTGCCACAACTTTCGAGAAGTTCACAAAAATGTTACAGGGAGAGACGCAGAGACACAGACAGGGAGAGAGAGAGAGAGAGAGATAGAGAGACATAATTTAGCTGCACACACAGACACAGCCACAGCAATAACAAGGCACGCCATGCGGTTGCCACAGCAGCAACAGCAACAACAGCAACCGCAACTGTAATGAAGACATCAAGTTGTAAAAAGCACCGCAAAAAAGGCAAACCAGCCTTACAGTTTGACAGTTACTGGGCCAAGGCAAATGGCTGAAGTATTTGCTATAAATTCCTTATCAATTTACACATTTCCTCAAGCCTCCCTCCTCCCTCTATAATCAAAGCTTCAAACACCCCAAAACTGATTCGCATCTCACAAAAATTTGTTGAGCAGGCGCAATCACATCAGCAACCAGCAACAGCAACAGTTGAAATAGCTGGCGGAGAGAGTGGGGGGGCCAGGCCACCCATGTAGATGCTGCTGCTGCTGCTGTTGCTGGCTACGAAAGCAAAAATGAAAAAAAGAAAAACACACACAGCGACAGCCACAGAAACGTCGACAGCAGCAACATGCAATGCGATTGTTGTTGTTGCTGCCGCTGCTGCTGCTGTTGTTTATTATTTTGCGGCTGAAGCTTTTTTTTGTTTGCCTGTTTTTTTCTTTTTTTACATTGGATGTGGTCTTTGCTGTTTTTGGCGCTCGTTGCAGTTACTGTTTGTTGTTGTTGCTGTTGCCGTTGTCGTTTTTTTTTTCATCTGCGGTCTGGTCACAAAGCTACACACAGTAGCTCCCAAAGTAATGAAGTTGTCTGTGGGTCTGGTCTGGGATCTTAAGTCCTGCTGTGTGCTTAGCTTTTTGGTCATTAATATGTGCAACAATTTGATGAATCATTTTGCCAAAAAATCGACAAAAAAAAATAAACAAAAAGATACAAATTGGACTACATTTTTTAAGGCAAACCATTATTCAATGTCTTTTGGGGAATTTGTTTATTATTCAGCTAAACGTATAGAAATTTTCAATAAATTCCAAGAAATTTCAACTTGCGGTATTTTCACCAAGGAAATAAAGGTACTTAAATTTTGGAAAATTTCTAGCAAACCAAGAAAACCCAAATTTTTCGGCGCCTAAAGCTATGTCTACAATATCCTACCTTTTTTTTCCCTTGTAAGATCGGACAACTTCTGTTTACACACAGATATCTTGTCACTTAAACTAACATAGAACAAAGAGATTATTTGGCACACAGCGGCTATCTAGAAGATAAGAATCGGCTCTAAGATAAAAGAATTTGTATAATTTCTGAATTTTTCTACCTTAAGTTGTGGTTTTTTTTTTGACGCTGCAAGACTATTTAATGAGATCGATGAGTATTTCAAGAGTTTTTAGGGATTCCGGCTTGGGAAACTGATTGATCAAGAATAATATATAATACACATCTCTACCAAATAGTAATCTTTCAACCAGGACTGCAAACTGCGGTTGAACCGAACCGGTACGTACCCAGAACTCCGACTTGTTTTACTGTGAACCGACCCTTGAACTGAACCTTGAACCGAAGCTTGAACCGAACCTTGAACCAAACCTTTAACCGAACCTCTACTCGTTCCAAACGTTAATTTTCGGTACCGTTCAGCAAAAATGGTAGAAATAAGAAAGTTTGACCTTCTGTCTAGCAACTGCACCTTGAACCGAACCTGTAACCAAACCTCTACTCATTCCGAATTTTTTTTCGGTACGGCTCAGCAAAAATGGTAGATATCAGAAAGTTTAAGCTTCTGTCTAGCAACTTCATCTGTTATTTGGTTGATTTTAAGCGACTTAAAATGGTCAGGGTAGTGTATTAAAAAATCTAGAATGACATTTAGAACTACTTATAAAATCGCCGCCCATAATAGCCTCTAGTTTTAAGATCCTCATCATATCTCCTACAGTTTTATAGATGGATGATTCGTACCTTTTATGCATTTTTATGCATATTTATCAGCCAAAAGAATGATAAAGATCGGTTAAGTGCTGGGTTATAAGGAAATAAAACAAATATGATGGACAGCACCGTCCGCTACGGTTATGGGTAGCACTTAACGCACAACTTATTACAAACTTTAGAAGGTTCTAAGTATATTATGGTCGCTCTTGACCCACTTTCTTGAGTGTTTGCCATAAGCCTGGTGTTCAATTCTACTTTTACAACAATTTCTGTGATTTGTTGCTGGTTCTTGGACTAAATTTTATTATTATATTATTTATTATACCGAACCTCACCGAAATCTTGTATTTCGAACAGATTCAGGCTCTACTCTCTATCATTCTTGGCTTGGTCTAAGGTTCGGTTCAAAGTATACAAAATGTCGGAATTCTGGGCTCAAGTCAGCTCGTCTCAAAGTCGGTTTGCAACACTGATAGGAATGTTATTGTGCCGCAATAGTGTGCATCAAAGTTTAAAGAAATTTTTAATAAAATTTTCAGAGTTGAAATGGTTCCCAAAAATTACTACACTAACTTAGGATCTATAATAAAGTTTCGTATTTGCAAAATTCGAAATTTTAGAGCTGTAATCGTTCTGGAGTCGTTCCTAATGTGATCTTACTATTCAATTAGAATGGATAGTTTTGAATTTCTTTATTTTTTGATATTAAAATATTAATTTTTCATATCTTTCGTATGATTTTTAGCTCCATTGGATGATAATTTAAGATCCATTTAACATTAAATGGATAATTGAATATTCAAAAAAAGGATATTCAAAAATATGCATTCCAAATGTATGCCGAAATCATCCAGTGGAAGTATTTTAATATCCTAAAATATATGTCCTATTATTATGTAATAATATCCTTTTTAATGGTATTCCCAGCTTACTGAATTCGAAAAGCCACTACAAACCCAACCCAGTTTAACAAATAGTTCAGCTATATTTTAAACCATTTTAAACAAATTCCATTTCTATACAAGTCTGAGATATCTTCCACGCTTCCACCGAAAAAATAAACATAAAAATTAGCATCTAAGCCGCTTTACAACTTAATTCGCATAACTTTTAGTTAATCACCGTAATTAATAAGCAGCCAGCTGGCAAAAACAAAAACCAGGGGACAAAATCCGAGGAGACAACTCTATTAGGCGAAATGAAAACGAAAAGAGACAAAATTTATTGACAACTGTCCCCCGCTCCTAATGGACCCATTAAACATAATAAAAAGCTAGCCGAGATTTCGCCTGGCCGAACTTACCTTATCAATTTGATCGAGCGCCACTTGGGCATCCACCCAGCTGGTTCGTATGTAAAGATCCGAGAATAATTTCTCATCGACCACATCGCCGTGTGTGTCCGGCACGCGGGGCAGATTGGATCCGGCAAAATGGATATCCATTTTTGTTGTTATTTTTATTTCGCGTTTTTTTTTTTGTATCAAAAAAAACAAAAAAAAAGAAGTGCTGCCAATGTCTGTGAACTCTGGGGGTCCAATGTGTGTGTGTGAGTGTGTTCTTGTGTGTATTTCGATGGTTAATACAATTTATGTACGCTTGTTTGCTTAATTATTTGAATTTTGTATTTTGTTTAGCTGCAGTTGGCACCAGACTTAGACTTGACATTTTTTTTTTCCCATTTATCACTTCTCCCGCTCGCTCACTCGCTGTGGCTCTCGCTCGCTCTCGCTCTTTGTGCGGCCTCTCTGTTGTAGGTTGTTTGGTTTTGTTGTGATTGCTGGCTTCGCTTTTTTTTCTTTTCTGTTGATTTGGATCAACTGCAATCAACATTTGTGCACATTTTTCCTTGAGAATTTCAACAATTTTCACACATAATTTTGAACACACATTTTTCCGCCGCGACAAACGGACGCCTCACGTTTTTCTTTTTCTCTCTATTTCTCTTCGAATTTTTTTCCCTCTTTCTTTTTTGTTGTTATGTTTCACACACACACACACCACTTTGCGCACGTCGACGGTTTCGTTAATTCATGAATTTCAATTTCGTTTCGCATTCGTAAGATACAATTTTTGTTTGAAACACAAGATTAATTTTCCAACAAAAAACATGTGAGGTTTGTTATTTTGGTTATTGTAGTAGTATTTGATATTTTCTTGTTCACTTTGTGGTCTCCAGCTTATTAATTTTTTGCGCGTTCCGTACACACAACCGTTTCGTTCGAGGATCGCACGCAGTCTGAGAGATGTATCTGTGTATCTCGTAGATGCGGCACGCCAGGCCAGGCCAGGCCAGGCCAACAACTTCATTAGGCGAGCAGCGAGCGAGCGTGTCCGAGAGTGAGTAAGCTCTCTCGGCTTACGCTCTGGTCGCTCTCTTTTTGGACGCGGCCATTTTGGATTGAGCACGCTCGCTGCGAGGGTGGACGGAAGAATTGATGTAACTATGCTGCTTATTAAGTGGCTTTAATTGCTTTACATTCGATCGGATTTATATAAGGCATAGAATTTATGCTGCTTTTAAAGAAACTTTAATTGTGACGACGTTTTTATACCCTGGATCTTAGAGAACAGTTCGAATGAGATATATAATTTGACTATTTTATTCAAGAAATACTGAGAAATGTAATTTTTTGAAATTAGATACCATTTGAAGCCATGAATTGAATTCGAGGTCTGATTCTATGACCACAGTTTTATGTAGCATACATTTAGGGGTCACTTAAAATCCTTTAAAAATACGCATAATAATAATTCTGATCAGATTTTGAAACAACCAGAGTAAAAATACAAGTCTACATTGGGTAAGTGTATAAAATCTTCATCCAAGCTCGAATTTCCTAATCCAAACGTGAAATTTTCAGTCTAATTTCTTGATCACAGAGTTTTTAGCGATATATTTTCCCATTTTGAGAGGATTTCCCCGCCCCCTTTGCATATAAAAATCATTAAGATCGATTTTGAAGTGATAAAAAGAAGAAATTCATTACATTTCAAGAAAGAATCGTTTTTTTCAAGCCAGAAAGCCCCAAAGGCTTAAAATATGGCATAAAGTTTAATATTGAGTTATCGAATGCTAATTTCACACAGATTATGCTAAAAATAAGTACTTTTTCAAGCTAAAAGGCTATAATATAGCTTTTAATCGAATTTATTTTTACTTTTAATAAGTCTGAAACTTCTAAAAACGAGAGCACAAGTTAAAGTAGGTTAAAGTAATTAACATTATTAATGTAAACATACAAACATGTTAAGTTAGAAAACAGAACTTGCTGCTCCAAAAAGTATGAAACGATATTATAACCTCTGAAACTCTGGGGGGTATGCTATTGGATATGCTTTCTTCGGCCATTTACATACACTAACACGACCTTTTCTCTACGAATAATGGTTAAGAGAAAACAGAAGTTATAATATCCTTAATTTACTGATATGACTTTATGCTACTTTTTCTAAAATATCAAAGGAGCCTATCTTTAATTCAAAATCTCCACCTGAATTCAAACTTTTCTGTGCTTTTAAAGCAATATTAACTGGAATTTTAATTAGAAAAGGAGTAAAACGAGCAGATGAGATGAATTTTAAATGAAGAATGAAAGAAGAAATTGTTGTTTTCAGAAGAAACCCCCGATTGAGAAAGTAGAATCAAGGTCCTATAATTTTTAACCAATTCTTAAAACTTTTGCCAGATAGCGTATGGGCTCTCTACTATGCATTCTTATGCTGGCTTTATATAAAAATATATCGTTAGATTTCAATATAAAGCTTCCCAATTCCCAATTTAGTGACAATAAATCAAGCAAACAGTTTGAGCCGCACAGTTTGACAGTAATTGCACACTGGAGTTTGAGCAGCGCTTTGCTAATTTCTATTGTGGTTTGATGTTTCGCTGTTTGGTTAGACCACCCAGGCGACGGCTGTGAGAGACCACCCAAAAATAAATGTGGCTGTTGTGGTTGTTGTTGCCTTCATTAAACTCAACGGCCGGGCATTGTGGGTGGTCCCTGGTACTGGTTCGAGTCCCGGCGGCCTTCAGCGACGTTGGAGCTTTTGTTGTCTGTTTCTTTGAGAGAGGGGAGCGCGTGCGTGGCAGGCTTTATGTGCATGTGCATCTGTGTGAGTGTGTGTGTGTGTATGTTGGCTGTGAATTGTTGGCAAATTTGTTAGCTTTAGTTTTGTTGTTGTTTTTGTTATGGCCGCCCCTTGCGCTTGATGTCTGTTTTTTGCATGTTTTTTTTTTTTAATACTAAATTATGAGCAGGATGTTTTTGCTGGTCTTTCTCGTTTCTGTGGACCACACAAGTGGAGACTTTGTTGTTGTTTTTTTTTGGAGGGGCCAAATTATATAAATAATTATGAACGTTTATGTGTAATTAAGTTAACAATTTGTGAATGAAACTCCTCAATTTGACCCCACTACAGCAAAAATTGTCGCTTTAGCCAACTCAATTGCATTCAAATTCAAATGCAACTGCCCAAAAGGGGGAGGGGGGGAGGGTGAGACGCTGAGGATGCTGCGCGGTGGGACCCACCACCAAGCAGCGGGCTATTATAATCAAACAGACAAAGCAGCAAGAACAACAACAACAACAACAGCAACAGCAACAGCAAACAAGTTTGATGACGAGCAGCACACGTTGCAGTTACCTCACTCCCCACTCCCCACCAACCACCTGGACTAACGTTACATCAATTCTCTCCCTCTGTCTCTCTCTCTCTCTGTCTTGCATTTGGCTTGCGTGTGGCTTTTTTTTTTTGGCCACATGGGCGGCAGCCTCGCATATTATAGCCTGGATCTCTCTCTGTCTCTCTACCGCCCTCTCTTCCTCTTTCTCTCTTTGGAGATTGCGCCATTTTTACACATACACACGCCGCAATGACTCTCAACTTTGGATGTTTTTTTGCTCTCAATGACTTGCAGTTTGTTTTTGCCTGCTCCAAATGCTCCCCATACAGAGGGAGAGAGATACAAGCACACACACACACACACATCCATGGATGGAGCAGGCTGCGCCTGTGTGGCGGCAGCTGCCACTGGACCACCAACGATGTTGCTTTTGCCGTTGTTGTTGTTGTTGCTGCTGCTGCTTTTGCTGGACTTGTCGAAGTTGGAAGCTAACTTGGAACTGCCAATTTTGTGTTATCATTCACAGAGCTAATGAAAGTAAAATGCAAATAGATTGAACCTCAACGGTTGTTTGCCCCCCAAAGCATGCAATACAATTTTTGTTTATTATTATGTTTAATTGATTTGTGTTTTAAGGGGTAGTTTATACCCCTGATATGATATTTTTGTATGGCTTAAAAATACTATTAGTGTGTTAAGAGCATTCTATGAAAAATTTCACGCAGCTCCAACAAGTAGTTTAATTTTGGGAATTTATTTTGTGAAGGAAAGTCTAAATTTTAGGGGCCCAAAAAGCTAAGCTAACTTCCTTTGTGTCGAAGTTTTTATACCCTTGCAAGTGCTCGCATAAATATTTTCCAAAAAAAATACTCTTTTTCACATTTTCCGTCCGATCGTTCGTGGGGGAGCTATATGATATAGTCATCCGATTTGGCCAAATTAAAAAAAAAAGCATAAAATTATGTAAAAGCATGTGAAACAAACAAATACGAAATTGCAGGATGCTACCATAAAAAAAAAAAAAGGTTTTCTAGCTAAGACTGTTTTTCAGACCCATCTTTTGTATGGCAGCTATACCATATAGTTGTCCGATTTTAATAAAACTTGGTAGAATTGTAAAAAAACATAGAAAACCTACGATTACAATGTTTGGAGATGTTTCCATTGAAAAGAAAAAAGTTTTTCTCACTAAAACTAGTTTTCCAACCGATTGTTCCTATGGAAGCCATGAGATATAGTCATCCGATCCGGTCGGTTCCGACATATTAGTAGTGTGCTGCAAAAAGAAGACTCTGTGCAAAATTTCAGTTCGATAGCTTTAAAACTGAGAGAGAAGGTTGCGTAGAAGCAGACAGACAGACGGACGGACAAAGCTCAATCGACTCAGCTCGTCACCCTGATCAAGAATATGTATAGTTTATGGGGTCGGAAATGAATATTTCTATGCGTTGCAAACTTGTGGGCAAAATTATAATACTCTTTGCAAGGGTATAAATATTGAATGTTCGAAATTTCCCTAAAAGAATGCCCTTTTTTTTTTTTTTTTTAGAAAAATCTTACTTGGCAATTTTTTAAGGATTTTTTTTACTTTTCACTCTATTTCTCGGGAACCAATCAACCGATTTAAATAAAATTTATAGCCAAACATAGATCTCAGGCCCAGGAGTAGAAACTATCCCTAAAAATAGTTTAAATTGAACAAAACAAAAGGACAATATATATTTTTTAATGGTAGTCAACTGTGCATTTGTACTTAATCATCTTTTAAAGCAAGGGCAATGGTCGGCAATTGTAGCAGAGATTCAGGCAGAGTTCCAGCTGCTGGCACATACAACCAAAGTGCTGTAAAGCTCATGACATTCAGCTTAGCACAGAATTAAACAAAAACGTTCTATATATAAAATATAAATACTATTATTTTCTCTGCTGCCAGTGGCAACTTCACTGCTCCCAGTGCCAACCACCAATTCTAAATCGATACAAAATCTTTGCTCACAACATTAAGATTCCGACGCTTCTTTCTTTAAATTCAATAATCCGCAATGTGAATGATTTAATCCGCCTTAACTTGCCCCAACCATATCCAATCTAAGCTTTAGCTCTATTCCTGTTCTTCTCTCTGTTGCTCTTACTGTTGACTTTAACGACACGCTGTTTGTTTTTAATCGTATAATGTCTTAATTTATAGTGCTGCCTAGTCCAAAACCCTCCCCCCTCCTTCGCCGTAGAGATGCCATGGCAATTGCATTTGTCATTGGCCTATAACGCCATTAACATTCCTCCTACCGCTGTTGCCCCCCTCGACACACATCATCGGAGTGGTCAGCTCGCTTTGCCACTTAAACTTTAACTGCATTTCTGCAGCGGTTTGCTGGGTAAAAGGAGGCGATTCGGTTGGGGAGAGGAGGTGCATTGAATGTAATAATTACTATTTGCCACCGGTAATACGTAGGTAAATTTGTTACTTTTTTTTGTTGCTCTTTTTACTCGTTATCTCTTGGCGTCGGCTTTTGCGGTTCGCTCATTCGTTCGGTTCGTTTGTTCATGTAATCAACCGCCCAGTCACCGGTCTCCCGCTCCCTCCGGCTCCCTCGCTCGCATTCTCTCCTTGATCTCGGCCCTGGCCTGTTGACTGTGTGTGGCTTTTCCAGCTTCTTGTGTGGTCCTGTCATGCCCGCGACGGTTGCAGTTTTGGTTTTGGTTTTGGTTTTGTTTTTTTTTTCTCTTCGTATTTTTACCCGGCCAAATGAATCGATGGCTTTTTGGTTATCATTTGGCAAAACCTACGCGTGGCGGCGACATTTGCCAACCAAATGGAAAGTCATTTGTGGGTGGTCGCCAGGATTGATGTGGGTGAGAAGTTGTAAAGTAGTAGGAGCAGGTGTGTGGGCGTTGTTGGGGAGATTGGAATGGAGATTGGAAAGAGGTAAGGTAAGGTACTATAAATTGCACAAATCTCCTAGAGAGATTACAAGCTGTTGTTCAGGTTAAAGGGTAGATTTATCAACTATGAAGTAAGCTTTAGTCCTATTCAAGGTTTGGGTACCTAAGATATAACATTTTTATTTGCGAATGTTTAAATGGAAAGCTTAAAGCTTAGACTTGGAGTCTCAGTAGCGAAATATCGAGCAGATATTAGCAGTTGGTCAGATCTTAGCATGTGTAAAGTAATTGTTGAACCTATCTGAACCCTTAGGTTCGGAGTAGCTTCAGGCTCTTATATTTTTAGATAAAGGTTCCAGCGGTTATCAATCCAACCTGTATTATCGGTTCGGTTACGTCTTGATTCGGTTCGGTTTCTGAACCGGCTTTCATCCCTGCAGGAAATTCAATAATATGGAGCAACAGCTGCCACAATACACTTACGACCATGGGTAGCACTTCACAGAGATCGTGTGGAGACTGATTTATGGATGATCATTTATATATAAACTTAAATAGGTGCCGAAAATCTGCAGAAGATGAATTCCGGGGGCTTGAAACCCCCTGAAAAGACCTAGGTTCATATACCTTTAGAGACTAAACTCTTGCTTCAAAGCAAGGTTCATGTATTCATAGTTTGAACGATGGATTTCATTCATTATACATAGTTATCATTCATATCTTATGATATCCGTAGCTTTTTTACGGTCAATATATTGGGATATATTTATGATCATATCTCCCACAGTTTTTTAAATAGAAGGCTCATACCTTCTGGTCAAAGATATCAAAGATATCAAAGACATCAAAGATATCAAAGACATCAAAGTTATCAAAGATGTCAAAGATGTCAAAGATATCAAAGATATCAAAGATATTAAAGACATCAAAGATATCAAAGATGTCAAAGACATCAAAGATATCAAAGATATTTACCAATTTGCCAAAGAAACGTTAGTCGAGTTATGAGCAAAAGAAAGTTTACTGTAGCAGCGCTGCCTACAGCTACAACTGCAGCATCAAATTGCATACAGAGCATACACTTTTGTTGGCACAGCGTAGATTACAGTCGGACTTTCTTTTTTTTTCCAAAAATTCGAACGAATTTTTTCTTGCCTACTTTTGGGCATAAAATTTCAAAAATTTTAAAAATTTGAATTTTTGGAAACTAGTTTCCAGATTTTCAATTTTCGGATCTCCGGCACGCTTAAGCTAGGATTAGCCTAGAACTCCCATATACCTAGCTGATCCGACTTGATAGTCCTTGGGTTTTCCAAAGATTCCACCAATTTCTGACCTTCTACAATTTACGGATCTCCGGCACGCTGGTTCGTACCATAAGGTTCAGCTTTTGGTTCGGTTCAAACACGGTTTGCAGCTCTTCTTAGAAAATGTTTTTTGGCTCTGGAAGTGTTTCTTCTAAAATATATGGTGAATCGCCTTTGACAACTTCTTAAGTTGAATTTCTTAATTTTAGGGCCTTTTTTTTGAGTGTAGGAACATTTTTGTGGCAGTGTTTTCATATCAGTCGACAAAAAAGGTTGTGATTCTTGGGGTTTCACATTAGTTCTTGCTCTTAAGCTAGGATTAGGCTAGAACTCCCATAAACCTAGCTGATTCAACTTGTTAGTTCTTTGGTTTTCCAAAGATTCCACCAATTTCTGGCCTTCTTCAAGTGCAGTAAACTCAAGCAACAATCATTAGTCGCCCAAAGCGATCCTGCTTCTGTTATAATACTTTCTCCATACAAAATCCTGGACAATCCCTCTCCCCCCACCCGCTCCCCACCAAGCACAGCTTTTAAGTATAGTTACTCTTATTACTTCACTTCACACCAATAAAAAGAGGACAGAGAAAAAAAAAACAGACTTTACGAAAAAATCGAAATACCTTCGAGCCGTAAATAAGCAACTCAATGAGCTGAACGCCAGCGCACGTGCCTCATAAACCACCACCAGGCGAGGACCACCCAGGCGTTGACTTTTTTTTTTCTCATTCCACGAATTCTTAGCAAGCTCTCCAAGCTGGAGAGAGAGAGAGAGACAGAGACTGAGAGAGGAGGCGGCTATGGTGACGGTGACTGTGATTGAGATTGAGACTTTGGGGGGCTGTGGCTGTTGTTTCTGTGGCTTTTGTGGTTGAGACTTCTTTTTCTTTTTTTTTGTGGCGAATTCTATATAAATGGCCGTGGAACGGGGTAACCGGGGGTGGGTGCATTTCACATTTCACCAGCTTTTAGTATGCTAAGGATGTCTCGTTGTGTGTCGTCGTCGTCGTCGTCGTCGTCGTCGTTGGCTGCGTCATGGGTTATTGTCAAAGTCCAAATTATGCATGCGTCTCCAAAGATATGTAAATTGCCTTGCGTTCTGTTTGGTTATAGCTGACACAGCGCCCACGCAGGCGCATTGTCGTTGTATCCAACAGAACCGAGAGGACGTCGTCACAAAAACCAAATTAATTTGACAGCCAACGCAAAACGCATGCGTCGTCAACATTTGCCCCCCTTGTTCACTGCTCCCTGCTCCTCTGGTGACGTTCCGGAGCTTATCGCCTTACTTATTTCTTTTTTTATATCTATCTTAAGCTTGTTGTTGCCTCTCCGCCCTCAACGCTGGCTCAGAGTTTCAGTCTGGGCATGGCAGTTGTTTGTGGTTCTTGGAGGTTTCTTTATGGTCGTTATCGTGGTTGCAGTCACATTAACACATCCGACTTGAAAATGGGTTATGCGAGCAGCCGGGTTTTTGAGTGTGTGGCATAAATGGAATCGGTTTGGACTGGGCTGGGTGGCGTTTATCTGGCCCAGCCATCAAACTGTGTTGCCTTCATTAGGCAAAAACAAATTAATTCGTAGAAAAAGGTGTGAGAAAATTAACTTGTCTTCCTACTCAAACAAAAAAAAAAAAAAACCGGGCAAAATAATCAATTAGTTTCGCAGAAACTCAAATCGCTTTTACGAAATTACGGAAACTGTTGTAAGAAGACGCAGGAGGAGGCACAGGTAGCGGTAGCTGTGGCCCGGCACGCCAGATTAAGGCTTTGACTTTGATCTTTTCGGTTTCTTGTTTGACTTTTGCACTTGGCAAAAAATCGCCAACAAATGAGATTATACGTAGGTAGCCGGCGGGGTCAACGGAATTTCTCTTAATTGTGTGTGTGTGTGTGTGTGTGTGAGTCAAGAACAAACAATCACAATAATAACAGGTCCCCTCTGTCACTTTGATGTCTTTCTTTCCGGACTTCTAGTCCTTTGCCTGAAAGCCGACAAGCCAACACCTGAGCAAAAGAGTCTGGGGATTGAGTTGGGCCCCTTGTCGGATGGGCCCGTTACACAGCTGGAATTCAATTTTTTTTTGTTTTTTCTGCTACAAACAATAAAATGTCTTATTTAGGTTCGGTTATTAATGATGAGTTATGAGTTCAGACCTCCTTCGGTGAGTCCTAAAGATCAACCCGGTGAGTGTGCGTTGTGCGTCTGGGAAGGTTAGCTCGAACTGTTCCTCATAATGGGCCGGCTAATTTTGTTATTAAGATTGAGTTGGTTTTTGGTTTTTAGAAAGGCAATGTGGAGAGGGAGAGCGAGGTAATCATTCAGCAGTCAGTGGAAGTAAATGAACTCTAGGTTGATGTTCTTCGAGCTTACAAAGACTTTTATTTTAATGATTAAGTGAAAGCTGTAGGAAATTCTACTCAAACTTACTATTAAACAGGGATGCAAACCACTCGAAAATAAGGACTGGTTCGGTTCAGTGGTTCATACAGTTTCTGAACCGCCGGTTCGGTTCATTACATGGTTTTTGGAGCTAGCTGAACCGCGGTTTCGGTTCGGTTCAGTGTAGTTGTAGTTGTAGTAATGTGACTTGTCGAACACTTTTGAAATGTAATTCTTATAATCCATTTAAATATTTTTAAAATCCTTAGAAGAATGTCCAATGCTTATTATGTCGGATTTCCAGGAGTCGTCTATAAGTTCCTAGATGAATACTCTCGAAAATTGAGAATGTTTGCTAGAAAAGAATACGTGCTATGCATCTTAATTATTATATTTATCATATCCCTTAAGTTAGGCTTAGAACTGAATCATAGCTGAATCAGCTCAGAAATGAAAGGGCTGGTCCTAAATTCATGACATAATTTTTTGAGAATTTGGGCCATGGATTTTACTCTGACATGTCATACTACGTCATGACCTTAG
The DNA here is from genome assembly GCA_035044965.1 of Lordiphosa andalusiaca. Taxonomy (NCBI): domain Eukaryota; kingdom Metazoa; phylum Arthropoda; class Insecta; order Diptera; family Drosophilidae; genus Lordiphosa; species Lordiphosa andalusiaca. The sequence continues at coordinate 182,596 of JAWNNM010000966.1, forward strand.
TTGATTTTAGGCATGATTTCAGTCAGAGAACTGAACCGAACCGAACCGTTTTTATTTGTGGTTTTCGGTTCGGTTCAGCAATTCTGAAAGGAAGCCGGTTCGGTTTGCGGTTCGGTTCACCGGCTGAACCGATTCAGAACCGGTTTGCATCCCTGCTATTAAATAACCTCTGTTCAATCAAGTTAGAAGGTAGGTTACGCGTTCTCTACATATGCCTTAAGCCAGGAATGCCCACTGCCTGCTTATGTCAATGCAAACACAAATATATGTGCACAATTGCATTTCTTAGCAAATGAAAGAGACGGGGAATAACTGAGTCGATTTACTGAATAAGAGTCACTAAACAAGAGTCACTTAACTGATTAAGAATCACTGAACAAGAGTCACTGAAAAATTTACTGAGAAAGTCTTACTGAAATATACCCTCACCTAGCAAGAGCCACTGAACAAAAGTCTCGGCAAATGGGCTACTGAATAAGAGTCACTGAACAAAAGTCACCGGATAAGACTCACTAACAAAGTATCACAGAACAAAAGTAACTGAATAAGAGTCTCAGAACAATTGTCACTGAACCAGATTCGACAAAAAAAAAAACAAGATTCGCAGAACAAATGATTCTGGAAAAGAGTCACTGAGTAAGAGCCACTTAACAAAAGGCAGCGAACAAGACTCACTTAAGAACTCACTCACTCACTTATAAGAATTACACAGCAAAGGCTTAATTTCATAGGCAAACCGTTTCTGAACCGAACCTCTGAGAACTGGTTCGGTACTGTACTTTTGGTTACCTCGAACCGATCCTTTAGAACTTATGACTTCCCGAAACTGAACTCACACCGCACCTCAACTGTATATCGCCGTTGATAGCTATTACCCTTGTTTGATATCTCATTTGGGAAACTTTTATGAGATATCACTCTCATCAGGAAAATACAGCTTGAGCAGTTAAAAAAGGCATTCAGCTAAGTTAATATGTTTCAGTCTTAATGCCTGGCCTTACATGCTTGAACAAACTGAACAAAAGTCACAGAACATACGATATTAAACAATAGTCGTTAATCAAAAGTCCCTGAACATAAGAACCTAAGCAAGACTCACTGAAATATTGAACAAAAAGAGAGATTGTGTCAGTAAACCATTTTTATTGAACAAAAGTTCCTAAAAAAGAGTCACGAGAATAGTCAAAAAAAAAAAAGTCACTGAACAAGACTCACTGAATAACTGCACAAAAAGATAGAGAGTCATAAGCCATTTTTATTGAATTAAAGTCCCTGTAAAAGAGTAAGAGAAGAGTCAACAGTGCAAAAGTCACTGAACAAGACTCACTTAATTAGAAACACTGAGTAAAAAGTGACACTAAAATAGAGTCACTTAAAAAGAGTCACAAAAAAAGAGTCATTAAAAAAGACACTAAAAAAGATTCACTCAAAAGGAGTCACTGAAGAAGAGTCACCAAAAAGGTGTCACTGAATAAAAATCATTGAACAAGAGTATCTGAAAAGAGAAGCACTTACCAAGAGCCATAAAATCAGAAAGAAAAGTATGTAGAAATTTTAAGTGAAAGCGCTCTAGAATTTTTCGAATATTTCTAGTATAATATTCAGCCAATCTTCACATGAATAGACGAACCAGAAAAACACTCTAATTTGAATGAAGTATAGAAGAAGTTGAAGAAGTATAGAATGGTTGTCCTTTTACTTTTTCCAAATTTAACTGACAATTAATTTGCCTACCATAAAAAAGAATGTGGGAACACCCACATTTTACTAATCGTTTCGGGAAAAAATAAAGTGAAAGATTCTTATGTAAACCTAAAGAGTCTGGCCGCCTATTCATTGATTTGCCACTTCTGATGAAACAGCTGTGGCGACTTCATTGGAACTATGCATGTATGTACCTACTCCTCCTGCTCCTGCTTGTACTCCCTCCTCTCTCCCACGCCATGTGTAAACCCAGCTAGTTTGTAGTTTACCTTTTACAATGACAAACGCAGATCATTACACCGAGTGCGACAACAAACAAACAAATAGATTCTGAAGAGATGTGGTCCCCGACTTCCCTGACATGACAAAGGCGTTTCGAGTTTGTTCATTTTGTTTCTACTTTTCTGTAAAGAAGCGCAGCCACAATACATTAGGCCAAACTGTCAAAGCTGAATAGAACTTAAGAGGTTTAGCGGGCTGCATACCTACCGCATTGTACCGACCCGCATTTTGGAGTCGATCACTGTATTAACTGGAAATTTTGATTAATGTGGCCTCAAGCCTTGCCGGCTAATCACAAACTTCCGGCAAGCTCATAAATAAGACTTAAGAAAATGTTGATAGAAGTTCCATGGAGGCGGCCCACGCATTGTGGCGGCGGCTTATCAGCCCCAGGGACGGCGACGTGTGCGGCCCCTGGGCCAATTAAAATGTAACGTCGCGTCGCACTGGGCGGTGGCGGCGGGCTAACAACTCAATACAATGTAAACAAATGATATACGGTCACAGAGAGCGGTACCCGAACCCAGATTGAAATGTTTTTGCCTTCGAGCCGCACAGCTGGACACGAAACGGAATCGATTCGAAAGAGATTTTCATTTGATTCGAGTTTGAGTCTGAAAATGCCATAAAAACCGGCCTGTGGTTTTGGTCTTGGTGTGGTCTCCGGCCTCATGGCCTGGACTAGCGATCGTATCTGCTTAGATATGTCGGTCCTAACAAGTTGAGTTGTCAACGCAGCACGGCAGGCAGGTGAAGTGTCGTTGAATTATGGCCATCGAGACTATGACTCGTCGATGGTTTTTATGACTGGGCAGAGATAGGAACACATTTGCCTAATTGAAGGCATTAGGCAATGTAGAAAAGCTGTCATCGATGATTAAGATAAGACAATGGATATCATACTTTTGGTTCACTCCTCGGGTTCATTGAACCGCGACAAATTAGCTGCTGACAAAAATCGCACCAGATCGTCGACGGATCCCCCCTGCTGCCCTGCTTCCGAATTTCCGCTGAAGAATAAACAACTATCAAGCAGCAAATTACTTAAGCAAATATTTACCTAAAAAAAAAAAAAAAAACAGAAAAGAAAAGATACATAAAGAGAGGGAAAAGAGAAAACAATTCCAGCAGCTTTTTGCTGATTCATGAAGAAGCTGGTGTAGCCCGGGGGCTACTGTAAATATGATTATGCGCTTAATTAAACTAAGAACCAGAAGACGCGCAAGGACCAGTCCAGGTTAATCCCACTTTACACATTACGGCCACTTAAACACATGAAAGCGAAGAGGAGATGGTAATTTGAAAGCGGAAACTGAAACTTTTTTTTTGGGAATCGACCACCTACCAAGCATAGATCCGAAGGTAGGTTCCCTGCGGTCTGATCAGGGCCAAAATGTGACATACAAACATCCGGATTGCTGTAGATCGTATAGATATTTTTGTGGAAGCTTTGAATGGACCCAAACAGCCTTACATTTATTGATTTCATCGCAAGCAGCAGCAGCAGCAACAACAAGAACAACCACCACAGCAAACCACAGCAACAACGAAACGAAGAGACGACTCCAATCTTGAAGCTGAAGATGATGCCAAAGCTGAGACTGAGCTGAGGTCTGGTTTCCCCCTCTTTTGGCCTGGACTGTGCATCACATTAAGCGTAGAACAGTGGCAGCCGCACAGCCCAGAGCGATTTACCACACACCCATCAACATTTCAACTTAATTCCTTTTTGAGTCGCTTCCTTGGGCAGCAGATAAAGACCGCTACAAGCGGCATAGCCGACTGTATAGAGAAGAGCAGGGTATTCAAGCAAGAAGTGAAAGAAAATGAGTGGTTGAACCCCATTTTCACACAAATCCAAATCATCACCGACCACCACATATTGTGTATATATTATATATTCTTGAACCGTCTGTTTGTTTCTACGCCAACTAGTCCCTCAGTTGTGAATCTATCGACTAAAATTCTGCTTTGTACTTGAATTATACGTTTAAGTACCAAAATACTTGATTCAAGTACCAAAATCTTATAACAAAAAGGATTTTTCGTTTATCAAATCTGTTAAATCATACTTTTAGGCTGTAATGATCTTAAGTCAGGAACAATTAGCTCACAAAATAAGTACAAAATGTTGTTACTAGAAAGAAAATAATATTACTTCTTACAAGTACATAATGTTCTTGATTGGAACCCTTAAAATTCCAAAGCTTTTCCCCTTTTTTTCAAAGACAAGCTCTCTGTATTGAACCAAAGAAGGCTGGAAACATCTCAGTGCCATAAATTAATCAAAGACCTAGGTAGAATTACTGTAGGTCTGAAATTTACCCTCACTCCATAACAAAATTGTTAAAACCGGTTGGGAATTTTAAGAAAAGACTCATTTCCGTTGCTTGCTTTTTGGAGCTACCACTATGAATCTATTTTGTACTCATTTTAACATATTTTCTACTTGAATTATGAACTCAGTTTTCGTAAATTTTCCATTTTACTGTACCTACATGGATTTCTTGATTTAAGATTCAAGTATATTCACATTTTAAAGATATTAACGGTCGTTTTTTGGTCTTGGAATGTGTCGTACTCAATATAAGTTAACCCAAGAACGAATCATACTTGAAATTTTGGATTCAACACGGTATAAAATCAATCCCATGTGGTCTAGAACACCGAAAGACGTTTTTTTCTGGGTGTACTTCTTTTTTGCCTTTGTTGAGTTCTAGATAAGTTACTTCATCCTTTATACTGAGTCTCTTTTTACCCAATTTCGCAGTTTTACAAGAATCTAACTCTAGTGTAAAGCGAGGTCTAGGTGTATGTCTAAACCAGCAGTGCATATCTTTTAAAAATCGAGAAGGGTTCACTTCGGGGTTCGAACCTGCTAGCGGGTTCATAAAAACAGTGAGTCTAGAGTCAAGATAGAGCCCGGAAGATTCTCAGAGAGTCTTCCACAATGTGAACAAAAGAAAAGTAACTGTAAAATGCCCATGATGTTAAGTTCTGAACATCACTAAGGCCATAGAGCACTCTAACTTCCTAAATAGAAAACAACCTTAAAGGATCTCTTAGTTAATCCCTTCTTTTTGATAAGTTTAAAGTTGGACTTGAGTTTTAAGCCCTTTTTATTGCATTTTCATTGGGTTTTCATCTATTAAAGCCAAATTTTGGAAGGGTTAATGTGCTTTAGATTGAAATTAATGTAAAGCTTCTTAGTTCCTTTCGAGGATGCTTAAACCTAATATTTTAAAGCGGAATTGCATTTGAACTACGATTAAGCTTGACTTAGGGCCGATTTTATAAGGTTGTCCAAAAAGTGTTGCGGTATTTTTATTGAATTTTCAATTGTTCATAAAATTGGTTATAATAATGCGATTTAAGTCAAATATGCGCCGTTTTGTTCGATGACGAGTTCCCAACGAGATGCCAACTTCATAATGCCCCTCTTATAGAAGCTCGCTTCCCTATTGTCAAAAAACTCGGAGAGCCAAATTTCACAGGACTCTCTTGTGGCCAACTTCCGACTACCAAGCTCGTTCGCCATGGACAGAAATAGGTGGTAATCACTTGGTGCGAGATCCGGACTATACGGTGGATGCAAAAGAACCTCCCATCCGAGCTCCCGGAGCTTATGGCGCGTCACCAAAGATGTGTGTGGCCTGGCGTTGTCCTGATGGAGGACAATTCGGCCTCTGTTGATCAAAGATGGCCTCTTCTGCATGAGTGCTGCATTCAAGCGGTCCACTTTTCATCGCCAGTCACCATCCGCTTCAAAAACGGGTCGATTTTGTTGCGATTCAGAAGCGATTCGCATGCATCCATACGGGCCAAAATGTTTTTTTGCGTCAAGTCGTGTGGCACCCATACATCGAGCTTCTTTTTGAATCCAAGCTTCTTCAAATGGTTTATAACGGTTTGATGACTCATGCCCAGCTCTTGGCCGATGCAACGGCTGCTACTATGCCGGTCTCTTTCGATCAATTCAGCGATTTTATCGCAATTTTCGACGACAGGCCTTCCGGACCGTGGCGCATCATCGATCACCTCTGCACCAGAACGAAAACGTTGAAACCATCGTTGAAACCATCGTTGTGCGGTGGAAATGGAAACTGTATCGGGTCCATAAACTGCACAAATTTTATTGGCAGCATGAGATGCATTTTTGCCTTTATCGTAGTTGTACTGTAAAATATGCCGTATTTTCTCTTTATTTTGCTCCATGTTTGCGACGCTATAACTCACGAACGACTAAAAACAAACAACAATAAATCAAACACGTGTTAGCGCGTGAAAAGAGCTTTCGAAAAATCTCTAGCGTGAACCGATGCGACGAATACAACTAGAACTACGAGCTTGCAAAGACAAGCTTGCGGAAATACCGCAAGACTTTTTGGACAACCTCATACATTTTCTAGATGCATAGAGAAAAAATATCAATCTACAAACTAGATTGATAATCTCTGTCTCAAGAAGATTGTTAACCCAAAAAAAAAAAGAAGGTTTAAAAGACATGAAATGAGAGTGAAAATCTGACAATCAAGATTTATCATCTCTCAACTTACATAAGGCCGTTTTGTAATCTTCTACATAGAGCTAACTGTCACATAAACCTACAAATAATAGTGCAAAATCTGAGTTTATCTGACACATAGCAGCTATTTAGAAGATGAGAAATTGTCCCTTAGGCACTAATGTGACAGATAAGGGCTATGTAGAAGATAAGAAATCGGACCTTGGTATTTTAAAAGATTATGGCTTCAAGATAAAGGGAAATGGAAATGGAAAAGTTATGTCTGACTTTACTCAAAGAACATTTTCATAATTTTGAATTGAACAAACAATTTCCCATAAGAAAAACCTTTGGATCGTTTTCGGGTTGAGGCAGCTAACACAAATTTGCTCCGGTTCAGCTTTGCTCCTTTGCCGGAACGTTTTTGTACCAATATCGGTATGAAATTACCAAAATAATTTTTCTTTTTTTCCCCCCTTAAAATGACTCTATTCGGTAGCTCATCGCCTCTGTCTCTCTGACCTAAAGTCCCCTACCGATTTGTTGTTTTCCTTGCTGATTGCCAAGGTGCTGCCTGCGATCGCCGCATATGCCATGAATTTGTTCCACTATACGTGCAATCATGTCGGTGCCGGCTGACTGAGTCTGACTTTGACTTTGACTTTAGCTTGGCTCCTGGCTCCTTTCGCTAGCTGATACGTAAACACACGTACATATGCTGGCCAGTATGTTTGTAAAGAGAGGAAGGTAGGAGGATGGGGGGAGGGGAACGACGACTTTGTGTAAATCAGTAGCCCGGTATTGCATGAACTTTGGCTGCGGTTCAACGGGCGAGGAGCGAGCAATGTAAGCGGCTTAAGTGAATTTCATTTCTGTACAGGAATAGGGAATAGGGAATGATGCTTGATGCGAGTGGACTGACAACGCGTACTTGGAAACCATAAAATGTACCAAACCAAAATCAGACGAAGTTGAATTGAAATTCTGTTGAATGAAAGATGGAGGAAAGAGAGAAACGTAAATTGGAAATTATACTAGATGGAAATGCTAATACTAGGGAGAATACAGAAAAGCAAACAAAACCGATTTCGAAGACATATTCCCACGCAAACCTCAGCAGCTGCCGCCCTGAAATCTAAAATCCTCCATACCTAATCCAATCTGACGACAACAGGATGTGTGGCATTACCACACTTATCACTTCAGTTACGGCCACCCGCATCAACTGATGTCACCAAGGAGATGACTCACCTCTGGCCTAAACACTTAAGTCATAACGATAATAGCACTCAGGCTTAACCAATGGTTCCACCTCGAGTCGTGGTTCAAATGTCTTTAACGGCCAACTCTCCATCTAGGCCAAATTTAGACATTATCCCACACACACACACACACACCGGCAAAGGCACACCGAAACCCATCATTGTTTGTACAAATGTTTTGCGGTTGTGTAAATGTGTGTAATTCCATTTTATGGCTCCTGTGCATCCATCCACCTCCAACTCCGACAAGCCGTCTGATGGACTATAGAAGAACCTGAAGAAAAAACCGACCACATAAAATTGTATTTAGTCATGCTACATCACTTTGTAATAATTTTCATTTTGGCGCTTGCTTTGATCTTGAGCCGCAGGCCCCCCGTCCCCCGCCCCCCTCACCGAACCGGTGAGACGACGCGACGTCCTCTGTCTGGCCGAAAACTGCCACTGCCACCGTGTGGCGTTCACAGAGAGTTGCGTTAAATTTGAAATTATGATCAGGGGCCAAGAGCGGTTGGTTGCCGGTTGAAGGCGCCAAGTTTGTGTTTTTATTATGCATTCCTTTTGTTTTTGTTTTAGTTTTTAGCAATTTGGTTCAATTGAGCATGAAGAAAAGCGAAAATATTTGGTATCCTCCCCCCACATATGGTTTCTGTTTACCCACAATGCCTGTCACGGTTGGCCATTCAGCAAACTGTTGACATGCAAATGGCAACGAGCCATGTAAACTGACCAGCTCACCGGCTCATATATCATCGGTCGTAGGTAGTTGAGCGTTTTCCCTATAAATAGCACGTGTTGACCTTTGCCTGACTGAATTCCAAGTGCAATGATTTCTAGGGAAAGAAAAACATACGTATGGACAAAGTGTAAGGGCTCTGGCTTTATGGTCCGAGAACGACTAACTGTTGTGACCTTGTTTGGCGTCTTTTATTTTTTTCATTTTGGGTATTTTATAGCTGTTGACGTTGGCAATTAACAAGATGACCGTTTTTTTTCTTCTTCCTCTTAACCAAAATATGTGCAAAGGTTGGTCTTAAGTTGTGGAGTAAATAATCCACAGAGTGTAGAGAGGCCCGAGGTTAAGTTAGGCTTCCGCATAGACAAAAAGGGATACATAAATAGCACAAAGGAGGCTGCTGGATCGTACAGCTGTTTCGAGAGGCACTACCCTCCCATCTCTTATCATTGTTCAATGCCTATCAACTGTCAGTCCGTCTATGCCTGCGATGACATAACTGTTTGGGAATTTCAAAGCAGCAAACATCGAAAGACAGCGTAAAACAGTAAGAGATACCCATTAAAAATGTGTAAAAGGGGACCATGATGTTGCGGCAACTGGCTGTAACAATAAGAAGCAAACATTTTCGACCCCATAAAGGATATATATTCAGGATCAGTATCAGCAGACGAATCGATATTGCCGTATAGCCGTCTCTTTGTATAAGCTCGTCGATTTTAAAGACCATAAGAGATGGAGCCACATATTTTAGCATGTAGGTAGATGTATTTACCATACCTAAATAGAGTATACTCTGATTTGGAAATCTTCTCCCTTCCTACTTTAACTACTTAAAACTGCCAAAGCCACAGATTTTATGTAAGAACCTCCTAACCTTATATATAATATATTAACTTAGGACTAGTATTTATAGATTCTCAAAAGCTCAATAGGATGAAACAACGATGATTTTAGTATAGTGTTGGTATATTTCTGACATCCAATAATAGCAAATGGGTCTTAGGATCTTACGAGCCTTCTTTGATATAAGGTCAAGCAGTAGCGGATCTAGGAGTGTGGCTAAACCCCTTCCCAAATGCTAACTCTAAAAATTTTCCACCTTTTTGGCAAAGTTCTGATTTCTGCAAGATTATGGCTCCTCACATATATTTGGTTAGTTAAGATATTTGGGTTCTGGACGGGCTTCAACCCCTCTTAGCCCCTCTTCTACATCCGCCACTGAGGTCAAGCTTCAAGGTAAGGTTTGAATCTTGTTCAATGTGCTTTTATTTTAAATATATTTTGAACTTCTGCTCATCTAAGAATATGACAAACTTGAAGAATGATTGTATACATTACAAAATAGTTCGAAATGTACTTAATGAATCCCAAAACCATTTTAGATCAAGGAATTTGCGGTTAAGTATATCGTTGTTGAAATGAGAATTTTATAATTGAGTCAAGTATTGTCATTCTGAAAGTACGTTTCACTCTTTTTATACCCTTGCAAAGGGTATTATATTTTTGCGCAGAAGTTTGCAACGCATAGAAATATTCATTTCCGACCCCTTAAACTATATATATTCTTGATCAGGGTGACAAGCTGAGCCGATTGAGCTTTGTCCGTCCGTTTCCGTCTGTCTGTCTGTTCCTACGCGAACTAGTCTCTCAGTTTTAAAGCTATCGAGCTGAAATTTTGCACAGAGTCTTCTTTTTGCTGCACACTACTAATATATCAGAACCGACTAGATCGGATGACTATATCTAATAGCTCCCATAGGAACAATCGGTTGGAAAACTAGTTTTAGTATGAAAAACTTTTTATTTTTCAACGGAAACGTCTCCAAACTTTGTAATCGTAGGTTTTCTATGCTTTTTTATAATTCTATCAAATTTTATCAAAATCGGTCAACTATATGGTATAGCTGCCATACAAAAGATAGGTCTGAAAAACAGTCCTAGTTAGAACAACTTTTTTGTTTTTAATGGTAGCATACTGAAATTTTGTATTTGTTTGTTTCACATGCTTACACATAATTTTACAAATTTTTGGCCAAATCGGATGACTATATCATATAGCTGCCATACGAACGATTGGTTGGAAAATGTGAAAAAATAATATTTTTTGAAATTATTTTAACGAGCACTTGCAAGGGTATAAAAACTTCGGCACAGCAGATGTTAGCTTAGCTTTCTTAGCTTTCCATGAAGTCCTTTAATTTTTCCGAGTGTAGTTTTGAAGACGCCTAAGGGCATGCCTTATCAGCCCCATCATTTTGGTCATTATTGGTGTAAGAGAAAATGTATAAGTAAGGTATCTTTTGTAGACAAGCAGCGAGTCAGTGAAGGAGTCCAGAAACATACGATTAAAGGGTGATATCTTATACGATTATACGTTACTTTTCTCAAACTATTAGTACAAGTTTTTGTAACCAAAACCTTATGTGTAGCCTAGTAATTGCTAGCTGGCGTTTTTATTTGCTTATAACTCGACCTAACTTTGCTTCTAAAGCTACGTTTATACAGATTTTGATACAAATTTGTCTAAATAAGCCTAAATAGTGAACTTTTTGGCCATTTTATATTCGAATCAAAGCCTAGCTTAAGGGTTAAGTCTGGCAACAGCTGCCATTATGGCTAATTAGGCAAATTTTCCCTGTGTGAACTTAGCTGAAGTTAGCTTGGGTTACCTTTCAAACTGAATGAATCAATAAGAAGTCTCTTGGCTTTGACAAACAAGTACACCAACTTATCATACACTCTAAGACCTAGAAACAGGCTGTTAAATATTTGGTAACCCCTGTAAAATTTATGTGAATATGAAGGGATATCTATGATCTTGGAAACCCCACCCATTATAAGATTTTTAACAGATGTAGGGGAAGTTAAGCACCCATTTTCAGTTTCATAAAAAAGCTATTCAAATTGCCGTATTGATTCTTAATCCTGTGGACATATTTATGTTTAATTTTTGTATTTTTTTTTTTTTTTTGCTGCACAAATGCTCACATCAAGTTAACAGGCCAATTAATTATGGCCATTGGGCATGAACAATATGTGACAGCCATGAAACTCGATCGATGCACGGGCTGGAGGATGAGGAGGAGCAATCCCAATTCCAGCACTCAGAACTGGAAATGGACATGGACATGGAGATGGAGATGGGACCACACGCATCGTGTGTGACGGCGATAAAAATCACAGCATGTTGCAAACAGCCCGTTCACGTTGTTGTTGTGGGCAAATCTTTTGACAGTTGTGTTGAAGCATAAAGATGCCAAAAGCAACAAAAAAGCAACAAAAAAACAACAACAAATGCCGCCAAGTGCGTGAACACAAAAAAAGTATCTCAAGCAACTTGCAAGTCAAGTCGCTGGGCTCGAAAAGCGCATCAATCAAACGCACCGCCAACGCCGCCAAGCCAAGCGATCCCCACTCATCCTCACACACACACACACATTCACACACACACACACTCTCACGCACACACACGTACATTCGATCAATCATTTATTATGGCGGCCCCAACGTTGGTGGGCCCCTAAAAAAGAAAATACTTGGAAAATATAGCTAATTTTCTATGGGCCATATAATTCGTTTTTAGTTTTTTTGTTTTTTGTTTTGTTTTTGTTTTTGGGGCGGACAGCCAATTTCAAGCACGAAACAATTGTATCGCTTGGCTGTCAAAAGCCTCATATGGATTCCGCCACCGCACACATTTCAAACTGATGAACCATTCATAGAAATGGGAATCATGAGCGGGGTATATACGATTTGTGTTCAAAATGCGGAGATTTTGGCACTTCTTAGTATTAAATATTCAAGTTATTCCTTGACACTTTATAGCAGGACTGCAAACTGGTCTTGAACCAAACCAATTGAAGCCCGGAATTCGTATTCCTATCGAGATGTTTGAAGGTATCAAATCTGACCACTTAATGCAGGGTTGTCCGCGTCCTATACGCTTCAGGCGCATGTGTTGTTGTTTCGCGCAAATCGATTACTCATGCATGACGAAATTGCAACAACAACTTTAAATGAAACTCTCTTCTCTCTCTCTGCTATGTTTTTTGCGAAACTGAACCCAACTACAGTACGTATGAAAACTCTCTGCAGCGTTGATTTTCTTTTTGCAGTGTGCATTAGACAGCCATACACACACACAACTTAGGGTAATTAGAAAATGGCATGGATGTCTGTGAACCATTGCAGCAGATGTAACGGATCGCCTCTTTAAGAATGGTGACAAATCATCCTCAGAAGCTATATCAACTGGGTATAGCCAAGTATCAATTCGGTCTCCAGAGGTATTCCCTTTTAGAGTTGAAATGAAACTATTTTAAGGAATATGATTTGTGTTTGGCGACCTTTCTAATTTCTAATTTTAGAACGAATGTAAGCCGGCTCGAGGTCAGGTTTGTAGGAAAAGGAAAGAATCCTAAAAATTCCCAAATTTACAAGTCCTAAAACTCATCATTGAGCTGAACCATACCGAAACGTTTTTCTGAGTGGTCTTCTATCAGATTCAGTGGTTCGGTTCGCTTCAGTACCAGTATTCTATGCTTTCTATGTCCAACACTGGACCATTACATAGTATAGATGCCTTAGAAACGTTAGGTTTGAAAAGTATTCTTGGTAAGAAAACCATTTTCTTCAAAGTTTTACCAAAAATACTTAGTATAGATGCCTTAGAAACGTTAAATCTGAAAAGTATTCTTGTTACAAAAACCTTTTTCTTCAAAGTTTTATCAAAATCGAATGACTTTGGCATAGGAACAATTGGTCGATGATTTAGTTATAGTTAGACCACGTATTTGGTTTGCAAAGCTTTTTCAAACTTGCCACTTATTCAAAATTGATGCTTAAGTTTATTGAATAATCTCATAAAGATCGACTGAAGTCTCAGTTGCTTGAGCTTGTTATGTATTAAATCTTTTTAGGTATGATCAAGAGTCAGAGCTGTAATTTTTTAGAATTTTATAGTTAATTACAAACAATTCTTGAGTACTATTTGTTAGCAGTCGGAGTTGTATCTTGGAAATACAATTATTAGTAATAATTTTAAAAGCAAAGTGTAATTACTTGAATAATTGAACATCTAAAAGGAATTTAATGAGTATTTGAGCTTGATATGTTGAATTATTCAGGTATTTCTAGGTGTAAAATGAATAAATTTACTATTTCGAAGGCTCATACATGCACTGATAGGAATAAATTGTACATGGGAGCTGAGTTTGGACATATATTAAAATAAAATAAGCTTGATTGTATTACCCTGATCAGCCTTCAAGTAAATTTGGCGTTTTCCAAGCTTGATTGGTAACAAAAACCATATTTATTAGCTACAATTACTTGAATAATTCAACTTTTCAAGCACAATTACTTAACAATCGCCCTTTTCGGGTACAATTACTTAAGTAATTTTACAAAAAATTCAAATTGTCAATCACAATTACTTAATAATCCCTCTTTAAAGGTACAATTACTTAGGTAATTGTAAAAGTTATTAAAATTTGAAATTATTATGAATAATCGTAAGTCCAAATAACAATTACGATTGCAAAAATAAAACATAAATAGGTTGTGATTTCTGATTGTCTAAATAGATGAGATTATTGTCATGAAAAGTAATCAAATATGGGAAGTAATGATTCCAATAAAGCTCTGTCAACAGTAATGAAATTTTGGAAATTATTTTGAATATTGAAAACTCTGTTTGATTTTCAAACAAAATTAAGTAAATCATGGAAAAAACCAAAGTGTGACCTTTGAATTCTCCATTTTCTCTGTTCTGAATTCTAAAATTCTGCGTTAACAGGTAACTTTCTAGTCGAATACTTTTGCTTTTTCTGTTTTAATTCTATGACCCATAATAATAATTCCAATTTATTTGATTGACATTTTGTGATGGGGCGATATAAACAATTTCAATTCAAATTAAATATCGTGCCATTAATTGCGCCACACACAGACACAGCACAGTTGGAGCAAGAAATCCGAAAATCGAAATCCAAAAAACCAAAAAAAAAATCACACACACGCAACAACATTTTGGTATCGTTGGACGTCGTTGGTGGTCGTGGCCATCGACAACGAAATTTAGTTGTTTAGCTTATCGCCACATAAATATGGAAATTTTTCATTAGCGATTTCCGTTTCCGATTTATCTTAATGGCCCCGGCAAGCTCCAAGCTGTGGCTGTTGTTTTTGTAATTAAGAACTGCTACCGTTTGATGAGAGAGACGACTCCGACTCCGACAGCGATTGCGATTGCGATTCCGACTCCGACTCCAACTCCAACTCGGTTCGTCTTCGTCTTTGGCTTCGTGTGTGGTCTTTTATCGGGCTTTTGGCCAATGAAAGCTGGCCACTTGGGTGGCAACATGCCATTCACCAATCACACACACAGGCTGCCTCTGCCTTCCTCTGTGTGTGGCGGCGCCGCAGCAACAAAAGCAAAAAAAAGAAAGCGCGTGCAGCAACAACAACAAAAAACCCATCGGACCGGAACTGCAACTGGCGCTATATGCAATTATAAAAGAGTCTGCACAACAAAACAGTAGCAACATTTGCCTTTTCTGCCCCAAGATTGACAGCAACAGCAAGCGGCAACAGCAGCAAACAACAACAACAACCACAGGAGATGTGGAGACCACCAGGCCAGCTAAAGTCAGCTTAGTTGTCTGGGGGGATAGTTTGTGGCAGTTGTTGCTTGTCGCCACGCCGTTGCGTTATTTTGTCAAAAGCAACATGTTGCTGCCGTCGCTGCCCTGCGGTTGATGTTGCTGTTGCTGTTGCTGTTGCTCCTCTTTGTTACGCCTGCAACTTATAGCATGTTTTTGATCTTGGCGCGCTGTAAATTATACAAAATTGTTGTTGTTGTTGTTGTTGTTGCTGTTGATGCAAATTATTGCTATCTGTCTGGAACTGTCAACAACATATAATTGTTTGGCAACAACAAATTGTTGCTCCTGCCATAATTTTCTATGCTGCCGGCGGTGGATGGATGTCTTCTAATCAAAATGGGGTTGCCACAGTGAAATGTGGTTAAGAAATATACCGGATTTATGGGAAACTTTCGAAAGATTAAACAATTAACAGCTCTAGGCAACAAGTAGTTAAGATCAGGTTACAGCGGGGTCTCTTATCAGTTCTCAGCTAGCACCACACCTTATTAATCCTTCATTGGGAATACCATATAGATATTTGATCAACAATCCGCACATTCTGTTACTCTTTTCAAGGGGTATCTTCTTCCGCATAGAAACATCACAGCCTCCGATGCTTTGTGGTTGCAGTTTTCATACATTTCACTTCATAAACCTTTTAAGCTTAGTGAGGGATCGCCGCTCATGTTAGCCAGCAGCTTTGCAGGCTCATCGCTCTATAACCAGGGACTACTTGCGAGGAGATAAGCTAGTATCACTCTAAGTCCGTCATGTTGAACTGGTCAGTATCTTTAACTCCCTACACGCTTCCCCAGGAAAGTTTCTGCCATTCAAAGAAGCCCTTAAGATTCTAATAGAGCAACTAATCTGAAGCACTTCTCACACAATCTTTCACCAACAGGATAATCCTTCTTAAATCTGTAATCAAATCAATTCAAAAGAGGTCCCAATTTCCAAGCAGGTCTAGGTTTTTTCTCCAAGTGGCTAATAAATCTTCAGAGACTTTTCGTTTATTCATTTATTCTTATTTTATTAAGTTTTTAGATTTACCATATTTAGTGTAAAATTTGATGCTAATCCTTCCAGCTCCACTTCATTCTCTGAACTATTAGCTTCTTGTAATAGGTCGCTGTTTATAGAACACTTGCAGGAAATTGATTCTTCAGCATTAGTGGTCGAAGGTGTGGAGATTCTACACTTTGGAAGTGGTCATTTTCCGCTTGGAAAATTGTTTTAATAGTCTATTATTTCTTTAATAAGTCTATAATTGCAAATGCAAAGCCAATTCAGCTATGCACCTGAGCTACCCAAGAGCTGCTGTCCCTGCTGGTTTGCATAGTTCAGAATGGGTTAGAAATGGCTAATTGTACAAAAGCTACATCAACAAAACATTCAATTTTTTTCAATTGCAGCTATCGCTTCTTGAATTAAAAAAGTACGCTTTAATAATGAAACTTTCAGTGATGAACCAAAGCCTGCTTCTGTTCATGTTTTATTTTGAGGAATGTTTCTATATATGAACCACATATAGTTCAAGGAAAGACCTGTGTTCAGTTCAAAGCCTTGTAAATGGAAGCTGAATTACTGAAAGATTTATTAAAATCTGTTTAAAATGACAAAGAACTTAGATCTGAAACATGTGCATTTCTGGTAATTTTATACAATTACAAAAGATCAGTAACAAGACTGAAAATATTATACATTTAGACGGTATATGTGATTAATATACTTTTAGTCATCCAATGATGATAAAAATCATACAAAGAATGATCATTTAGCATATCCTTTGGATGATATGCAGCTCCGTTGGATCCAAATGGATACGGGATATCATCCAATGGGTCTTTTTTTTACCCTTGCAAAGGGTATATTGTCCAAATGTTTGTAACGCATAGAAGGAAGCGTTTCCGACCACATAGAGTATACATTTTCTTGATCAGCATAACGAGCTGAGTTTATTTAGCCTTGTCCGTCTGTTTCCATGCTATCTTCTCGGTCAGTTTTAAAGCTATCGCGACCAAACTCTGCACGAAGTCTTCTTATACAAATAGGCTAGACATTTGTCGGAACCGGCCAGATCGGATGACCATAACATATAGCTGCCATAGGAACGATCGGTCGAAAAACTAGTTCTAGTGAGAAAAACTTTTTTGTTTTCAATGCAAACGTCTTCAAACTCTGTATTACCTAGTTTTCAATGCTTCTCCATGATTCTGCCAAGTATGGTTGAAATCGGACCACTATATAGTATAGCTGCCATAGAAAAGTAAGGTTAAAAAAACATTCTTAATAAGAAAAACTTTTTTTTTTTATTGGAAACCTGTTTAAAATTTGCATATACTTGTTTTATATGCTTTCACACAATTCTTCAAAGTTTGTCAAAATCGGATGACTATAGGCAATAGCTGCCATCGGAATGATCGGTCAAGAAACTAGTTTTAGTGAGAAAAAATTTTTTGTTTTGAAAGAAAACGCCTCCAAACTTTGTATTTCTTAGTATGCTATGCATTTCAATGATTCCACCAAGTTTGGTCGAAATCGGACCACTATATAGTATAGCTGCCATAGAAAAGTAAGGTTAAAAAAACACTCTTAATAAGAAAAACTTTTTTGTTTTTATTGGAAACCTCTTTAAAATTTGCATGTACTTATTTTATTAGCTTTCGCACAATTCTTGAAAGTTTTGTCAAAATCGAGTGACTATAGGCTATAGCTGCCATAGGAATGATCGGTCGAGAAACTAGTTTTAGTGAGAAAAAATTTTTTGTTATGAAAGAAAACGCCTCAAAACTTTGTATTTCCTAGTTTGCTATGCATTTCCATAATTCCACCAAGTTTGGTTGAAATCGGACCTCTATATAGTGTAGCTGTCCTACAAAAGTAGAGTCAGAGATCATCTGGCGTTGTCCCTTCCACTGCTCCCTCTGCTTCCCTCACTTCATTGCCTCTCTAATACTTAGAAATTATGTATTCCTTTATAAAATGTTGAAATAAAATATTGGTTTCTGAATTTTAGAGAATGTTTTTCTAAAATATATGGCGTATCGCCTTTTTTCCCCTTTTTTAAGTAAAATTTCTCAAGTTTAGGGCGATTTCTCCTCTCTTTTTCGAGTGTATAAAGTAAAAGTGAACAAAGTAAAAGTGATTCACCTGGAAACTTGACTCAGTTTTAATATTTAATGTTTCCCAAAAAGCCCCATAAAGTTTCCATATCATTTCCTAGGAACCTCATTTTGGTTTTATGCCTTAAAATTTAAACTTAATCATAAAAATCAAATTTGAGCACTTTTTTTGTTTTTGGTTTTTGCAAAATACCTAAAAGTTTTTCCTAGAAATAGAATGTTGTTCAAATTATGGCAAATAAAAAACAAGAAAAAAAAAAACATTTAATGGCCAGAGACCACACACCACGAGTCGCCCAGGAGCGGCGCACACTTAAAAAGCAAATAAAAAAAACAAATAATTGCTAATTTTATGCTCGAATAAATGAGCCTGAGTGTGCCCCAAGATCCAAGAGAAGCAGCGGAGTAGGATCAAAATGGACGAGTGCAAGTGGGATGGCCATATTGAAAGCGTCACGCACTATCAAACGAGTAAATGATCAATGGGGGCACACACACACACACACCATACACACACACCATACACTCGGAGCAAGCTAATAGACCACCCATGACGATGACAACGAATCCAAAGGCCACCCACGAAGCCAGAGCGAGAGCGTGAGTGAGACCTTTGAAAACAATTTCAGCATTGGCCAGGGGCAGGGGCAGGGGCAGCGGCTGGGGAGAGGAGAGGAGATATACGGAGCAGATAATTGAAATAAATATGTACAACTTGAACATGTGCGCTGAAGTGGGCATGAACACAAAATAATAATACGAAAAAAAAAAAACAGAGGGTACACCACGACCAGGGTCGGTGCAGAGGAGAGTTCAGCATAATAAATAAACGAAGACAACACATGTGTGTGCATGGGAACAGTGCGGCCAGCTGGGTCTATCCTTTCTTGGACAAATCAAAAGAGTTTGCAATATGCAAATTTTTTCAAAAACTTTGATTTTTTGAAAGGAACGAAATTCTGAAAGAGTTCCATGTGAAAGTTGTCTATAAAGCTCGAAATTACTATAATTCTAGACGTGAGGAGCCATTTCCGAACAGAGTTCAACCCACGAAACCATTTAGAATCACTACCGAACCTTTAATAAACTGAGAAAAGACTAAGGGCCGTTTTCTCAAGTTCAGTTTTTGAAAATCTGTTAAGTTTTGGCGGCTTTGCACTGCTCATTTTAAGCTTGAGCCAATAAAATAATGATTTTCCAGGAGTTTTTTTTGCCAGTCCAATTTGGAAAACCGAAAACTAAATCGGTTCCAATTAAAACTTGACTGATTTCAGTAGAAATCAGAACTGAGGGGAATTCTGTGATATTGTCCAAATCAGCCAATGAATCTTCTTCAGAGCTTTATTTTTCTCAACTCAACTCTTGGAAATCGCAGATGTGGGCTGTACAGTTGATATATACTTAAAATTGTTAATTTTCTTAAAATATATGACTGAAAATAACCACTCCCGCTATCTGCTGTTTATTTCCTTTAAACAGTTTCAAAAACACAGAGAGTAGGTGATTTGTCCACACTGGCCAACACCATGGGCAGAGCTTTAATTTTGGCGCCCACATTAATCGAACAATCGATATATATAATTTCCCTACATCTTGGCAAAATAAATCGGTACATTTTATGTAGGGAAATCCTGCTCAAAACTGTAAAAAGCCACTATTATCATTCCCAGTTAATTTCCCCGGCAAAATTCATAGGGAAATTTAATTCAGTGTAGGGTTGCGGGCCAGAGTTGCCAATAGAACTTAAGCCAGAGTTGCCAACTGCCGACCAGCTGCCACATGTGGGTAAATTTCAATAAAAAAGTTTTATAAATTCCTGTCGACCCTGAACGAAGAACCACAAACACAAAATGCCACCGAAGAAGGCGCCCGCTGCTCCCAGCAAAAAGACGGAGCAGAAGAAGAAGGAGAAAGTCATTGAGGTAACTTGGAAACTTACACATAGACAAGACGCATACACATGCAACTCTCTCTCTCTGCCTCTGCCAGGACAAAACCTTTGGCCTGAAGAACAAGAAGGGCACCAAGCAGCAGAAGTTCATCCAGCAGGTGCAGAAGCAAGTCCAGGCCGGGGGACATCATCCTCGCGGCGAGGGTGACAAGCGGAAGGAGGAGAAGGAGAAGAAGTTGGCCGATCAACGAGAGCTGGCCACCATCTTCAAGCCGGTGCAGACGCAGAAGATTGAGAAGGGCACCGATCCCAAGTCCGTGGTTTGCGCCTTCTTCAAGCAGGGCACCTGCACCAAGGGTGACAAATGCAAGTTCTCGCACGATCTGTCGCTGGAGAACAAAGTGGAGAAACGTTCGGTTTATGTGGATATGCGCGACGACGGCGAGGATGATACGATGACCAACTGGGATGATGCCAAGCTCAAGGAGGTGGTGGACAAGAAGCATGCGGGAGAGAAGCGGCGTCCTACCACTGAAATTGTGAGAGATTCTATGAAAAATTGTGGAATTTGGATTGGCACGCATTTCCTTTTCAGATCTGCAAGTTCTTCTTGGAGGCGGTGGAGAAGTCGAAGTACGGCTGGTTCTGGGAGTGTCCCAACGGCGAGAAGTGTATATATCGTCATGCGCTGCCCCCTGGCTATGTGCTGAAACGTGACAAGAAGAAGGAGGACAAGCCGTCGGAGATTTCGTTGGAGGACTTGATTGAGAAGGAACGCGCTGCCCTGGGCTCCACCCAGACCCGGGTTACCCTGGAGACATTCTTGGCCTGGAAGAAGCGCAAGCTGCTGGAGAAGAAGGCCAAGCTGGCGGCCGAAGAGGAGCGCAAGAAGAGCGATTTTAGCAAGGGCAAGCAGTTCGGCATCTCGGGACGTGAGATGTTTAGCTTTAATCCCGACCTGGTGGACGATGGCCCCATCGAGGAAGGCGACGCAGCCTTTGATATTTATAAGCGAGAGGATGATGACGATGAGAATGCCTTTGAGTTCAAGGAACTTGACTTGGCGGCGCTCTCGCTGGCCGCCCAGGAGGTGGACGGTTCGGGGACCATAGCCTCGAGTACTCGTCTACTGGATCAGGCCACTGAGGCGGCCAAAACTGCTGCGGCCGAGGATGGAGCGGATGATGACGAGTCGCCCTCATCCTCATCATCGTCTGCTCCCGCCAACGATGCTGCTCCGATCAATAAGGATCTCTTTGTTGATTTGGCCGGCGAACTGGATGATCTGGATCTGGAGGATGAGGATGATTAAAACCGATTTCGATTCGATCAATAAAATTGTGGCATTTTCTAATGAAACGTGCAGGAAATGTTAAATCTTTAATGGAATTCTTAACTCTAATTAACAACAACTCAGGCTACCAGAATCCGGGTGGCAAAGCGCCCACAGCCTGAGGGATCTGCTGTTCCCGCAAAAACTTGGCCAACAGCATCTCCAGTCTCGTCTTGGGCCCACCCTCATCGTAGGCCGCCAACTGGGGTATATAATGCGATTGTATGTAAAACAGCAGCTTCAGGAACTGCCTGCCATAGGTACGCCACAGCTCAAATCCCAAGGTGTTGAGCATTTCCATTATCAGTGTGGCGCAAATGTCGGGCAACGGGGTGACATGCACAATGTGGACCAACCAGCGCCAACCCTCCTCCAGACCATAGCAATGCTCCGGACCATTGGCCTTGCGTCCCGGCGTAATGATGACAGCCGCATACAGACGTGCCAGTCCCGTCTGACGCTTCAGGAACATATCCGGCTTTTCCAGTTCATTTGTGTCCGACAGGCGGTAGCCCATCGTTTTCAGATACTGCTCGGGTGTCTGTCCCGGCTGCTGGGGTATGACATAGGGCACCAGATACGGCGACTCCTTGAACATGTAGGCCAAAAAGATCTTTCCAAAATCGGGCAACAGTTTCCAAAAGGTCATTATAACAGAGGCAAAGGGAAAGGCGGCCTGCGGATTGCTGGAAATGGATGTCTCCGTCTGGCTGACAAATTTCTTGGCCATCAGCAGCAGACAGTAGTCCCGGGCCAGGGGATGATCGTTGATGGTAATGGTGGCGCCGTTCATGGCCTTGACAGGCTGCCCGGCAAAGAATTGATACAGTTTGTCGAAATTGTTGGCCAAGTGTTGAGGACTCACGGCCGAGATGGCGTTAAGGGGTAGATTGATGGCTCGCTGGCAGTTGGTGCGATATTGCTTGAGGGATTCATCGTTCTGCAGCGGCTTGACGGCCTCTACTTTGGCTTGGTAAAGGGAATTGATTTCGTTGTAGAACAACAGACGCGTGGGATGCACATAGCTGGTGGAAATTTGTGTGGCGGGAGTGGGTGCGGGAGCCTCTGCGACGGGGGCAGGGACAGAAGCTGCAGCTTGAGCTGCCTGCTCCTGTTTTCTCTTCGCCTCCTCCTCCTCCACCAGCAGCAAGGCCTCCTTTTGTTGCTCTCTTTCTCGCTCTTCGGCCATTAGACGCTCCTTTTCCTGCTGCTCCTGCTGCTGTCTTTTGAACGCCTCCAGTTTCAACTGTTGCTGTAAATGCTGTGAGAACTCCGCCAATTGCTTGAGTATATTCAACTCCAGTTCGTCCAAACTCTTGCAATACTGCTCGCCCTTCAGTATGGAGCTCAGAAACTGACTCTGCTCACAATTGCCCGCCTTGACCTGGCCTATCAACTGATCAAACTGCTGACCCAGTTCCCTCAGCTGACGATTGTGTGTGCCACAAGCCTGTACCGTCTCCTTGTCCAGCGAGAGCAGCATTTTGGTGATGGCCTCGTACTTGTGACCGAAACGCCTCTGGCAACGTGACACTCCCTCCAGGGCCAATTTATGCAACTTCTGTTCAGTCTGCTGCCTGAGCAGCAGCTGTTCCCTTTGCTGGGCTTCCAGTTGAATTTTGGTCATCTGGTCTGCCCTTTGTCTGATTAATTGATCATTCTGTTGCTGCAATACTTCGGGACTTTGCTGTTTCTTGACAGCTTCCTCACGCTTGAGGCATTGAGCCTGATGCAGCTCCTTGAGTGTCTTCAACTGCTGGCGTACGCTTTTCTGGCACTGCACGGCCAGCTCACGCTTCGCTCTGTAGGCATTGATGGCCAGGGAATCGGGAAAGCAGGAGGGCAAGGGGGGTTCCATGGGTTCCATTTGTTTCACTGGAGTTTGTTCCGGCCTTACCTCAGCCTCTGCCCATTGCTGCTGTGGTTGTGCTGCGGGCGACCAGATGGGACGATCTGCACCCAGCGTCCGCGGTCCTGTACAGTTCAGAGAGGCCAGGGCCACATGTTGCAAAACCGCCTCCACATGCAGACTATCCATATCCCGCACTAGATCTTCAACGCTCTAAATACGAGAAATTTGAGCAAGGATTCAAAGAGATTCCCCTCTAAAGTGGAAGGGACAGCGAGAGCTTACCATTTTGGACGCCGGCAATAAAAATCATAACAAAATATATCGGAGCGCTTACGTAGCAGAAAGACAACGTAACGAGTAATCGAGTATCGATAAATATATGTTATCGGTTTTGACGTAACAATGAACATCTGACGTAGGTGATGTGATGTAAAAGCACAGAATGCGAGTTGAGCGCGTTTCGGGTTTGAGATGTCGCATCTAGTTACTTTTATGTTCTTTTGTAAAACGTAACAAAACGTGAAGCGTAACTAAAACCAACGTAGGCGCGTTATCCGATTTATTTTTGTGTAACAAGAAACATTCAGAAAAACTTGACGCCATGACTGCCATCCATCTCGATGAGTTCACATTTACCCTTCTCCTCCAGCAGGCGCAAGGCGCTCAACAGCACCGCCTCGTCCACACCATGAAACTCCAATTGGCTGGTGTTCTCGCCAGACGCGATCTCGTAGAGCGTGCAAATGCTATTCGTCTGTCCCGTCTCCTGTACCCACTCGTAAACCATACCGCCATACTCCTCCAGGGTGTGCCAATAGCATTGCCACTCCTGCCGCCTCTTGTCCAGAGGCGCAGCATGTCCGCTCCGCTGCAGTTGCTCCAGTATGTATAATATGAGCTCTGGGGAGAGGCGTCGCTTGATCGTTTCGTTGTAATAGAGTGGCAAGTTTTGTTCGTTAATGCTGAGTGTATACTTATTTGTATGCTTGAGGTAGCTGAGAAAGAGGTCCGTCCAGACTTTCAGCTGCTGCTGCCTGGTTTCCTCGTGAGGCTGCAGACTGCGGAAATGGTTTATAATAATGGTACACAAATATAGCGTTTACTTACGTGAAGAATGGTGGAAAGGCGTACTCCCAGGGCCATTGAAAGTCGTCGGTGTTCGTCATTGTTTTGGATTCTTTGTTACGTTTTTCGTTTACCGTTTGAGCTAAGTGGTGTGACCAGAAAACAGCAAGATGCCACTGCATATGAAACGGTCACTCTGTACTGCTCAGCTGTTTGTTCACAAACAAATACAGGCGGGCTTTTTGTGAGAAATTAAAATGGAAAACTCTTTGATGAATGCACAGGCTTTGGGGAATGCCATGGATGTTTTTATGGGTGCAGTTTGCGTGACGCTGGAGGAGGATGAGGATGTGCAGAAAAAAAGGCAACAAAGGACGCTCTGACACCGATGTGAGTACAACTTATACTCATACCTAGCTTATACTTAAATCAGGTCTGCAAACCGGTTTTGAACCGATCCTCGGTAGAATTAAAAGCTGAACCCGAACCTAAACTATCGGTTCGGCTCAACAAAAATAGTAGGCATCAGAAATTTGAATTTCTACTTATCGATTTCTTCTGTTATCTAGTTGGTTTTGAGCGGGCGGAAAAGTGAATTTAAAAAAAAACCTAGAATAGCATTCTGAACTACTTCCAATATTCCCATCCATAATAGCCTGTGTTTTTTAAGATCCTTGACTCCCCATGCTTGATTCCCCATCAATGATTCACAAAAGCTGAACATAACATTGGAAATAACAACGAGAAAGCTAAGCTAAGTTCGTCTGTGCCGAAGTTTTTATACCCTTGCAAGTGCTCGCTTAAATTATTTCTCTTTCCCCTTTTTCCGACCGATCGTTCGTATGGGAGCTATATGATATAGTCATCCGATTTGGCCAAAACTTTGCAAAATTATGTGAAAGCATGTGAAACAAACAAACACAAAATTGTAGGATGCTACCATTTAAAATTTAAAAGTTTTTCTAACTAAGACTGTTTTTCAGACCTATCTTTTGTATGGCAGCTATACCATATACTTGTCCCATTTTCATCAAACTGGGCAAAATGATGAAAAATCATAGAAAACTAATGAATACAAAGTTTGGAGACGTTTCTATTGAAAAGAAAAAAGTTTTTCTCACTAAAACTAGTTTTCCGAACGATTGTTCCTATGGGAGCTTTGAGATATAGTCATCCGATCCGGTTGGTTCCGACATATTAGTGGTGTGTGTGGCAAAAAGAAGACTCTGTGCCAAATTTCAGCTCGATTGCTTTAAAACTGAGACTAGTTTGAGTAGAAACAGACGGATAGACGGACGGACAAGGCTCAATCGACTCAGCTCGTCACCCTGATCAAGAATATATATAGTTTATGTGGTCGGAAATGAATGGCTCGAACCAGCGATCCTGAGATACGAAAAAAATTACTTAAATACTTATACTGTGAAACGAATACAATCTGGGACGGACATATAGGCTATATAGACTTGGCTGTTGAAGCTAATCATGAATATATATAAACTGTATAAGGTTGAAGATGCTTTTTACTGGCTGTTACATACTTTTGCACACACCTTATATTCTTTATGTACCTACGGTACAGCATAAGAAAAATTACTTTGTAAATGCTCGGCTCCAAGTCACCAATTGAGTATGATAGGTAGTTTCACCCGTTTGTAGAGCAGCTCATAGTAATTGGCTCTACAAAATACACCTTGCCACCATAAAGATGGTTATTGTAATGAACCCAATGTTCTTTAAAGCCTTCATACGATGCAAAAACCCCTTTTCCTAGGTGGCTTACACTTCAGCGAAACCACACATACGGATATAGAAAGAGCAATTACACGGCTATATCTCCATTTTACAAACTCAAACCTCTTTCTTCCCTCCCGGGAATGCGTATTCCAAGTAAAACTCATCCAAATGCATTCCATTGTGGTTTTTTTTATTCGTTCTTAATTAGAAAAATTGTGTACATTAACATTTTTTCGGGAATTTTTTCTTGCTGTTTAGTTTTTTTTTTTCTATTTCGATTTGGGGACTGACTTCATTCGCTTGTTTTGCACAAAAAAAAAAACAAGAAGGAAAAAGTATACATGTAGAGAGACACAAAAAGGAATCATCTTACACTCATTTAAATGTATTTTAGGTATATTCTGGTTCAATATACGACGTATAGAACTAGGAGGCGCAACACTATACATTCAATAATTCTGCATTTTATTTTCCATTCACTTTTCAATAATTCATTTGAAATGTTCTCTTAAGGGTGCTTAAGAACTAGTTGTATGATCTCTGGTGTGTGAGTGTGTGTGTGAGTGCGTGTGTGTGTGTGCTAGGGAACTGCGCGGTTAGAGCTACAATATATCATAGTAATATATATATATATATGTAGTATTCCATGTCTTGTTTGCTCTTTAATTTAAGTGATTTTGGGTTTTTGTTTTGTTTTTTGTACACATGCGTGAAAATTCTAGAGATTAGTACTGTATATATTTTGTCTTCAAAGAGTTTTACACAGTTAGTTCCTAGTTAACAAGTGAGGTTCGGTTGAAATCTTTCTTTGCTAGATAGGTAAGTTTTTTTTTGTTGTTTTTTTGTTGTTCTTGGTTGTCGTATGTGGATGTTAGTTTTATTCATTTACTGATTATCGTACAAATAATAAAGCGAAATCTAAAAAAATACATATACATAAGTTGTGCTTAAAGCATATATATATATATATATATATACTACTCTCTATATATAAGATATATATGCATATATCGG
This sequence comes from Lordiphosa andalusiaca, assembly GCA_035044965.1. Classification (NCBI taxonomy): domain Eukaryota; kingdom Metazoa; phylum Arthropoda; class Insecta; order Diptera; family Drosophilidae; genus Lordiphosa; species Lordiphosa andalusiaca. The sequence continues at coordinate 209,748 of JAWNNM010000966.1, forward strand.
TTGATGAAAATGTACACATTGAAATGCTTTAATCTGGTTCTGGGTTTTGCATATTTAGCTTAACATACAAAAGAAAATAAAAAAGAAAACGAAAAAAATGCAATAACAAATGGCATATACATAAAATTTAAGTTGGCTTTACTTAAGGGTGGCAACATCATCCATCCATGCTCCATGCTCCTGTTTCATTTCATCAACGGCTTGCTCAAGAAATGGACGGCTAGGAGAATTTATAAGAGAGTTTTGCTTGAGGAGTTGCTGGTTTAAATGCTGAGCTTTTCTATCCAAAATTACTAAAGTTTAAACAAAAACACATATTCAAAAAAACATAATTCGCTTGCTTTCTATATAGTTCATATACATACACTTCTCGGATCTTATACAAATACATTCACATATATGCGGAAACGACTCAAGTTCGCTAGGGCGTCCCGACTTTTTATATATATATTCATATTTATCATAGATAAACTACTTAAAAATGGCATGTGGTGACATTATACATATACAGTACAGTACATACATCAATTCATACATATATATAGGATATCTTCTATATGTAATTCATTTCATATCGATTTCCAAATTGGTATAAAATGCATGCAAGTTGAGTTGGGGGGGGGGGGGGGGGGGGGCTGTGGGCTAGTCTAGATTATACATTCATAAAGTTTTGGGATTCTCGAATCACTTTATATATATATATATATATATTTATATGTCTATATAGCATGATGGTGGCCATGTTGCATGCTCCACTTTATTTCAACTAAGGACTAATCCTAGGGTGACCTAAGCTACAATTTTTGTCTAAGCTGCTTCACTTGGCCAGCGGCTCTAGGTAGCAGCGCACCGTGTTGTTCTCATCCAGCATGGCCGACAAATGGCGCTGCGGTGGATGCTGCGGGTGCGAATTTGGGTTACTGTGTGATGTATGCGACGACGATGATGTTGTGGACTGCGGTGATAGTTTCTGTAGCTGCTGCTGACGCTGCTTCTGCGCGGGCGTCTGATTGGCAGGTGGCAGCGGTGGCCCATGGCCAAATAGCTCGTTTACCGCCAAGCGGGCACTGCGCTTGGAGCCCTCACCAACGCCGCCGCTAACCCCAAAAACCGCACCATTGTGCTCGGTATGGGCTCCAGCTAATGGTGGCTGCGTTCCATAATCCAGGGGCGCTCCATGCTTGCGCAGCTGACGTCTGCAAGTGGATGGAAAGAATGTTGATTGTGCCCCGTCATCAGAATTGAAATACCACAAAATACTCACTGAAATCGCCGCTGAAAGTCCTGATCCTGGAGCGCCATCAGTCGACGCATACGTTCATCGCTTTGTGGTGGCAATCCATGAGCATCATCATCCATATCGCTGTCATCCTCCTCCTTTTCCTCATCACAGAAGCTATCGTCTTCCTCCTCGTCGTCATCATCGGCTGCACAGCGTCGGGCCGATCGTTGCTGCTGCTGCTGTTGTTGCTGCTGATGCCGGGAGGAGGCCACGCTGCCGCCACTTAGGCTGCCGGCATAGCCGCCGCCGCGACTTCCGCTGGCTGCCACCGCTGCTCGCATATTGTTAAACACTCCGGTGCCCACACTATTGTTGTAGACCTCATCCACATCAAAGTCACCTACTTCATAGTGCTGCGCATCCGAGTTGCGATTGCTGAGGATCTCCTCGTACACGGGACCAGCATCGGCCCCACCTTGATTGTAGTAGGCATCGCCCATGCCCAGATCACAGTTGGAATGCTTATTTCTATATTGACGCTGCTGCTGCATGAACTCTTGCTGATACTGCGCCATGTGGGGTGGCGGAGGCGGCAGCTGTTGCTGTCGCTGCAAGTGCAAAAGATGAGCATGTTGCTCGGCCTGCTCCTCATCAGACGAAAGCTGTTGCTGCTGCTGCTGTTGTTGTTGCTGCTGCTGCTGCTGCTGCTGGCGACGCTGTATCGATGCAGCGGCTCCAGCTGGAGGATTGGGATCCAAGGCCTCGGCATAGTGAGGATAGGATTGCTGTCCTGGCTTGGTCTTCTTGTAGGAGGGATAGAATAGCACCTGGGATGCGGCAGTGGCACGACTATGCAGCGAACCACTGGGTGAGGCCGGTACTGCTGCTCCGCCTCCACGTTTCTTTTTGCCCTGTTGACTGTTGTGCTTCTGTGTCCAGTAGAAAACTTCATGAGCCTGCTGGGGTGGTACGCCCGTTCCAGTATTGTTATAGTATTCCCTGGGCACCTTTATGCCACCCGGAGGAGGGGGCTGCTTCCAGCTGTAATAGTCCGGCTGATGGTAATAGGCTTCTCCTCCCGTCATGGGCTGTTGTTGTTGCTGCTGCTGCTGCTTGTGGTTGAAAATCAAATGCGTTGAACCCGCCGAGCTGGTGGGCGAGGCATGACCGGTGGAGCGCAGTGTGCTTCCCTTTTCGAGTACCACATGACTACCGATTGGTGGTGGAGCTACTTGTAAACTGCCCGCTATTAAGCCACTCTTAAGGGTGCGTCTCTGCTGCGCCTCATTCAACTCACAATCGGAGCTAGCTCCCATTATGGCATCTTCCGTGGCCGCCAAATGTGCCTCCTGTTGCTCCTCCCTGACATCTTCAGTGGCGCCAAGTGGTAGCTTTGTTTTCTTGGTGGTACCAGTGGGTGCTGCAGGAGCGCTTCCCCCACCACCCACAATTCCCGACGAAATGGAGGTCTTGGAACAACGCAAACATTTCGGCAGCCAAGCATGTTGTCGGACATATTTCCTATACTCTCGTCGTATCTTTTCATTCTGTATGCAATGGAACACAAAGATGTACAGGCCGAGTAGAGTGTTGAAGCAAATGAAGCAATAGCCATAAACGCCCGCTGCATCCTCATCCATTTTGGCGCCACGCAAATAGAAATAGGCCGAAAACCAAACGGCACTCAGCAGCAGCAGGAACACAAAGGAGCAGCGTATGTCAAAGCTGGCGGAGGGAGGGAGAGAGTTAAGTGGTGAAGTCTAGAGGCAAGATATGCCGGCACAACTTACCGCACACTGGCGAGCCGTGTGTGCTCTTTGGTTTTCAACCCGGTGCGACTCTTGCGGCACATGATAATCCACGACAAGAAGGTGTAACCAATGGCAGCCTGTGGGTTAAACAAGTGAATAAGAATCAGATGTTGTTGGAGTGACCTCAAAAATACGCAAAATACGGAGCTCCCTGAACTAAAGAAGAACGCCTGCAGGAAGCATCCCAAAGAAACAGCTCCCCCTCTAGCTAATCGAAGAGCAGAACGCTGGCCCTAAACTAGTAGATTACCAAGCTGCTTAAGAAGAACTCCTGGCTAGATAAAGAGGCTTCAAAATGCTATAGAGCCTAATAGAACAGCTCATGTCACTTCGGATAAACGAACTGGGCAGGGTATCGTTGGGTAATGTCACCCCCAGCAACACCACTTCAAGTGCGCATCAGCCCTTCCGCTTGGTACCCAGACACCTAACGTACATTCTCAATCTATGACCATTTCCAGTATATGGAAGGCAGGTTAAGACTGTTAAACTAGAGAAACAGGGTACTTCTTGTCGCCTTAACACACTCCTCTTCCCCGGCTACTAAGATATAGGAGGCCTTGATCCTGACTCTGCTGAAGAAACATCTCCTTCCTGCCTTACATCAACTGCATATCTATCTATGGAGCCAACCAGTCGAAGCATTTGCCTTTCTCGGCCTGATCCCAGTTTAGTCCTCTACATCAACTTTCCTTTCTTTTCATTCTATGGGTACAAATCTGTCCAACCGTTACATCTTTCTGGAAATGCAAAGATGATAGGTTTCTTGTTCAACTCCTCTTACTTAGGCTTCCCAGCTCTACTCTGTTCACACAATGCTTCAGTACTGAAGACCACCCTAGGGTTTGGTGAGGAATATGGCCTAAGTGGGTGAGCGATTTGTTGTTTGGCCACCTAAGCTACCCTAAACATAGATCGGAATAGCTCAGCTAAAACTAACAAAGGGGTCCGTCTGTCTGTTCATCCGTCCGTCCGTCTGTTCCTCCGTCCGTGCGTCTGTTCCTCCGTCCGTCCATCTGTTTGATCTGTGCATATTTCAGTTCGTTTGCTGTCTACCTTTAGTCCATGGGTGGGGTGCGTCTATAACAATTCTTTGGTGCTGTCTCCAATCGTTATCATTCTTCTCTTCTGCCAATCTTTCAAATACAACAATTTTCATCAACTTACCACAAAAAAGATGAGCACCGGTGCCACAAATGTGGCATAGAACAACGCATTCGCTTCCATTAGCACACAATAATCATTTTGTGTATATGTACTGGGATTAATCACAAGCGATATGGCCACCACACTCAATGACAGTCCATAGGACAGTAGATAATAACAATTCACTTTCGGCGTCTGATCCACCTCCAATAGCAACTCCTCCGAGGTGAGCGTTGAGTACGAATGGTAGGCTAAATGTTTGAAAGGGATTTCACAAATTAAATCTATGCCATCGGTGGGCAAATTGTTTCATCATCGGCTTACCTTCGTAGCAGAACCAGGCGGTGCCGGAGAGTATGGCACAGTGTAGGAAAACGGTAATGAAACCACAAAATATGCTTGTTTCGGTCTGTTCAATGCCCAAAAGAAAGAGCAGTTCGATGGCCAGCAGGCAAATGTAAATGCTGCTATAGATCGAAGTGCGAGCAGACTGGAAATATGAAAAGGGGGGTGGTGAAGGTGAGGTTGAAAAAGAGTTGAGGGTTGGAGTGGGAGTAGTCGAAAAATTGAGAGTATCGCCAACTTAATGTGTAAGATTTACAATAATTTCGGTTGGTGGGTGGTGAAAAATGTTCTATATATTAATATTTTAACTACAAATTAGGAAATAGAAACAAAAGACGACACGAAACAAGCATAACATATATAAACAAACACAAACATTAACAACACAAAACGATTAGCCACATTTGTTGCACATTTTTTTTTTTGTTGTTTATTAATTAAGTAAAAGGTAAAACAGAAGTTGGGTTAGGGGTTAGACAATTAAATAAATACGAATTAATGGATTGTGTTAGAGCATGCCAAAAACAAAAACTAAAACAAAATGAATTCGCGATTGAAAAATGGTCTAGACTTAGGCTATGACATTACGGTTACACATTACATACAGTTGCTATATAGCTCTGGAAGTCTTATGTCTTAACAAATTTGTATTACTTATGCATTATATCACATGTGGAGAGAGAGCCTAGCCTACAATTTGTCAATTGTTGTTGTTGTTGTTGTTGTTTTTCACCACCACCACCACTTATATTGTAAATCATCCATATTGGCATCCACATTTAAGTTGGGATTTCGCGTATCCTGCTGCTGCTGCTGCTGCCTGGCCTGGAGATAATTGTGGTTGATATTTAGATTATTGCTAGCTGCATGCTGCTGCAGTGCAGCGGCAATCGAGGCAGCCGCCGCAGCAGCAGCCGCTGTGGTCGTTGTCTGCTGATGATGGCCGCCACCATGCTGATGCAGGTTCAAATTCAAATTGTTCATTTGCATATGGCGCTGCGGTTGATTCGATAGAACCACCGCGGCTGCAGCGGCGGCCACAACTTGTTGCTGTTGTTGCTGCTGCTGCTGCTGCAGATTGTAATTCAAATTGTTGCGATGGGAATTCCGTATGGAATTATGTTGTATGAAATTCGTATTGCTTTGTGTGGGCAGAGCCGAGCTGGCCGACACCACATTCATTTGACTAATGGGCGTGGTTAGAGTGAGGGACTCGTGGGTCTGATCGCGTATATTATTCTGTTGACGTCTACTGCTACCTGCCCGCTGATGTGGCAATGATAGCGACGTGGCTGTGGCACTTGCTCCGCCCGCTCCTCCCATTCCTCTTACCTTGATGAACACGCCGTTGAACAATTTGAGGGTGAGCAGTGCAATTATGATGAAAATCACACAAATCGCTATGCTAATGTAGATCAGGATACGCATATTGCCATCGAACATGGTGAAGAGTGAATGCTGATGCTCATCGACAACATCCATGAGTATGGCAAAGTTGGTTAAATGATTGCAAATGCAGACGCTGTGAGTGCGATTGGTGGACTCCAGAATACAGCCATTGGCGGACCAGGCACTGCAAAAAGGGAGGAGGGAAAGGTGTGAACACAGGGGCCATAAATTGATCTTCATCTACTCACTGGTCAATGTAGTTCCAAAACACGCATTTGGGATTGGTCACATTCTCCGTTTTCAAGTGTTTCAGTGTCAGTGTGATGGGCTGCGACAGTTGTATGTGACGTCCCTTGCCCAAACTGGCCGATATTACTTTGCTGTTCAGAATGCGTAAGCGTTGCTGCATATCTCCTCCATTGGCAGTGGAATCGCTGTCATTGGCCAATATGGCTGTATTACGTACTAAATTGGGTACAGAAAAGTCAGCTTGAAATCTTCGTTTAAGGATCTGGCAACCTACCATAACTGCGCGCACTCTTCGAATCAAAATGATCATAGCTGGGCTTCAAGATGCTCTCCAAACGATCAAAGGCGGCAAACACTATACGCACCAGACCGTCCTCGCTGTTCTCCAAAAGAGCAGCGCGTGGCAGCTCTATGCGATCCGAGCTGAGGGGCCATTGATCGGAGTCGGGGAAGACTACACTAGATTGAATGGTTTTCGTCTCCATAACACGCACCGAGAGCACTGCAGAAATTGTACAAAAAATGATTAAAGTTATCCACAAAAGCAACCTCGTGCCGCCTACTCACGTATATTTTTAACCTTCTGCACCACACTACGTTCCCGGATGATGGTATCGGCCAAGAGGAATGCATTGTACTCCAGTCCTGTCAACAGAGAAGTAGCCACCCGCATTTGATCCTCTGGATTGAGATCTAACCACGAAGACAATTGGGATTCATCTAGCAAATTGGAACCCGTTTTCACCACACAATGCAAAAGCTCCATTATCATGGCCTCTCGCTGACGTTGATCCGGGAAGGTTCCCTTGTCGTGCAGCATTTTCTCGGAAACAGTTTGTATGATCTTGGTGGTCACCAACATGTCGCCACCATACAAGGTCTTACTGCTGGTCACCTCGGCCAAGTCATTGGCTATGGCTGTTAGCGAAGAATCCCGCTGATTCACTCTCATCTCAAGGCTGTTCAACCACAGACTGCGGCACTGGGTGAGATCCGGTGTGAGGGGATGCCAGGTGGGTTCAAAGTTGCGCAAACGCTGATTCACCTTATGAGCCATGCTAACGGGTGGCTCACAGCTGCTGCTATTGTGTAGGCAATCCCCTCCTGGTGTGGTGAGCTGCTCTTCGTCATACTCATCCTCAAGAGCGTCGGGAAGTCGCTTCATTAAGACACAACGCCACTTGGCTATGCCGGCCGCACCACCTGGACACGCCTGCACATTGACTTCACCCACCCGGGTCATGTTCCAAAAGAGATTACGCGCATGGGTGGGACCACAGAATAGCTTGGACTCATCCTCGCCAGCTCCGGCCATGCCTGCGGCATTTAGGTTAATGTTATTAATGGTTCTCACCACGCTGCCGTTGGCGGAAGGCGGTGCTCCATTGGCTGTATTGGAGCCAGGCATGCGATTGGGTGAGCTTTTGGTGGTCAGTAAAATGCCATCATCACTACCCGATCCTCCCACACCCGTCAAAATGCGGGTATTTGAAGGAGCTGTGACACTCGAGTTTGAGGGCGTTTTGGTGGGTTTGTTATCCGCTTCCGTATGAAGATTATGATTATTCTGGAGTTGTGGTGGAGGAGGCAAGCCATCATGTCGTCCAGCTGGATGCTTGGTGGTGGTAGTAGTGGAGCTGGTCACCCCCTTGAGACGTCCTCCTGGCAGAGTGACTGTGGCCGGTGTGACCGAAGGTGGTGCCACATTGAAGAGTCCACCATTACCATTAATACCCACCACACCGGGCAAGGTGGGCAGACGGGGCGGCGGACTAGGTGGGTTGGGCGGATGTATCAGCCCACTGCCATTGCCAAAGATAGGCGGACCATTACTCAACACCCAGGGCGGCGGACTGGGTCGATTTGTGGTCGTCGAGGTCTGTGCAGCTGAGATGCATTGATAGTGCGCCTCCAGATATTTGTGAGTACCTGGACAGGGGTCACCAAACATGCTGGTGGCGGCCAGCACACTGCAGCTCTGCTTGTGGGCGCATCTGCAAGAGCAAGGATAAGTAGGGAAACAAAAGAAGATTCATGTTATAGCTAACCTGGAATTCAAGACTGTAAGGCTTTTGGGGAACATGCAATTGACACTCCACTCCACATTGCCATGATCATTGCATATGGTGATCGAGAAGCGTCCATAATTGGCCCGTATCAAGTTGATCAAGTCGCCTGGTTCGCATTCAATGGTCAGTTTCTTACCTTCACAGGCATAGGCAGTTTGGTATTTTGGAGCTGCAAATTGTCAATCCACAATGAGTGCATGGAGCAAAGTTGATATATATATATGTATGGTTAAAGGTATATATATGTATATGGCATTTAGAGAGATATAGAAAATGATTAGCTTGGCGTTGATTTGTTGTAGTTTGGTTTGGTTTTTGGTTTGGTGAATATCTGCAACGACACTTACGCTCTAGATATCGGATATGTATATATATATATATATTGATATAGGAGATAATGGGATAGCATGATACACGCATTTTACGCTGCCTGGGATATACTTAGTATGTGTTGGTGGTTAGGCGATGATGGAATAGTAGTCATAAATACCAAATCCTCCAGTCAATCAAAGTTCCATGAAAATGGTTCAACATTTGCTTTGGGTCATCCAACTGCAACACTAGATAAGATGTACAAATATTGAGTAAGTTCAACTTGAGGGTAGACAGGAAATGGTGTCTTATACATATTTACTTCAGTTGGTGCTACATATGTTGACCTAGTTTGAGGTCATAGAATACATACCCATGATCTCATTTGAAGTAGCTCCAGAGTCAAGTATCTTAGCTGCATCTATAAACGACAGAAAAGGCAATTATTTATCCAATTCGAACAATTCCCACACTGCACACACATACACACACACGCTTAGCGATAAGAGGGGGCCCTAAAAATACACACCCTTCTTTTTTGAAGTTGTTGTTGCTGTTCCCACGAAGCAGTATAAAGACCCGTTTTCTTTGTATACTCGTATGAGTGCAGTTGCATGATAGAGAAAATTTGACGCCGACTGCGCTGCTTTGGCCAATGCGCTGGTTTTCTTTGTTCTGTCTGCGGACTCCACCCTTCGAAGTTGTTGAATGCTTTTTTGGTAAATGTGGCATCTTTGAACTTTCAATTTGAGCTATTTGTGCATTAACTATTGGTATTTTAGCTGTTTAACGTCGACTGCGAAGCTGTACTTGAGACTTGTATGCACAAGTCTGGCTTTGTCTTTTTCAAACTTGCTCACTTAAAAATGGTTTAAACATGTCACCAACTATTTTTCATGGTTTTTTTTGGAGTTATTTAATTGTAATTAATAAAAACTCTAGCACACTACTTTCCGGAAAAACTTTCTTTTGAAAAAATTCTGTATGTATAACACAAGACCATTCGCGACAACTATTTATCGATTAGAGGGACCATCTGCTACTATTTTTTGGGATTAGTGCGACCTCGGCTTAGCAAGTGTGGCCCTTAGAACTAGCTTATCGGTAGGGAATCGACAAACTTATCGATAAGTAGTTGTGCTTAACTGCTATTTGAAATTTTAAATTTGAAACCAATCATTAGATTAAAAATTAGTGAATGACAGTTTTGTATCTGTAGAAAACTGCAAAGTCAGACAGCACAGGTTGAGCAGTGCAGTTATTAGGTCATAAGTATAACAAATAGCTTCATTGTAATGTTGTTTAGTGTGTCATTAGGCTATAAATCATATCAAACAAGACGCTAGCAAAGGGTGTGAACTTAGAGAGATAACTAGAGAAGATAACGCTTATGGGTAAAACTGTTGTGGCTAAAACAGAAAAATCAATTTGATCAATCTCATACCTAAGACAAAGTCAGCGAGATTCGGTTACTTATTGGTCTGCCCAGATAAATCATTTTTAAAGCGTTTTTTATTCAAATTTTGCTCTACTAAAAAGCGTTCTCGCTGAAACTAGTTCCGTTCCATTAGCCTTTTGGGTCGTATCAGCATTTGTACGGAACGTAGAGCCTTAAAGCTGTACCAAGGTTCCCAGTAGATGCTCTGGGCATTATCCACCTCTCCCTTAAAGTATTTGCCATTTAAATTGCTGCAAATTTAAAAAAAGTTAGCTTTTTAGTAATGCAACTTAAATGGGAATCTCTAATCCTACCTTCTTGAACAGAAGTCATACCACCAGGCACCGTGATGATGTCGTGCACAATTCATATGTATGAACTCATCGTTGTCCCGATCATAGGTGGAGAATTTCATTTTATCATGTGTCCTCAGTGCATCACTGGCATTTCCCTCATAGTTGCCCAGCAACTGCAGTTCGTAGCCTCCTTCTTCATTGCCAATCACAAAATCCTCATAGTGGGCATAGCTCCATTCGCCATTGAATCTCCTAATGATTATATACAACTCATGGGGCTGGGAATTCGTAATTTTATGCAACTTCTCCAGACCAATGAAAAACTCTCCATTGAGTTTACCAAATCCTTTGCTATATTGCTCCCAATTGCGATAGAAATTCACAGAGCCATCAAATCTTCTTTGTATAACCGTCCAGCCGGGTCCTGCGGGTGTAAGACCTTCACAGCTGACCAGAAATGGTAGATAGCCAGGCAGATGTACCAAATGAATACCCGAAGTATTACCATAGGGAAGGCAACTGTTAGTGGCTGACTCCCAATCCGCCAGCAAGTCATCTTTCTTCTCCCTAAACTTTCTTTCCAAATTCACCACCTTACCCTTCAGATGTTCAATCAAAGCCAAGTGGGATTCGTTTTGTTTCCTAAACTCTCCAATCAAATGTTGCTTTCTCTTCAGGCGTGTCTCATAGATTTTCGTCTTTAGTTCCAATCCCTTGATCTGCTCCTGTAGTTCCTGTACTTGGGTCATTAAGGTTAAATTCTGAGCACGACATACTTCGGTGAGATTCTCAAATTTCTTTAACAAATCATCATCCACCTTGTCCTGGTGCTGCAGCTTATCAATCACATTTTCCTGTGTCTGTATGGTGGCCGCATTCTCAGCTATCTTACCCATATAAACATCCAGCAGATCATTCAAATCGTCCTTGCTGATGCGTATGGTTTTATGTTGATCGATGTGGACCTCGGTTAATTTCAATGGAATGGGTGTGGTGACATTTAAGATCTGTGTGGTGTTGCTGATCACTTTGACAGGTGCCTTGCTGGGCTTCGGCTTGATAATGGCCTCATAGGACCAAGGTGTGATAAGAATTAGTATAAATAAAGTGAAATTGTATAGCATATTGTGACCAGTGCAAGGCTGTTGACAAAACTAAACTGAAATCCAGCTGGGAATTGACTATACTTTTCATTCCATTTGCATCAGGAAGCAGAGCACAGCTCAAGCTCCGTCTGGCTGATAAGAGAAACTAAAGCTTTTCAACTTGAACTTGAAATGGGTCGTATTTTATCTAAGTGTAGCAAAGCTAAGCTGTCTTCGATTATATATATACGCACCGGTTCGGTGCATTATATGGTTTTTGGAGCTAACTGAAAGGCGGTTTCGGTTCGATTCAGTGGTTCACAAAGGCAAATTATGAAGTATAATGATTTCTATTGTATCTCTTCCGTCAGTTTTAAAGCTATCGTGACCAAACTTTGCACGAAGTCTTCTGGTACAAATACGCTCTACATTTCTCGGAACCCGCCGGATCGGATGACTATAACATATAGCTGCCATAGGAACGATCGGTCGAGAAACTAGTTCTAGTGGGAAAAACTTTTTTGTTTTCCAAGAAAACGCCTCCACACTTTGTATTTCTTAGTTTGCTATGCTTTCCCATGATTCCACTAAGTTTGATCGAAATCGGACATCTATATAGTATGGCTGTCATACAAAAGTAAGGTTCGAAAACTAGTTTTAGTGAGAAAAACTATTTTGTTTTCAATGTAAACTACTTTAAAATTGGCGTATAATTATTTTATAAGCTTTCTCACAGTTCTGCAAAGTTTTGTGAAAATCGGATGACCATAGGTTATAGCTGCCATAGGAACGATCGGTCGAGAAACTAGTTTTAGTGAGAAAAACTTTTTTGTTTTCAAAGAAAACGCCTTCAAACTTTGTGTTTCTTAGTTGGCTATGCTTTTTCATGATTCTACCAAGTTTGATCGAAATCGGACATCTATATAGTATAGCTGTCATACAAAAGTAGAGTCAGAAAACTAGTTCTAGTGAGAAAAACTATTTTGTTTTCAATGTAAACTACTTTAAAATTGGCGTATAATTATTTTATAAGCTTTCATACAATTCTCCAAAGTTTTGTCAAAATCAGTTGACTATAACATATATCTGCCATAGGAACGATCGGTCGAGAAACTAGTTTTAGTGAGAAAAACTTTTTGTTTTCAAAGAAAATGCCTTCAAACTTTGTATTTCTTAGTTGGCTATGCTTTTCTATGATTCCACCAGGTTTGATCGAAGTCAGACATCTATATAGTATAGCTGTCATACAAAAGTAGAGTCAGAAAAGTAGTCTGGGTGAGAAAAACTTGTTTGTTTTCAGTGGAAATATGCTTCAAATTAGTTAGAAAATCGTGCTGCAAGGGCTGAGACGAAGTTAACTTTCCTCTATTTTTCTTTGTGGTTTTCGGTTCGGTTCAGACTTTCTGAAAGGAAATCTGCGATTCGTTTCTAAGAAATTTCTTAGGTAAGCTTTTTTGATGGTAAACGGTGGCTAGAATATATGGGAACATATGAGAGAGCCTTACCTAAACTGCCTTTAAACTGCTTTTCTTTCTCCACAAATATATAGACAAAAACGCAGTTTCTATAAAAATTCAATTCAACATTCCATTAGATCCTCTTAAATCTAAGCACGTTTCGTTCTGTTGTCAAGTTTTATATAACCCCTTATTGTCTACTCCTCCTCCCTGCCTTTGCTTTACCCATTTTGTGTAATTGCTGCGTTACAGTTCATTGCATTTATTTTGCTCTAGACATCATTTTCTTTATGCTGTTTACCCACAAGTCATTAGTGCAATTAATTCTCTGTATTTTATGCCAACAAATTAATGAAATCTAATTGAGTTGAGTGCATTGGACTGATAAAAAAAATGAAAACAAAAACAAACAAAACAATTGGCTGGGGCAGAGAGAGAAAATTGTGAAGGCATTGGGGCGATCATTTGTCACTTGCACTTTCAAGTGAACAGCCACATAACTGGAGGGGGTTGTCATTAATAAACAAAACCGCTCTCAAGCGGAGTCAATAAACGTTTGATAAATTGATCAAAAAGAAGGCGGCATGAGAATTAATATCGATTAATATGTGGATTTATGAGACAATTCTGTGAGGGGTTTTCAAAAGATAATCAATCCACACGACAATGTGATATATTTATGAGACAACTACAACTTTTGAGTAACTTCCCCTCATTAGTTGTATATTTTGTTCTCTATCAACAACAACATTTAATGGTATTCCTATTCACTAATCAACTAATCCTTTGATAACATTTACAAACACTTAACAGATAAACTTAACGGGCTAATCCATAGATTACTTAATTGATCTCTAAATGATGATATGATAAGTACAGCTTAAGTTATAAAACACAAACTTCGGTTTTAAGTGCTCCTCTCCGCCTCCGGTTCCACTTCGCTGCTGTGCTGTCGCTTCTTGTGCCAGCGCAGGCTAGCAAATTGGGCAAAACGTTTGCCACACGCGGAGCATTTGTACTTCTTCACCGCCAAATGCAGTTCGGTATGCTTCTTGAGATTGCCATAGGTGGTAAAGGTCTTTCCACACACCGTGCACAGGTGTTTCCGTATGGCCCAATGTGAGTTCATGTGATCGGTGAAACGATTCTTCTCATAGAAACCCTTGGGACAGATGGGACAATGGAAGGTGGATTGATTTAGATGTCTTCTTCGATGTATGTCAAAGAATGACCAAGTCTTGAAGGATTTGCCGCATAGATCGCATATATAGGGTCTTTCTCCGGTATGCGTACGCATGTGTATGGCCACCTCGGTGGAGGTGGCAAATCTCTTATCACAACGCTCACAAGCATAGGGGAAGTCTCTGCGATGGCGTCTTATGTGAACCGTTAAATTGCAGGGCATTTGGAAGCCCTTGCCACAGAGTGTACATATAAACGGTTGGGTGCCATCGTGTGCCGAACGATGTACCTTGTACTGATCACAGGTTTTAATCAGCTGGGCGCAAACATCACACGAAAATGGTCCCAGATTCTGTTCCAGGAACTGAGCCAGCTTGGCATGTAATATGGGTATGCTGCTTGAGGCACTGGCATTCGCTAGGATTTTCCTCTTTTGGGCAGAGAAATTCTTACGCAGTTCAAACAGAGTCTTCTCCAACTGCTCGGCGGTATATTCAGCATGGAAAGTGGTATTCAACTCATCCAGCATTTGCCTCAGAGCCTGACTGCGATAGGCATTGGAACGAAAGTCGGGATGATCCACATCCCACAGGGCTGAATAGTTCCTATAGATTTCCACAAACTGCAGCTGATCCTCCGTGGAGGCGAACTCTATGACATGAGCATTGATGAATTTGGTTTTCTGTTGGGTTTCCACCACGCCCACTTTCTGCAAAAAGGTAGCAACATTAATTTTGTTTTGTTATGGCTAGCATAGTCTTCGGTCTTACCTTACTAATTTTGTTAAAGATCTGCTCCTGCAATATCGGATGCAGAAACTCCAAATCATCATAGCACCACAGCTTGGGCAAATACAAGCCCTTGTGCTTGATCACCATGCGTAGCTCTTTGCGGTAACGTGTTCTCAGCTTTTGTATCTCCTGGTAGCACTCCTCGCCACTCATTTCATAATTGAGATCTTCTTGCAGTTGTGTGGCGATGTCACGATATAAATCCTTTTTGTTGCAACTGGCAAAGTCATAGTGTTGCGGATTCCAGAGCACCTCCTGTCGCTTAAATGCATCGAGTATATAGCTCAGAACTTCACGATATTGTGCAGATTTGCTAGACGACTCGGCATCCGTTTCGCAGGATTTCTCACTTTCGGTGCTTTCAGTGGAGATCTGCAAGGAAGGGGAAATTGGAGGAGCTTTTTTATTGTTTTTTTTTACTTGCAACAGAAAAGAACTAAGGAAAAACCTTTTATAGATTCGGTACTGAATGTATTTTCGTTTAAGAATGGATCTAAGGCAGGGAAAGTCAAACCCTTGCTCTTGCACAGACAAAATTAGGTCATGCCTGGCCCGCAGGGTTGGAGCAAATTTAACTATTCACACAGACACGAGACGAGCGCATGCCGAGGATTCTCTCAAGAGAGCAAAAATCACTTTGTTTGCTTTAAGACGCAACCCAGCAGTTGTCGACGGCAGGTCACAGCTAGTTTGCGTGGATTTATGTTAGCACACCCATACATTCTCACTTTTTAGCCTGGCTCTTCTTGAAAAACACGAATTAACAAAGGTATTACTCAAGATTGATAGCAGATCATCCTACTTAGGTCCTTGAATTTTAGTCCCTTGCAAAGGGTATTATTATTTTGCCCAGAAGTTTGCAACGCATAGAAATATTCATTTCCGTACCCAATAAACCATATATATTCTTGATCAGGGTGACGAGCTGAGTCGATTGAGCTTTGTCCGTTCGTCTGTCTGTCTGTGTGTCTGTTTCTATGCGAACTAGTCTCTCAGTTTTAAAGCTATTGAGCTGAAATTTTGCACTGAGTCTTCTTTTTGCTTCACACTACTAATATGTCGGAACCGAACGGATCGGATGACTATATCATATAGCTCCCATACGAACAATCGGTTGGAAAACTAGTTTTAGTATGAAAAACTTTTTACTTTTCAATGGAAACGTCTCCAAACTTTGTATTCATAAGTTTTCTATGCTTTTTTGTAGCTCTGCCAAGTTTTATTAAAATTGGAGTACTATATGGTATAGCTGCCATACAAAAGATAGGTCTGAAAAACAGTCTTAGTTAGAAAAACTTTTTTTTTTTTAATGGTAGCATCCTACAATTTAAAGTATGTTTGTTTAACGTACTTTCACTCAATTCGATACATTTTTGACCAAATCGGATGACTATATCAAATAGCTCCCATACGAACAATCGGTTGGAAAACTAGTTTTAGTATGAAAAACTTTTTACTTTTCAATGGAAACGTCTCCAATCTTTGTAGTCGTAAGTTTTCTATGTTTTTTTATAATTCTACTAAGTTTAATGAAGATCGGACAACTATATGGTATAGCTGCCATACAAAAGATAGGTCTGAAAAACAGTCTTAGTTAGAAAAGCTTTTTTGTTTTTAGTGTTAGCATCCTACAATTTTAAGTTTGTTTGTTTTACGTACTTCCACTCAATTCGACAAATTTTTGGCCAAATCGGATGACTATATCATATAGCTCCCATAGGAATAATCGCTTGGAAAACTAGTTTTAGTATGGAAAACTTTTTTCTTTGCAATGGAAACGTCTCCAAACTTTGTATTCATAAGTTTTCTATGCTTTTTTGTAGCTCTGCCAAGTTTTATTAAAATTGGAGTACTATATGGTATAGCTGTCATACAAAAGATGGGTCTGAAAAACAGTCTTAGCTAGAAAAACTTTTTTCTTTTTAATGGTAGCATCCTCCATTTTTGTATTTATTTGTTTCACATGCTTTCACACAATTTTCCAAATTTTTGGCCAAATCAGATGACTATTTCATATAGCTTCCATACGAAAAATCGGTCGGAAATGGGAAAAAGAGTATGTTTTCGGAAATATTTTCAAGCGAGCACTCGCAAGTCTATAAAAAACTTCGGCGCAGACGATGTTAGCTTAGCTTTCTTTCTTTTCGTCTATAAAAATAAGTTCTTAGCTTAATTCAAGAGCAAGCTTTTCCCAAAACTCATAGAGCTGCCCATGTAATACTCAAAGATGCCCACCACTGCTTGCTGATAACCCAATTCGTAGTGTTTAAATAACAAAATGTGCATAAAGAGGTGTGCTATTAACCAGACAGTGCCACATTCAATCATTTTGTGAGTCATTTATGCAGCACATAATATCCCACCTTGGTAATTAGAATCAATAAGAAGTTATAACCCAGAATGCTTCGAGTATGTAACTTACCTTGGCCTCCCTCTCTGCCCTTTTATGCTCGATGACACCGCGTAGAAAATGCATTTTATCAAAATACCACAGTCTCGACTTGTACTTCCCGCCCAGAGTGTTCAGTTTGCTCAGCTCTCGACGATAACGTCCACGCAGTTCCTTGAGTACCGCAAAGATTTCAGCACCGGTGAGTCGCATTTGAAATGTATTCTCCAATGGGGCAGCCAATTCACCATAAACACTACGTTTCGCATTGTATTTATAGTCGGGATGCTTGGGATTCCATAATTTTTCCATACGTTCATAGCTCTGGAGTAGAGAGCTAACGAATTCCCGATTCCGCTCCAGTTCGCGACGCGAACGCTACGTTGAGAAGGGGGGAAACATTTAGAAGAAAGAACTTTTCGAGTAGGTTTTTTCTTTTTATTTTCCAACTCACCAATTTGAAGTCAACGCTGGTCACGCCGCTGCCGGGTGAGGTGGGTGATACCTCGGTGGGCGGTGTGGCTGGGGGTGTTAGTTGCATTACGTTCTCCTCCAGTTGTTCCTCTTTTTGCAGTTTGCGTTGCATTGCCTGGAGAGTACAGGGGGAAGAATTCATTTTTCGCATAAATAAATAAAAACAAAAGCCACATGATCATCTGGTATGGTTATCGCGTAAATTTTACACAAAATGGGGAGTGGGGAGTGAGGAGAAAAAGGGAAAGTCTGGTGGTGCTCCCGCAGCTCGAATATCAAGCGGCTATTGGCCTTTTGTTCGTCATTGTTCTTATCGCTATTGCAATACACACACATATATATATCTATCTATCTATCTATCGTTTGTTGATTGTTTTTGTTTTCTTCCGAATTTACATACATATACAGAGGGAACCCTAAGAATGCAGGCGGTACTATTTGTGGTAAGCCCCCCCTCGTACAACGATGTGTATATTGTTTGTTTCGATTTCTTTGTTGAGTTTAGGAAATCTTTGAATAATTCAAGGGCATACATCGGTTTAGATGTCGCAATGTGGCCGCTTTATCAGTTACTGAGAAGAACAATGGGTCACTGGATCTTTCGAGAATCCAATGGATGAACTAGTGAACCAATCTTTGAGAAGTTTACACTGTATGTTCAGGTCTATCATCAAAGAGTTAAAGGCTTTTAAGACATGATCCTTATATGCTAAAATAGAATACAAATTCAGACTGCCATATTATGAAGAAGTATGAAGAAACTTAAAGAGTTTCCTATTTAATTTGGATCAGAATATTTCTAGAAATCTTTATACTTAAAAATTTCACTTCATTTGCTTCTATAATAAGTTCTTAAGTGCACGACCTACCTCTATAATTCACTTAGACTGGATTTACAGGGTGAAGCAAACTTCATGGAGTTCTCTTAGTAGGCCACATAATCAGTTGAGGCTCTAAACCTTTTCTTTATACAACGATTTTACTTTGCCTGGAATATTGCGCCTACTTAAGGCCTATTTCTCATCTCCTACATAGCTGCTGGGTGTCAGATAAACTTCGATTTTGCTCTGTTATTTGTAGGTTTATGTGGCAAATAGCTCTAATCTAGTCTCTTACAGTTCCATTTCGCAAACTCCTCGACCACAAATTGAAGCTTTCCTTGCAAATGCATTATACATATGGCAGTATGAACCAGTTCTAACCCCTTCATTTATAAGCTGAACCACAAGAAAACAATATTTTTATGATCATATTGGCTAATTGAAGTTGTCGCCTGATTGTCTTGAATTAAATGGCAACAAGTGCTGCAATTGTTGGACAATATTTTACTGTCTTATTTTGTACGATTTTCAATTACTAACAAGCCACTTGAATGGGGACATCGTTGACCTTAATAAACAGTTGAGTAGAATAACTAGAAATAGAGAGGGGAGACAGAGAAAGCATCCTTCACTAGGCTTGGGAATCACCTAAGAAGCTAAGTACTTTCGCTACCAAACGAAAAGTTACCTTTTTCCAAATATTCACAATGCATCATTCCAAATACTTGCAATTGCTTAAGTCATAAAATTCTGATCAATCAATGGGTATAAACCGTAACATAACGTAGAACAACTTATTCGAAATAGCCTGCCAGCAAACGCCGAAGTCACCCTGAATACTCATTGATTGCAGGGCACACCTCAAGCATTGGGAAATTTATCACTGATCGGACAAGGAAGCGTTTCGAGAACTCAATATGTGTGTGTCGAGTGGAGCAAACCATAGCCTCAAGAACGGAACACAGGGATTCCGAGACGGTATTAAAAACAGGGTGATCCCGGATATTCTTGAGCCAATCCTGGAAAAGATTGATAAAGGGTATTATAATTTTGCCCAAAAGTTTGCAACGCATGGAAATATTCACTTCCGCACCCCATAAACTATATATATTCATGATCAGGGTGACCGATTGAGCTTTGTCCGTCCGTCTGTCTGTTTCTACGCGAACTAGTCTCTCAGTTTTAAAGCTATCGAGCTGAAATTTTGCACAGAGTCTTCTTTTTGCAGCACACCACTAATATATCGGAAACGACCGAATCGGATGACTATATCTCATGGCTCCCATAGGAACAATCGGTCGGAAAACTAGTTTTAGTATGAAAAACTTTTTTCTTTTCAATGGAAACGTCTTCAAACTTTGTAGTCGTAAGTTTTCTATGTTTTCATATAATTCTACTAAGTTTAATGAAAATCGGACAACTATATGGTATGGCTGCCATACAAAAGATGGGTCTGAAAAACAGTCTTAGTTAGAAAAACTTTTTTGTTTTTATTGGTAGCATCCTGCAATTTTGTATTTAATTGTTTCACATGCTGTTACATAATTTTACAAATTTTTGGCAAAATCGGATGACTATAACAAATAGCTCCCATACGAACGATCGGTCGGATAATGAGAAAAATGAGTTTTTTTGCGAAAATATTTAAGCGAGCACTTGCTAGGGTATAAAAACTAGCTTCTCGTTTTTTGTTAATCCCGAAAAACAGGCTCACTTCAAGCCTGCTCCGGGATTACCCCGTTTTTATTACCAATTTCTGATTTTTTTTCTGTGTAGTACAATGGATTCAGGTCTGGGCTACCAGCAGGCAAATCGTCATACGTACACAGAAACTAAACGATCCAAAAAAGCTCCATTTGGATTGACTAAGTGTTTAACATCTTATTAATCATCCAACGGAGTTACAAAATCATCCAATTGATGATAAAATTCCATATCCTTTGTATGATTTTCAGCTCCGTTGGATGGTTAAACGTATATTTAAGACATATATCCTGTCCAAATGAATACGGGAAATCATCCAATGGATATTTTTTAATATCCTTTTTGGTTTTACTTGGTTTTTAGCCATGTTTGAGTCGTTTAGTTCGTCGGAAAGAACATTCATTAGTTGCCTCTTCCTGACTTTTTTCCATCTTCTCGCTCAAACTCATTTCCCCCATAAAATCCAAATCAATTTTTACTCAATCTCTGCACAGCTGTGTACCACCATTCGAACTCCAAATTAATCAACCCAAAAGGGGTAAACCAACCCCCCACCCCCCTCAAACTGATTAATCGAATAACTTGCCGTCAAAAAGGTTGCCAATCAGTCAACAATAATTGCATTTACCTTGCAAAAACCTTGACCTTTCCTAAAAAAAAAAAAACAAACAAAGTGCAGGGCACTTTACTACTCTCCATACGACAGCTAATTGAATAACTGAAGCATGGCACAAGCCTTGGCCTCAATTAAATGTGCAATTTAAAACGTCATTCGAAAAACGGCTAAAACAATTTCACTTCAAACTGCATGGAAAGGAACTAAAAAAGAAGAAAAAAAAAACACATGAAAAATTCTAATGGAGGTCACACCCAAACGAACCATAAGCCGCCGCCCCCAACCGAAAGGCTATTAAAATGGTGCATGTATTTCTGCCCACTTTCTATCCTTGGACGTTGTCTACGATAGCAACAGGAAATTGGTATACCCGTGCAGTGTACGCAACGAGCACTGGGAAAAATAGGGCCCAAGAACTCTTTACTGATGCACATATGCATATATCAATATTCAATACCATATCGGACATTAATGCCAAATGGTTGAACAGCTGTTTTTTCTTTATATATATATATATATTTTTTATTTTTTTTGTAATTCTGCAAAAGCAATTTGTAGCGCAAGCACCTCCAGACAAAGGCACGAACGCGTTCGTTGGACAACACCCCGTGGGTCGTTGTGGATTGGGTGCGGTATATTTCTCCATCTACCATCTCCCATTTCCTGTTTTTGGTTTCAACTGTTTGTCTGCGTCACCAGAACACTGTGTTTACCGAACACGCAATTCAAAGAATTGATCCAGTTAACAGAAATTGCATGGAAATTCAATAAACAACAACAAGATGCTCAGTTTCGCTCGAAGTAAATTGAAACCTGATCACCGACCCATTTATTGAGTTAGTTTATATAAATAAAGGGTTGTTTCCTAATGGAAAGGGGTCGAAACTTGTTAGAAATGTCTGCGACTTGAAATACAGAGAGAGAGGGAGGGAGGGAGGGAGAGACGAATTACAAGAACATTGAGACGCCAGTCGAAGACCTGCGACTGAGTTTCTAGTTTTCTAAAATTCTGAAGAAGATTCCGATAAACTTTCTAGAGCTGTTCTCTGTTTTTCATAGTTAGTAACTTTACACAGCTGGCGCCAATAGCTAAAGAAGGTGACCGGGTTTGTTAGTTGTTAAGAACCACGAGCTCTTACACTGCAGTCACACACACTACCCGCTATACCACAGTCGGTTTGCAGTCTTGAAGAAGAGATTCTCATCAATAGTTAAATTGTTCAAGAACTGAACAATCTGTACATGTATTTCCTTTCTTGTATATCCCTATGGGCGTCTAAGCCGCTGAACTGATTTTCTAGAAATAAATCAGAAAAGAATCTGTAAACCGTTTAAAAAAGGTTCCAAAGTGATGCATAGACATGTTTTAAAAGTTATTAAAGCTATGAGCCTGAAATTTTAAGTGCGGGTAAGCAGTATGGAGTTATATATAATATGTATATCTCACAGGTCAAAGACCTGTTTCTAAACCCATTCAAAAGAGGTTCAGAGCCATATTTCAGAAATTATTTAAGCTTTAAACCTAAAACTTGGTGGCCAAATGAAGTTTGTTCTGTTCTGCTGTTCTGAACCAGCTAGCTGAACCGGTTCTAAAAGTGGTTCAAGACCATATATCAGTAATGGTTTAAGCTTTAAGCCTGCAATTTTGTTGTTTAGGTTAATAATATGGATTTAAATATTTTACTGGTTTAAGACTGGTTCCGGAACCGGTTTAAAAGTTGGTTTTAAGTCATAACTCGGATGTTTTTCAAGCAATGAACTTGAAATTTGGTCTGTAGGTTGGTAACCTGATCCGGTTCAGAAGTAGTTCAGATCTTTAGCTCAGAAATTATTCAAGCCATGAAATGGAAACTTTATGAACCAGTTTAAAAATGGAATGTGATATGAAAAATTGGTCTGTAGGTTCGCATTAAGGGTACTCATGCCTCCCAGTTTAGCTGTGGAGTTGTTGAATTTAACATTTGTTTGTTGATTTATTCTTTTTGTATTCGAATTTCGTTACTCTAACAACTCTACAGCGTTACCGGGGGTAGTAAATACCAGAATTTTGAGTGATATTCAAACTGTGGACTAGACATTTTAAGTGGGGTTAAGTTTCCGAGCTTAAAACTGATTTCGGAAATGTTTAAGCAGGTTCTAATGTTAATATCAACTTGCAACTACTACTCAACTGATTCAAATCGAACTTATAAGTAACCTGTTCACACAATGTAGAGCTAAAAGAGCTAAAATTTTGCACAGCGTCTTCTTATTGCTAAACACTACTAATATGTCGGAACCGACCGGATCGGATGACTATATCTTATAGCTTCCATAGGAACAATCGGTCGGAAAACTAGTTTTAGTGAGAAAAACTTGTTTCTTTTCAATGGAAACGTCTTCAAACTTTGTAATCGTTGGTTTTTCATGATTTTTTATAATTCTACCAAGTTTTATTAAAATCGGACAACTATATGGTATAGCTGCCATACAAAAGATGGGTCTGAAAAACAGTCTTAGTTAGAAAAACTTTTTTGTTTTTAATGGTAGCATCATGCAATATTGTATTTGTTTGTTTTACATGCTTTCACATAATTTGACAAATTTTTGGTCAAATCGGATGACTATATCATATAGCTCCCATATGAACGATCGGTCGGAAAATGGAAAAATGAGTATTTTTTGGAAATATTTTCAAGCGAGCACTTGCAAGAGTATAAAAACTTCGGCACAGACGAAGTTAGCTTAGCTTTCTCGTTTTACAGATTTTTGGAGCGCATTCTTAGAAGTCACCATAGATAACTTTAACTTCTTGTTTGCCAAATATGATTTGAGTTTAGAGACTGTTGAATGACCATGTATTGATGAAGGAACTGCTAAGAATGTGATGCAATAGCTTTGAGAGAATATCAACAAGGTTCTCCTCTAGATGGAGCTGTTACAGAAAGATCGAACCAAATCTGTGAGGGTAGCAAACATTTGTAAGGCGATTCAGTCAAATTCTCATTCCCAAGGAAGGTTTACGTTCATTTGATAAAAAACGGGGTTTGTTCAGTGTATATATCTTCACCGATGGCTATACTTCGGTGACGGTTTCTGCTAAATTGTATCCCAAACCCTTTAAAACAACTTTCGCTCAATACAAATGCCTCCATCGAAACCGAAATTCGTTTAGAAAATACGGAGCCAAGCGCTGTTTGTTTGCTGGCGACCCACCCTCATCAATTCCTTAATCCCCCTTAACCAACTAATGACAATTATCTGTTGAAATTAGCTATTTGCCTAGGCTCCTCAATGTTGGCAGCCAGGCTTATATTTTGCTAACCGTTCGATCAATTAAAACCAGCCCCACCATCCGCCTACTACAACACACTCAATATCCAAATCAAATAAACCAGATGCCGCGAAAGCCATGGGTAATCAACTAAAACCGTCGTAGTAGTAGTAGTCGTATGCAATGACACCATTTCGTTGGTGATTCTTTTTTTTTTTTAGTGGTTGGGTTTTTTTCTAATAGTATTAAACGTGAATTAAATGGCATTGCAATGAATCTATTTTTATGCCCACAAGGGGCACCCTCACCTCGTCCAGAGCTTACAAACGGGAAAAACGTGGTTACGATGGTGAAATGGATGCGAGACTGAAGAATTTATCTTAATTAATTGGTGTGCCGCATAAAGTTATCATCGACGCGCATCATCGTCATCGTCATCATCATCATCAAAGGAATTGGATGGCCTGGCCCGCATATTTGAGTTTTCAGTGACAAATAATGCCATGAACAATCGTTTTTAATTGAGCGACAGCTGGGGGCTCAATAATTGATGGCAGCACATGGACAAAGCATAATCCTTAGTTTTTAGTACTCTATGATGCAATCTAAAGCGCCCCCTTTTGGCCTATGTCCTTCATTTTGGAACATTTTTGTTCCAGCTTAGGGCCTAAACGCACGCTAAGCCATCAAATTTAATACAGGAAGAACACGAGCCTCTCTCACATTAAAGGCCCTAACCAACTGGCACTTATGAATTATGGGGCATATTTTTGTGCTTCTCCTTTTATGCAAACCACACGTAACACACGGAAGCCCCTAGAATATGGAAACACGGAAACCCTACCACAAAACGAAAGCCCAAATCAAAGATAATGCTGTCAGTGTGGCATTTGGTTGGCTGCAATCAATTCACCCGAGGTAAGCGTTATTAAAAACCAAAACTTTAAACAAATAACACACAGTTCAGTGTTGCCTTTATGTCAGTCACAAGGCGGCATAATAATTTAATTATACTGGTTATAAACTGATCGATGGAGATGGCGTGGGTGCCGCCTCTATATAAGCCTGGGAACGTGCTAAACAAATGTTTGGTTAAACTTACTAATTATTTAATAAGTGTAGCCTGATAAAAACTCAAGACATGTTTTCGAACGATTAACGTTGATATATTAATCGAGGGGAAATTATCACCTGATGGATTTTGAAACGTAGGAAAAATGGTAGCTCTAGATTAGATTAGTAAGATATATGAGGGAGTGTAAAAAAAAAAACTGTATAGCTTTGATTTTCAAAGAATTTCGAAAGTGATTCAGTGATATTATATTTAGAACAAACGAAAGAACGAAGACCTTGCCTTTAACATTAGCCTGCAGATTAGATTGAAAGAGGTGATTTATTGAAAGTCTTGGTACAAGTTGTGATTTAAGGCTAAGAAATTGTTTTGGTTTAAGGGGAAAGACCCATGGCAACCCAAAGAATATAATCGCTGAAAATATGTGCCAATAACTGATCAACTGTCTTGTTTTCCAGAAAAATTTCCAAATAAAATTGTGCATTGATGGAAAGAGATACGTGTTAAATGGTGAGTTCTTCTGTTCAATTCTTGTATAATATCTTATAAGAAGCTATTTTTATTGGAACCCAATAAAACTGGCTTAAAGGGTATCACAAAGTTGTGCAAACAGGCAAAAGGAAACAATTCCTACCCTATAAAATAAACTCAAAAAAAAATTATCAGTCCGAAACGGGATTAAAAACGGGGTGATCCCGGATATTCTTGAGCTGATCCCGGAATAAGATTGATTTTACATACAATTTTTTTTTTATCCCGAAAAACAGGATCACTTCAAGTATGCCCCGGGATCACCCCGTTTTTAATCCCGAATTCGGATTTTTTTCTTTCTGTGTATATATATTCTTGATCAGCTTTAATAGCCGAGTCGATATAGTCATGACCGTCTGTCTCTCGATCTCAGGAGACTGTAAGAGCCAGAGAAACCAAAAGTGTTGTCCATAGTACACAGGAAAAACAAGATCCATTTGGAAAGGATTTATCTAAAATATCCTTTTAATCATCCAGCGAAATCATCCAAATGATCATCATTATACCCTGGCAAAGGGTATTAAAATTTTGCCCAGAAGTTTGCAACGCATAGAAATATTCATTTCCGACCACATAAACCATATATATTCTTGATCAGGGTGACGAGCTGAGTTGATTGAGGTTTGTCCGTCCGTTTGTCCGTCTGTCTGTCTGTTTCTACGCGAACTAGTCTCTCAGTTTTAAAACTATCGAGCTGAAATTTAGCACAGAGTCTTCTTTCGGCTGCACACTACTAATATGTCGGAACCGACCGGATTGGATGACTATATCTCATAGCTTCCATACGAACAATCGGTCGGAAAACTAGTTTTAGTATGAAAAACTTTTTTCTTTTCAATGGAAACGTCTCCAAACTTTGTAATCGTAGGTTTTTTATGCTTTTTTATAATTCTGCCAAGTTGGATGAAAATCGGACAACTATATGGTATAGCTGCCATACAAAAGATAGGTCTGAAAAACAGTCTTAGTTAGAAAAACTTTTTTGTTTTTAATGGTAGCATCTTGGAATTTTGTATTTGTTTATTTTACATGCTTTCACCTAATTTAACAAATTTTTGTCCAAATCGGATGACTATATCACATAGCTCCCATACAAACGATCGGTCGGAAAATGGGAAAACGCGTATTTTTGAAAATATTTAGGGTATAAAAACTTCGGCACTGACGAAGTTAGCTTAGCTTTCTCGTTTTTCGTATCCTTTGGATGATTTTAAGCTCCGTTGGATGATTTAAAGACATATCCTTCCCAAATGGCTACCGGAAATCATCCAACGAATATTTTTTCCTATCTCTTAGCTCTTATTATGTGAATCTTTTTATAAAGCTTTAGAGTCCAGATTCTTACCAAATAGAGGCTACTAAGGGGAGGATTTAAAGTTAATACTCGGAAACTTGTATAGATTTGTTCATTAAACTTTTCGATCCTGCCGAACAGAAGAATTTGCTGGGCAGTGGGTAGACAATTTTTTCATGTCTATAGTTTTTGTTGAACCGATTCAGCCTTTATACTCTTAGCTCTCACTTTTCGAGAACGAATTCCTTTGCATGGCGGTACCAACATCATGTATTTTGTCTCAGCTAATTGATCAGCTGTTGGTTTATCAATGAAAAGATTGACTTATCTTTTGGAACTTATCTAGAGATTAAAGATTTGGCCTGTGCTTGAGGCTGCGTTTGAGTTGATTGCTTCGTTTTAGTCAAAATCAGCATTATACTTTCGAAATTTGGGTAAGTTTGACTAACCTTACATGGAGAAGTTGGTTTTTGAAGCTTATAAAAGCAATGAATAGAAAGTTTGGTTGAAATAAATATGGTTTATCGTATAAAAAATACATTTTTTTTCCATTATTTCTTATACGAATCAAATATTTTCTTCAATTTTTCATATTTATAAAAAAAAATAGCATACTTTGCAGGGCTTTTATACTGATATTTCGTTAAATATAAACACACAGCGTAACATCCTACCTAAAGCTATTTCTTAAAGCCTCTTAAGTCGAAAAATGGTAAGTGGGCCACCCGTATTAGATATGCATACATTAAATTGCTTCCATTCATGTTCAAAGTTATGTCAACTCTTCAATCCAAAACACGGGTGTTCCACAAAAAGGCACAAGTCCCAACATTTCCATAAGTCAGCAAAATACCACAAAAATAGATTGTCTATCATTATGCCTCATAAGCATTACACATCCCCATATACCTAATTATCCCACCCATAAGTCATTAACTCGCCACAACAACCACCACACTTGATGTTTCGATTTTTGTTTCTTTCCCCATTTGGACAATGATTTATGCGACCCATTGAACAAAAACTCTGCGATAGTTTTTATGACAGGTGCTATAAAAAATACCAATTTATTAGTGTTTAAATGTACATTAAAACCTCCTTAGTTAGGGCCTCGGCAGTACACGCTCAATCGGCTTTCTTATCTTTAAGCCATTTTCAGGCGGCGAATATCGAAAAAAAAAATGATTTTATAGACGACCGCAAATGCGAGTACGGAGATACGGAGCAAAGAGTGTCGAGTGGCCAACTGATTGGAATTGGTATTGGAATTGGGTTGTGTTTGTGTCTGGGTCTGTGGTGGATGACGACGGTCGACTGATCGATCGATCGATCGGTGGGTAAATAACTTGAAGTGACACAAACAGGTGTCGCGTCATCGTCTTTTTATGAGATTATAGATGTAAATCTGAATAGGAAAAACACTGAAGAGGGGATGGAATTCTTCTTCTTTTTTTTTTTGCTTATGGAACTTTTAAATTCTGAAGTCATTTGTGGAATATTATAAAGTAATCAATTTTAAGGAATTTTGTGAAGAGAATAAGGGAGACGATTGGCATGTTTATAGAAGAGGTGGGTGTATAGTTTATGAACATTTGTTCGAATATCGTAATCAATATGAGTTCTGGTGTCGATTTTTGAACTTATGCTGCTCTAGAATTCTCAAGCAGGTAAAGCAATGCTGGCTTAGGGAAATCTCAGATTGATTCCGTTTATACGGACTGATTCACATGGCTATATTGACTCCTTCTGGCTGTTTCATACTGTTGCACAAACTTAATACACTCTGTGTACCTTTGCTACGTGGTATAAAAACTTAAGATACCTAAGCCGAACTTCTCCACCCTCTCTTCGAGCGGAATTAGAGGGACCAAATCTTATCTTTTTCTACTCTCTCACCCAGTTGATGTATTTGATGTTCCACTGTACCTACGTAGTGTCTACCAAATGCCTACCTAATCGAAGTTTAGATAATATTTTCATGTTTGTTTACCTCGTTGTGGTCTAGATAATGCCAAAACGCCGGCAACACACCAGACCCAAAAACGTTCCACAAACTTTACTTTGCATTGATAATAACGAAAACCACTTTACCAATAATTTCTATAGAAATTTCCGTAATGAATTTTTATCATCAATTCTATTTCCATTTGGGCCTGTTATTTGGCTATTTCTCTTATCCAGATATGGGTTAAACGATCAAATTTTACACTGAGAGACGAAATGGAGAGTTGTCAAATTGTGTAAATAACAGTTATTAAAGGTTGGATTAAACTTTAAGTTTTGAGTAACAATTTTGGTTTAAGCAAGTCAGCGACTTTTGTCCATTAACAACAATAATTATCTCCTACAAGTTTTAAGTGTCATTCCACCTTAATCAAGTTTTTTTTTTTATCAACTTCTATTCACTTTTCTCAAAGTGTAATGACTAGCTCTTTCTTTATCTAGAAATTTCTGACGACAAATGCATTTTATTTGCTTTCGCCACAACATTTTTTCTATATTAGCTCACTGGCTGAATTATTGCCCATATTTATTGACATTTACGCCAGAAAATCTAATTATAGTTGAACCAAAAAAATATATGGAATTTCTTTTAAGTGCAAATCTAATAAGAAGCACATTTCCACTCACAATTATGAGATTATCACTTCTGACAATTGACAATGGAGATTCTTCTACGTCACCAAAAGTGCTTGAGTGAGAGAAAACGAGTATAGTAAATATATTTAAAAAAAAACATTGACGTTTGCCTTTGAGGATGGAGGGGGGGGTGGACTGAAAAGTTGTACAATTTTATGCTTTGCACATAAAATGAAATAATTAGACATTTTGTGAGATCGTTAAAAATATATGCATTATGTCTGGGGCACACAATTTTAGAGTCCAGTTAGAAAAGACATTACGAACATGTGTACATAAAAGTAAAGCTAAGTTCATGCAGGCAAATAATTTGCACAAATTTTGATGAATATTTTGATGAACTTGGAACTAAAGCTATGGTTCCATAAGCAAATATTTGTTCAAGAAGCTCGCTATTTAGGTCTAATTAGCCAAAAACTTTTATATTAAGCGTCAGCATAACATACTGTTGGTGTGTTAACATTAATGTTAATGCTCTTTTATGTAACATAAAGGAAGGGTTTTAAATACCGGGCAGTTACGACTTTCTCTTACTTCTACTATATAATCTCTATAGAAGGTGGCACTCATAGTTATTCTTGGTTTAATGCTTTAAAGGTCTTAATCTTTATAAATCACACCCTCAAGGTGGCTTTTGATTTCTTTTCGATAACTCTCCACCTTAAATTTGACCACCAAAATTTGAAAACAAGACATTGGATCTAAAATTTCAAATTTCGAATAAGCTCCTTGCATAGGATATTTTTAGATTCCTACACAAGAGCTAAAAGTGGTATATCTTCATTGAAAAAAATCGTAGAATTGTTTAGGACCGTTCATTTTATAGCTAAGGAGTGATACTTTCTGATGGTATCTGGAGAGTTCAAACAATAAAGTGGATTTCCCAAAAAACTTGCCTAGAAAGGGTCAAAAAAGGCACTTAAATTAACTTTAAGCTCAAATTAGTAAAAAAAATTCAAAGTAAGAGACCATTTCTGATACCGGAAATCTTCTAGAATCACTTCCAACCCTTCAATATAGTGTACCTTGTTGCCTAGTGATATTAACAGTATTTTTCACAGGGCTGCAAGCCAATAAAATGTATTCGGACTCTCGGTTTGCGTGGTCTAAACAATATATGTATATCAATCGGTTGGGTTATGGAAATTCAAAGCTCAAAGTTGTGCGGTTAAATATTTAGGTTAGTACCTTGGTTCGGTTCATGTTCTATAAATTTTTAATAGAAAAGCAAATTATTTTGTGAATATTCCTAAACTTATAGATACCGATTTTGGGTAATTGATTGCTATCCTACTTCTTAGATCACAAATAATACCTATTAGATTGAAAAGGGCAGCAGGGCTGTAGCTTTAAGCAGCTTACATTGTCCCAAACTTTTAATATTTGACTTAGACGATCCTCCATCAATGGCATCAAAGACTCTATTGATACATTCCTGCTGATTCAACCAGATATTACAAAATCTTTGGGCAGTATATCTTGTCTTAGAGTATCAACCACTTTTGTTGAAGTTTGTGAACAGTTTCAGGTTAGTAACGAGCACTTGGTTCAGTTCAAGGTTCGGTTCACAGCAAGAAAAAGTCGGAATTCAAAACTAATTTTCAATGATTTAATTCAAAATATGACCATTTTGCAAGTGTATGTAGAAATGTTTTTGTCATTAAATTGCTATTTATTTTTAAGTCAAACAATTTTCCACAACAATCAAAATGTTTGTGTCCCAAATTGTGTTGGCAATTCAAATGGCGAGACTATGAAAAACAAAAGTGGTGGTTGTTGTTGTTGTTGCTGTTCCGCTTCTTCTTCCTCTTCTTCGAGATTTCCATTTCCACAAAATACAAAAAAAAAGTCGAAAAAAAAATACATATCGACGAAAACCAAACAAAAGTGGAAAAACTGAATAGCTAAAACCAACTGCGTCGCATCGGCTGACAAAAACGAAAATAGCCACGCTTTTGTGGACACCCCCCGATGAACTGTCTCGCCCCCAAATAAAACAAAAAGTGGACTACAACGGGATTAAAAGGGAACCACACAAGCCCACACAGAGAAGAAGCCGAAGGAGAAGCGAACAAAGTGCGACACACATTTGTTGTTTTTGTGCTGTTATTTTGAAGGTCAAGTGACCAAACAAAAGAACGGGTGAAGCCCTCGGCCGGAACTACCTTTATGGGTGGGGAGGGGGTCAGTACAAACCACCAACGGAAGACATTTCTGCATTACAAAATCGCATAAAAAAAGGGCAACTTGTGTACAGTGGACACTCTCAGGAAAGTATGTCAAGGACCTTAGTTTTCAAAGTTTCCCTGCTTACTGGTCTATTTCACTTGTTGAGTGCCCACTGTACTATAAACAAAAGTAAGGCCATTGAATTGGCGATTAACTTACCACGCGTCGCGTCTCATATCGCGGAGCAGACGTCAACCCTTTGTGGGGTTGCCCAGTGAATGGAGTGGGCGTGTGGGGGGTTAGGGTTATGCCAGCCTGAAGTACTTCAAATGGTTCCAGCAACGGCAGTACACAACTCTGACTCTGTTCGTCAGCGGATATGTCCGCGGAGAGTGGCGGTGAGGGGGGTAACGGATTTTCCATGACATAGACCAAATCTATTTCGGGTGTTACTGCATTGTCTAGCCCTGCTAGCTGCTGCTGGTGCTGCTGCTGCATTGGGGGGGTCGCCGCCACCATATTCACCAGCTGTAGGTCCACACCCAAACGTTGCGTGTCTGTGTCCTCCATTTGTCTACATATTTTACTTTTATTTGTTGTGGCCTGAGGTGGGTCTGGTGGGTCTAGGTGATACATATCGGGACAGTCCATTTCCATTATCATTAAATCCGTTTGCGTTGTTTGTTCGATTTTCTCCTCCGCACCCTCATACCGTCGTCGCACATCCTGCAAATGCTGTCCACGTATGTGATCCATGAAGACGGAGAACTGCAAACAAATGGCCGGACAGAAGGCGCAATTGAAGCCAAAACATTGCCTATCCGGCGAGGTTGTAATTTCCCCGCACTTGCGAAAGTATGCGTAGTCCTCCAGTTGCCAATTGAACGGCTGGTGGGTGTGAGGATGCACTTGCTCCGGCTGGTGTTGCTGTTGCTGGAGTGGCAACATGGTGGTGGTGGTGGTTTGTTTTGTTTACACACAAGAGAAGTCGTAGAATTTCCTAAGGGGAGGCACAAGCGAATGGGCAAGGCGAAACAACGAAAGCAACGCGTGGGAGAAGCTTTCGAAACAACCGGCAAATGCGAACTGAACAGTGGTTCCAGATTGCTGCGTCGACGCTGGCGTTGCCTTCGTTCGTTTTTCGCTGCCGACGTCGCCGTGACAGCTGTTTAGTGTTGGGTGGGGGGGTGGTGTTTTGCTTCTGCCTATTGAAATTGGAGTGAAATTATAAGCAAATTATGATAATATGTTCGTTAAGACGTTTTAAATAATAAAAATGATTAAATCGACTTTAAACTTAGGCATTTGTCAGCAAATTATTCAAAAAAACAACAACAAGCGGTAGGCGCGACGAGCAAAAGCCTATATTGACTATCGATAAGTTACTAATCGAACCAGTGCGATTAGTTCCAGTAGATTGAGCGAATGTAGAGATGAGCGAATGAGAGATATCGAGGTAGTTGCCAGCTTTAAATATACAAATATATATACATATACTGAACACTTTAAACAGAAAATACATATATAAAAAAGGAATAAAGTACATTAAGACATTTAATTATTGTTGATATACAACTGGAATGAAGAACATTCCTGCGTAAATTATCGCTCATCTCTAATAGCGAGCCAGCACTAACCGACTATGAACCAGTTCTAGTTCTCAGCTGTTGGCCTGCGCCTCATTTGTTATTTAACCAAATCTTTTTGTTAATTTTGACATAAAAACAATGCAGAACTGTCTTAAGCTAGTGCCGCTAGCAATTAAATGCCAACAGCGTGGCATTTGCACTTCCTTACCTCTGGCCGGCAAGCGTAATTTCCGTAAATTCAATGTGTACAACAAGCGAGGAACTCGCGTGGTCAAGGAGGCTCAACGCACTCAGCTGAATCCTCCAGTGCCCATTCACAAGCGCGGAGTTCGTGATACGGGCATGATGGTCAATGGACAGTTTGTGGAGATACCGGAGAAGATACCAGACATCATAGTGCCGGACTTGACGGGCTGCAAGCTGAAGCCTTACGTCTCCTACAAGGCACCAGATGTCGTGCAAACGGAATTCACCAGCCTGGATCTGTTCAATGCGGTCTATTCCCAAAAGATTATCGAAGACTTTAAGGCCGGCAAACTCCAAGCCGATGGCAGTGCTCAGGAGCCGTCAGCCAATGAGCAACTTAAGCCGGAGGAAGCTTTAATCAGGGCCAGGAAAACGGGCAGCGATATATTCTAGTCGTAGGGTTGTGAATAAATGTAACTTAAAATTCGATTACTCCTGCATGTACTTCTGGCGGTAGTTGTAGAGCTTGCGCAGCCATTTCTCTGCCTTGAGATCAGCATCGCCCAGAAACTGCGTTAAGAAAATGGAGTTAATTACAAGTCCACAGGAACTGATCTTCACTCACATTTGGATGAAATATTACATCTGCTTGGGGAATGGGAGCAGCTACGGCCCCCGCCGGCTTCGTCACGGTCACAGTCTCCTTGTTCAGATCTATGATTACCTTCTCCTTATCATCCCTGGAGCTAAAGAAAGTGGCCGACTTAAAGGTGTCTTCCTCGATGGTCTCCAGGGCCTTTTGCACCTTGGCATCTAGTAAATCAATGGATTTTACATTCACAGACGCAGTGGTGGCTGAACGGGAGTTGCTCTCTGAGCTGCTCCTTTTGTTCCTTTGAGAGACGGAACGGGATTTGTGATCCCGACTGCGGCTTCTAGAGCTGCTGCTACTTCTGGAGCTGCTGCGACTGCGTCTGGAATACTTTTTTGATTTCTTGGACTTTTTAGACTTTTTTGACTTGGAGCTGCGGGAAGAAACAGTAGCAGCGGGGGAATTGGATTTGGATCTATATCGATGTCGTCTGTCGCGGTCGCGGTCTCGATCCCGGTCACGATCTCGTTCTCTTTCCCGCTCCCTTTCCCTGTTGCGGTCGCGATCTCTCATTTTGGTTGGTTACAAGTTTTGCACTTTTGTGATTTTAGGTTGCCGCGATACCCGTGGGTATGGTGGTCTTATGGTCTTAGTTAATGATTCGCTTGGCTTTTGTTTATGTTGAAAAATGAATAAATAGTATCCGGTCTTGTTAGTGATGGGATATGTTGCGTCAAAGTAGCGTCGATGAAATAGTGTCGAAATGGAACGATGGAATTCGGAACACTTAAAATTCCATGTTGATGGTATTTTGAAAATAATTTTAATAAGTTATTAATATTCCTAGGCTTTAAATGTACATTTTTTGTTAACAATTTTACTTGTTACTTATTTTTTTTCTGTCGAATCTTTAATCAAAAGTAACTATTGCCTTTCATTTCTGGCGCCGCAAATAGAGGCTATCATTGCGACGCTACCTTGACGCCCCACAGCTGCGTCGATTTGGTTTGTTTACTTTGTGTGTTAATACGAAATGGCTGGATACGCAAAAAGGTTTCGCGGTAAAAACTTCACCCTTGGCGAGGAACACATACTATTGGATCTGGCTAAGCAGCACAGGGATGTGCTGGAAAACAAAAAGAGTGATGCCGTAACATGGAGGCAGAAAAATGAAACGTGGGAGCAGATTGCAGAATGTTACAGCGCTCGCACGGGCATGCACAGGCCTTGGAAGGCATTGAGGGATAAATATGATAACCTGAAGAAGAGGGTGCGTAGCGAAATTCGGGCCGAGAAGTGGGAGATGACCACCACATCGGACTCTGTCTCCGAACCCTTGCCTTGTCTAATTGAAGTCTCAGCCACCAAATTGGAAACCCTAGACAATGAATACGACGATGATAGTGAGTGACCACAAATTGGTACACATATAAATGCTACACATCTTCCATTACATTTCAGCCAACAGCAAACATTCGATACCAGTGTTTTATGGTGGGTACGAACCTCCAATGGTTACACCTGGGTTACTAAACCTCCCTTGTTTTCCCTCTCCTAGAAAGCGACCATCCGCCGAAGATTAGGCTAACCAATTGCAGGGACAACTCTGAACGCAGCCAGGCAAGAGCTAGATGATTGCAACTGAGTTGAATGCCTTGACATAATTTGCTTTGTTTCCAGGAGGACCTACAAGAATTCGAGGAACCGGTGGAGTGTCAGAGTCCCACGATGCCCAGAAAAAGGAATACACAAAAACAAAACGGATTTAAGCGGAAAAAAACACTTGAAGATGAGAAGTTGGCTCTGATGAAGCTGCAGCAGGATTATTACCGCGATGAGAATGCCCGAGCGGCTGAAAAACATCAAATTGAAGTGGAGAAGCAACAGCTGGAGCTACAAGGCCTCCAACTGAAAAACCAACTGATGGAGCTGGAGATTAGGGAGAAGATAAAACGTGAAAGTGCCATTACAAGACCCTAGAATTAAGCCCAATAATATAAACAGTTTGTCTAGCAAGACGGCAGCTTCAGTTTGACTTTGGACTAGTGTGAGGCAGTAGCTCGCGTTCGATCAGTCATGGTGTAGACAATGGAGCACCAGGTCAGAGAGGAAAGACACTTGAGCTCTGAATGAGCTAAATGGACTTGTGGTTTCACGGTATCCGGGCAGCCATCCAAACAGGCCATGTCAGTCAACTTCATAAATTATTAAATAATATTTTTAATAAACTTTTTCTCTTAACCAACAGAACAACAGACAGCCTTGAGGATCCTCTTACTACACCAATTTCTTTAGATCAACGCCCAATTCGATTAATCGCTTCTCCTGTTCCTTGGTATCCAGACCATGCTCCTTGTTGTATTTGTAGTTAACCGTCAATTGTACCTCTTCCAGTCCACTGACATGGTCATACAGATTACCCTCCAAACGCTGATCAATGTCGCTCTCTTCACGCAAAACGCAAAAGTACAGCAAAAATATGGCCAAGCTGGCGGAGATTACATAGGGCTGGTACCACAGTGCTTCATCGCTGCCACCACTGCGCGTGTCCTTGGCTAGCCAGGTTGCCGCCTGGCTGCCAAAGAATTTGATGGGTTCATTGCTTATTTGCTGTTCATCCTCATTCTTGGCCGGCTTCTTGGCCTGGACAGGGGAGGTGGTGGAGTATAGAATACTGCTGGCGGGCCTGTTTATTAAGGGTTTGGTTTAAGCGGGGGGATGTTAAAACTAGGTGGTAATTCTGACTAATTACCTGACGAGCCTGGTTTTTGTAATTAAGCGCAACATTTTAATACAATTTCATAACAAAGTTGTCAACAGCTGAGCAGGCGCTAGAGATGTGCCACACTTGCATAACAGTGACAAGTAACGAGTACTTAATGAAGTCGCAGCTTGAGTAGCAGTATGGCAAGTAGAGAGAATTCAAGTCACGGATGCAGCTCTAATTACAAGTTTAGCTATTTAGTAGCTAGATGTATGAATTTTAACAGGTGTTTAGGCTATTTAATTTCTGAGATTTCTCTTGGCTACAAATCTGCCAAAGACTTTTTTAATTCCAGTGGCTTGCACTTTGTATTAATGAGCCAATTGTTGTTTTCACCTTTATCTACAAAAGCCATGTCGCAGTTACATTTACTCCAGACACAGTTACAGCCAAATTGTTTACCATCTCTAGTTGCGCCACAACTGTTGAGCCACACGTGTGCTGGCTGCTTGTTTTCTATTGCAAACACGCGCTGCAAGTAAATCCTTAAAATTAAATGGGTGTCACCAACAATTTGGACTTGATAGGCACCATAGAAGACGATGCTGAGGTTGAGAATCTCTCCGAGGATTCGGATGCCGAAGTGGAGGTAAGTAAAGAGCAGTAAACCTGACCCGGGCTATATGAGTCTGTTTTCGCAGTACCAACCCACCAAGCTGCGGCACAAGAAGGTAACCGAGTTTGAGAAGGGTTTCGAGTTTGTGTCCTCGGTCAAGGAATACAATCAGGATACCTGGGATGATTTGATGAAGTATGTTAAGCGGAAGGCCAGAACAAAGACTGATGACAAGATCGCCGCTCGCCTGCAGCAGAGAGGAGAGGGCACCATCCAGCCAGTGGACAGTGATGAGGACGAGATTGATCTATCCGAAGATGAGCTACAGCACGATAATCTTCGGCTGCGTGAGAAGAAGCTCAGCAAGAACAAAAAGAAGAAGCAGGATAAGGATGACGACGAGGAGGAAGAGGGCGAAAAGATGCAATTTGATGACACTGTGGAGGCCAATGAGCAGATCACCTCCTTTTATCAGATGAATCTGTCGCGTCCTCTTATGCGCGCCATTGGCGTACTGGGTTACATCTATCCCACTCCCATTCAGGCCTCGACCATACCCATAGCACTGCTGGGTCGAGATATTTGTGGATGTGCCGCCACGGGCACTGGCAAGACGGCGGCCTATATGTTGCCCACCTTGGAACGTTTGCTGTATCGCCCTTTGAACAACAAAGCCATTACTCGGGTGCTGGTTTTGGTGCCCACCAGAGAGCTGGGTGCTCAGGTGTATCAGGTGACCAAACAGCTGTGCCAATTCACCACCATAGATGTGGGCCTGGCCATTGGTGGTCTGGATGTGAAGGCTCAGGAGGCCGTGCTGCGACAGAATCCGGATATAGTGATAGCCACACCCGGCAGATTGATAG
The DNA here is from genome assembly GCA_035044965.1 of Lordiphosa andalusiaca. Classification (NCBI taxonomy): domain Eukaryota; kingdom Metazoa; phylum Arthropoda; class Insecta; order Diptera; family Drosophilidae; genus Lordiphosa; species Lordiphosa andalusiaca. Next base: position 248,056 of record JAWNNM010000966.1, read on the forward strand.
ATCATATCAAGAATACGCCCAGTTTTAGCCTGGATTCCATAGAAGTAAGTTTTTTTAACCGCCCCCGAAAGGCAGAGCTTAGTAATGAAATGATGATTCTAGATCCTTGCGCTCTGAGTCCATTTTTTGGGCCAAGAGGAAGAGTTTTGGTACTTGCCTTTGCTCGGCAGAGGCAAGCTGATGCTAAATTCTATAGATAATCCTACTCCAAAATGTAGTCTTCCACTAAAGCTTTTCATAATCCTTGTAGGTACTCATCCTGGACGAGGCTGACCGCATGCTGGATGAATACTTTGCCGAGCAAATGAAAGAGATCATTAACTCCTGTTGCAAAACCCGTCAGACCATGCTCTTCTCGGCCACCATGAGTGAGCAGGTCAAGGATTTGGCTGCCGTCTCCTTGGAGAAGCCTGTCAAGGTGTTTGTCAACAACAATCAGCAGGTGGCCTTTAATCTTCGGCAGGAATTCATACGCATACGCGAGGATAAGGAAGGCGATCGCGAACCCATCTTGGCCAGCTTGATATGTCGCACGTTCCATGACCACTGCATGGTCTTTGTGCAGACCAAAAAGCAGGCACATCGCTTGCATATCCTTTTGGGTCTACTGGGCGTGAGAGCGGGCGAACTTCACGGCAATCTCACCCAGCAGCAGCGTTTGGAATCGTTGAAAAAGTTCAAAGAGGAACAAATTGATGTGCTCATAGCCACCGATGTGGCTGCTCGTGGTCTGGATATTGTGGGGGTGAAGACTGTGATCAACTTTGTGATGCCCATCACTACGGAGCACTATATACATCGTGTGGGCAGGACAGCGAGAGCGGGCAGGGCAGGCATCTCTGTGTCCCTGGCGGGGGAGAAGGAGCGAAAGATTGTCAAGGACATCATCAAGAATGCCGAAAGCAGCGTAAAGAACAGGATCATTCCTCCGGAGATCATTGACAAATACAGAAACAAATTGACTGCCCTGGAGCCGGAGATACGTGAGTTCTTGTCGCTTAATCTTTCCCATTGGTTCCTATTTTAATGCTTTGGGTTTTCTACAGAGAACATACTGGACGAAGAGCAGGCTGAGCGACAGTTGGCCAAGACAGAGCAGGAGTTGTCCAAAACGGAACGCCGATTGCTGGGCCAATCCCAGGACAAACGCTCTTGGTTCCAGACCAAAAAGGAAAGAGAACAGGAAAAGGCACGCCTGTCCCTGAATCCGCAGGACGAGGAGGGCGCCAAGCCCAAGTCCCAGTCCCACAAACAGGGTGGCAAACGCAAACGACCTGAATACGGTGGTGATGGTGAAGATGGACCTCCGGTCAAGGAACTGGACGCAAAACGAAACAAGAAAAAGAAGGAGGAACCCAGAAAGAAGACGCCCGAACAGTTGGCCAAAGAGCGAGCCATGAAGGAGATTGAAAAAGTGTCTCTAGTGCGTGCCAAAATGGCTAAGCTAAAAAGGAGACCCGGTAAACTTGGTGCGGCCACAGAGATTCGTCCACATGGCGGCAGTGCAACCGGCAAGTCAAACAAGCGACGTGGCGGCCAGTCGGCCTTTACCAACGATCTGACCGATGTCAGTCGCAGTGGAGCGCTGAGATTGAGGTAAGTGGCGGGCTTGAGGAGTATATAATAAATGGTTCTCACATGTAGGAATATTCTTCAACAGATCCGAAGCCAATCGGCACAAGAAAATGACCAACATTGCTGCCAAGAAGAAGATTAGCAGCGTCAAGCTAACCAACAAGGCGGGCAAAAACAAATACAACAAGGGCAAAAACTTTGGTGGCCCCAGGTTTGCCAAGAAAGATAAAAAGAAATAAGTGAACCACAAGGAATGTTCGAAAATCAGTTAAAGTTTTACAATAAAAAAGCCAATTTAACGGAATTTAATTGGAATAATCGATAAGTATCGATTGTCTGTGATTAGTGATGTACAAGTGACAGGTAAATCACTATATGAACAGTTCTCGAATTGAATTAATTTTCTTGGATAAAACTAAAATAGTTTCGTTATTTAAAAATTTCTACATAATATTGCCCTCCAAAATTTATATAAGCTAAGAAATCACTGTTATATAGCAGAGCCATATTTACATTGATGTATTCGGATATACAGAAATTTTTCTGGAGATTTAAGGCAAAAGCTGCAAAAGAAATCTATGCCACAGAAGCTGGTAAGACCGTATAATTATTCACATTTGTGGAAGTTTCCCCATAATTCCCCGTTTAAAAAGTCACGACAAGTCACCGTGATTTACAGCAACACAGCATTTGCTCATCTCTATTGTGAGCTGCCAACTCGCCATGTGCGTTAAACACAGCTTTTGCATTAGTAAGACCACACTTTGATTTTTTTTTTTGCTAGTTTAAATATATTTTATCATAATCTTGACGGAATCCCACTTGGATTACGGGCAACGGACCAAAAGCCATGACCAGCAAGAGTCTCTACGGACCACCCCTATCGGATTCCGATGAGAGCTATGACGGTTTCTATTTCTCGGACGATGTAAGCCTTTTAGACTGCTGTTGTTTTTGGTTGTCCATGCGATTCATGTTTCCATGTTATTTCAGCTAAAGCGCGAAAAATGGGTGCCGCCAGTGGCTACCGATCAGCGTCTCTACGAAGCCCTGCTCGCTGGCCAGGTGGAGACGGTCGCCGAGGAGATCAAAAAGTTACACTTCCAAGTGGATAATCCTGTGCGGGATGGTTATACCATGTTGATGCTGGCCTGCCATGAGTGTCACTATGAACTGGCGGAGTACCTGCTGGAGGACTGCCAGGCGAATGTGAATAAGCAGGTGGATTCGGTGATGCCACTAATGTTGGCCTGCGACTGTCGTCGCCAGGATGCTTTTCTGGTGGAAAAGTTGGTGCGCCTGCTGCTTAAACATGAGGCTGTAATCAATGTCTCGGATAAATATGGCATGACACCGTTTATGTTTGCCTGTCGCAGTGGTTACACTGCTGTGGTGCGTCTCCTGATCAAAGACGTAAGCTTCGATGCGGTGGACAATCAGGGATGTACGCCCATTTTTCATGCCATCGAAAAGAATCATGCGGATATTGTTAAGCTGCTGGTGGAGGCAGGCGTTAATACGCAAATGGCCAATAATAAGGGCTACACTCCCGCTCAGGTGGCGGAGTTTCATGGATTTTATGATCTGTTCGAGCTGCTGCCACGACCGGAAAACAAGTACCTGGTGCCATCACATTTCTTGGGCTACAATACGCTAAAGGATCAAATTCCACGTATATTTTTAAAGACCGAATGTCCCGAGTACTTTCAAGAGCTGAACACCATTTTGCAGTCCATCAATATGTCTAATATACTGGAATATTTTGCCAAGTCCAGAACATCTCTGGCCGAGTTTTTGATTATGGATGACCAGAAGCTGAAGGAGGTGGGCATAAAGTTTCCCATATATCGCACAAAGATCATGAAGGCCATATTGGAGTAAGTGGTTCAGAGGCCAAGTAGACAATAATATACTAATATCTCTTTCTTTGCAGCTTTCATCTGCATCATTGGTCCACGAAGTCCATTGCCCGCGTTAAAAAGAGTGGCATGGACAAGTAAGTCTTGATACTCATCCAGCCAAACGAAATCCCAACTAATTTTGTTCATTTCCCTTGCAGTTTCTATGAGATTCTAATGATAACGGCCAATCATTTGCAGCATTTGATTATCATACAGGCCTCCCTGCGCTTTGTCATCCAAAATCAATTGTCGCACAAGCTGGGTCAACCTTCGGACATGCAAATAACCAGCTGTGAGAACACTTTCAAGGCATATCGTGCTGTCATTCAGGACATTACCAAAACCGTTCAATATGTAAGCCTGCGGAAAGAGTTTATTTTTTATAAATAACTACAAATCGTTTCTTATTTTACAGCTGGGCTCTTTCAGTCCACCCAAAAGTCCGCTCTATATTGACTACACGGAGATATTGGCCGAGCGCAAACGTAAAAAAGTACGCAACTATTTTAAATACACAACCATCATTTTGGGCATCTCTGTCTTCATATGCCTCAGGTGCAAATGGTTCTCTTAGTATTACGAACCAAGCACAAAATCCCAGTACAAAACATTTGTAGTGTTAGTGAAAGTGTTCCTTTAATTTTGAAGATCTCTTCAGTTCTCGAATCAAAATAGTTATAGTTACAATACAAGTTGTTAAATGAAGTTTAAAAAGATTTAAAATTGTTGCGAAAAATATAACAATTATGGAAAATGTCAAATTATTTGTAAGCATGAATGGATGGATGAATGCAGAAATCAAAAGAAAAGTTCAGAGGAATGGAGAATTCTTGAAAGAGTGGACAAATATGAAACAAGATGGAGTATCCAGTCTCTGCTTGGATCTACCACATTTGAAGAGCCAAATCTCATTTCTTTGGATTCAGGTGAGCTTCTATTCTTTTTGTTTATTAGTTCCATGATTTTACTGTCGAATCGATCTCCTGCTTATCCTCTAAGGAGACTCCAAAAGAGGAGATATAGCCATGTCCGTCTGTTTCCATGCTATCTCCTCCGTCAGTCTTAAGGCTATCGCCACCAAACTTTGTCTTCTGGTAGAAATACGCTGTACATTTGTCGGAACCGGCCGGATCGGAAGACTATAACATATAGCTGCCAAAGGAAAGATCAGTCGGAAAACTAGTTCTAGTTTTGGTTTATATTGCAAACGTCTCCAAACTCCGTATTAACTAGTTTTCAATGCTTCGCCATGATTCTGCCAAGTTTGGTTGAAATAGGACATCTATATAGTACAGCTGCCATAGAAAAGTAAGGTTAGAAAAATAGTCTTAGTAGGAAAAACCTTTTTTGTATTCAAAGCAAACGCCTCCATTCTTTGGATTTCTTGGTTTGCTATGCTTTCCCATGATTCCACTGAGTTTGGTCGAAATCGGACAACTATATGGTCTAGCTCCCATAGAAAAGTAGAGTCTCAATTGTATTCTGGATTCCAGATCGCAACAAAGAATAATATACACACTTTTGGAATGATTTTAAGTTCTGTTCGCGTTTTTAAGCCCATCTGGAAACCAGTCTTTTAACGGAAAGCCAATAGCCAATTTTTGTAAAATTCTCAAAGAATATTTCGGAATTCGGTTCCAAACCGGTTTAAATATTTTTCTGCTGTTCAAAATTGTGTAAAAAAGTTATTAAAAAATTTTTTTACAGTAATTTAAACCTCCCAAATCTTTAAACGCCCATAACTCCCTTAAATGAAGAGATAGGGGCTTAAAAGTGGTTTTAAAAAATCAAAATTTTCATATTCCAATTTTTCAATCTTTAAACGCCCATAACTCCCTTAAATGAAGAGATAGGGGCTTAAAAGTGGTTTTAAAAAATCAAAATTTTCATATTCCAATTTTTCAATCTTTAAACGCCCATAACTCCCTTAAATGAAGAGATAGGGGCTTAAAAGTGGTTTTAAAAAATCAAAATTTTCATATTCCAATTTTTCAATCTTTAAACGCCCATAACTCCCTTAAATGAAGAGATAGGGGCTTAAAAGTGGTTTTAAAAAATCAAAATTTTCATATTCCAATTTTTCAATCTTTAAACGCCCATAACTCCCTTAAATGAAGAGATAGGGGCTTAAAAGTGGTTTTAAAAAATCAAAATTTTCATATTCCAATTTTTCAATCTTTAAACGCCCATAACTCCCTTAAATGAAGAGATAGGGGCTTAAAAGTGGTTTTAAAAAATCAAAATTTTCATATTCCAATTTTTCAATCTTTAAAAGCCCATAACTCCCTTAAATGAAGAGATAGGGGCTTAAAAGTGGTTTTAAAAAATCAAAATTTTCATATTCCAATTTTTCAATCTTTAAACGCCCATAACTCCCTTAAATGAAGAGATAGGGGCTTAAAAGTGGTTTTAAAAAATCAAAATTTTCATATTCCAATCCTTTTCAAATCTTTAAACGCCCATAACTCCCTTAAATGAAGAGATAGGGGCTTAAAAGTGGTTTTAAAAAATCAAAATTTTCATATTCCATTTCAATCTTTAAACGCCCATAACTCCCTTAAATGAAGAGATAGGGGCTTAAAAGTGGTTTTAAAAAATCAAAATTTTCATATTCCAATTTTTGATCAAAAAAATATTAAATTATAATTAAATTAATTATTATTATAATATTTTTTGTGTAAAAAAGTTATTAAAAAATTTTTTTACAGTATTTTAAACCTCCCAAATCTTTAAACGCCCATAACTCCCTTAAATGAAGAGATAGGGGCTTAAAAGTGGTTTTAAAAAATCAAAATTTTCATATTCCAATTTTTCAATCTTTAAACGCCCATAACTCCCTTAAATGAAGAGATAGGGGCTTAAAAGTGGTTTTAAAAAATCAAAATTTTCATATTCCAATCCTTCAAATCTTTAAACGCCCATAACTCCCTTAAATGAAGAGATAGGGGCTTAAAAGTGGTTTTAAAAAATCAAAATTTTCATATTCCAATCCTTCAAATCTTTAAACGCCCATAACTCCCTTAAATGAAGAGATAGGGGCTTAAAAGTGGTTTTAAAAAATCAAAATTTTCATATTCCAATTTTTCAATCTTTAAACGCCCATAACTCCCTTAAATGAAGAGATAGGGGCTTAAAAGTGGTTTTAAAAAATCAAAATTTTCATATTCCAATTTTTCAATCTTTAAACGCCCATAACTCCCTTAAATGAAGAGATAGGGGCTTAAAAGTGGTTTTAAAAAATCAAAATTTTCATATTCCAATTTTTCAATCTTTAAACGCCCATAACTCCCTTAAATGAAGAGATAGGGGCTTAAAAGTGGTTTTAAAAAATCAAAATTTTCATATTCCTCCCAAATCTTTAAACGCCCATAACTCCCTTAAATGAAGAGATAGGGGCTTAAAAGTGGTTTTAAAAAATCAAAATTTTCATATTCCTCCCAAATCTTTAAACGCCCATAACTCCCTTAAATGAAGAGATAGGGGCTTAAAAGTGGTTTTAAAAAATCAAAATTTTCATATTCCTCCCAAATCTTTAAACGCCCATAACTCCCTTAAATGAAGAGATAGGGGCTTAAAAGTGGTTTTAAAAAATCAAAATTTTCATATTCCTCCCAAATCTTTAAACGCCCATAACTCCCTTAAATGAAGAGATAGGGGCTTAAAAGTGGTTTTAAAAAATCAAAATTTTCATATTCCTCCCAAATCTTTAAACGCCCATAACTCCCTTAAATGAAGAGATAGGGGCTTAAAAGTGGTTTTAAAAAATCAAAATTTTCATATTCCTCCCAAATCTTTAAACGCCCATAACTCCCTTAAATGAAGAGATAGGGGCTTAAAAGTGGTTTTAAAAAATCAAAATTTTCATATTCCTCCCAAATCTTTAAACGCCCATAACTCCCTTAAATGAAGAGATAGGGGCTTAAAAGTGGTTTTAAAAAATCAAAATTTTCAATTCCTCCCAAATCTTTTATTCCTCCCAATTTTAAACGCCCATAACTCCCTTAAATGAAGAGATAGGGGCTTAAAAGTGGTTTTAAAAAATCAAAATTTTCATATTCCTCCCAAATCTTTAAACGCCCATAACTCCCTTAAATGAAGAGATAGGGGCTTAAAAGTGGTTTTAAAAAATCAAAATTTTCATATTCCAATTTTCCAATCTTTAAACGCCCATAACTCCCTTAAATGAAGAGATAGGGGCTTAAAAGTGGTTTTAAAAAATCAAAATTTTCATATTCCTCCCAAATCTTTAAACGCCCATAACTCCCTTAAATGAAGAGATAGGGGCTTAAAAGTGGTTTTAAAAAATCAAAATTTTCATATTCCTCCCAAATCTTTAAACGCCCATAACTCCCTTAAATGAAGAGATAGGGGCTTAAAAGTGGTTTTAAAAAATCAAAATTTTCATATTCCAATTTTTCAATCTTTAAACGCCCATAACTCCCTTAAATGAAGAGATAGGGGCTTAAAAGTGGTTTTAAAAAATCAAAATTTTCATATTCCTCCCAATCTTTAAACTCCCATAAGTGGCTTAAAAGTGGCTTAAACGCCCATAACTCCCTTAAATGAAGAGATAGGGGCTTAAAAGTGGTTTTAAAAAATCAACATTTTCATATTCCAATCTTTCAAATCTTTAAACGCCCATAACTCCCTTAAATGAAGAGATAGGGGCTTAAAAGTGGTTTTAAAAAATCAAAATTTTCATATTCCAATTTTTCAATCTTTAAACGCCCATAACTCCCTTAAATGAAGAGATAGGGGCTTAAAAGTGGTTTTAAAAAATCAAAATTTTCATATTCCAATTTTTCAAATCTTTAAACGCCCATAACTCCCTTAAATGAAGAGATAGGGGCTTAAAAGTGGTTTTAAAAAATCAAAATTTTCATATTCCTCCCAAATCTTTAAACGCCCATAACTCCCTTAAATGAAGAGATAGGGGCTTAAAAGTGGTTTTAAAAAATCAAAATTTTCATATTCCTCCCAAATCTTTAAACGCCCATAACTCCCTTAAATGAAGAGATAGGGGCTTAAAAGTGGTTTTAAAAAATCAAAATTTTCATATTCCAATTTCCCAAATCTTTAAACGCCCATAACTCCCTTAAATGAAGAGATAGGGGCTTAAAAGTGGTTTTAAAAAATCAAAATTTTCATATTCCTCCCAAATCTTTAAACGCCCATAACTCCCTTAAATGAAGAGATAGGGGCTTAAAAGTGGTTTTAAAAAATCAAAATTTTCATATTCCTCCCAAATCTTTAAACGCCCATAACTCCCTTAAATGAAGAGATAGGGGCTTAAAAGTGGTTTTAAGAAATCAAAATTTTCATATTCCTCCCAAATCTTTAAACGCCCATAACTCCCTTAAATGAAGAGATAGGGGCTTAAAAGTGGTTTTAAGAAATCAAAATTTTCATATTCCTCCCAAATCTTTAAACGCCCATAACTCCCTTAAATGAAGAGATAGGGGCTTAAAAGTGGTTTTAAAAAATCAAAATTTTCATATTCCTCCCAAATCTTTAAACGCCCATAACTCCCTTAAATGAAGAGATAGGGGCTTAAAAGTGGTTTTAAAAAATCAAAATTTTCATATTCCTCCCAAATCTTTAAACGCCCATAACTCCCTTAAATGAAGAGATAGGGGCTTAAAAGTGGTTTTAAAAAATCAAAATTTTCATATTCCTCCCAATCTTTAAACGCCCATAACCCCGGAAGGGGCTTAAGGGTTTTAAAAATCAAAATTTTCATATTCCTCCCAAATCTTTAAACGCCCATAACTCCCTTAAATGAAGAGATAGGGGCTTAAAAGTGGTTTTAAAAAATCAAAATTTTCATATTCCTCCCAAATCTTTAAACGCCCATAACTCCCTTAAATGAAGAGATAGGGGCTTAAAAGTGGTTTTAAAAAATCAAAATTTTCATATTCCTCCCAAATCTTTAAACGCCCATAACTCCCTTAAATGAAGAGATAGGGGCTTAAAAGTGGTTTTAAAAAATCAAAATTTTCATATTCCTCCCAAATCTTTAAACGCCCATAACTCCCTTAAATGAAGAGATAGGGGCTTAAAAGTGGTTTTAAAAAATCAAAATTTTCATATTCCTCCCAAATCTTTAAACGCCCATAACTCCCTTAAATGAAGAGATAGGGGCTTAAAAGTGGTTTTAAAAAATCAAAATTTTCATATTCCTCCCAAATCTTTAAACGCCCATAACTCCCTTAAATGAAGAGATAGGGGCTTAAAAGTGGTTTTAAAAAATCAAAATTTTCATATTCCTCCCAAATCTTTAAACGCCCATAACTCCCTTAAATGAAGAGATAGGGGCTTCTTTAAATGAAGAGATAGGGGCTTAAAAGTGGTTTTAAAAAATCAAAATTTTCATATTCCTCCCAAATCTTTAAACGCCCATAACTCCCTTAAATGAAGAGATAGGGGCTTAAAAGTGGTTTTAAGAAATCAAAATTTTCATATTCCTCCCAAATCTTTAAACGCCCATAACTCCCTTAAATGAAGAGATAGGGGCTTAAAAGTGGTTTTAAAAAATCAAAATTTTCATATTCCTCCCAAATCTTTAAACGCCCATAACTCCCTTAAATGAAGAGATAGGGGCTTAAAAGTGGTTTTAAGAAATCAAAATTTTCATATTCCTCCCAAATCTTTAAACGCCCATAACTCCCTTAAATGAAGAGATAGGGGCTTAAAAGTGGTTTTAAAAAATCAAAATTTTCATATTCCTCCCAAATCTTTAAACGCCCATAACTCCCTTAAATGAAGAGATAGGGGCTTAAAAGTGGTTTTAAAAAATCAAAATTTTCATATTCCTCCCAAATCTTTAAACGCCCATAACTCCCTTAAATGAAGAGATAGGGGCTTAAAAGTGGTTTTAAAAAATCAAAATTTTCATATTCCTCCCAAATCTTTAAACGCCCATAACTCCCTTAAATGAAGAGATAGGGGCTTAAAAGTGGTTTTAAAAAATCAAAATTTTCATATTCCTCCCAAATCTTTAAACGCCCATAACTCCCTTAAATGAAGAGATAGGGGCTTAAAAGTGGTTTTAAAAAATCAAAATTTTCATATTCCTCCCAAATCTTTAAACGCCCATAACTCCCTTAAATGAAGAGATAGGGGCTTAAAAGTGGTTTTAAAAAATCAAAATTTTCATATTCCTCCCAAATCTTTAAACGCCCATAACTCCCTTAAATGAAGAGATAGGGGCTTAAAAGTGGTTTTAAAAAATCAAAATTTTCATATTCCTCCCAAATCTTTAAACGCCCATAACTCCCTTAAATGAAGAGATAGGGGCTTAAAAGTGGTTTTAAAAAATCAAAATTTTCATATTCCTCCCAAATCTTTAAACGCCCATAACTCCCTTAAATGAAGAGATAGGGGCTTAAAAGTGGTTTTAAAAAATCAAAATTTTCATATTCCTCCCAAATCTTTAAACGCCCATAACTCCCTTAAATGAAGAGATAGGGGCTTAAAAGTGGTTTTAAAAAAAATTTTCACAAAGCATAATCCCTTAAATGAAGAATCTTCAATTTTCCCAAATCTTTAAACGCCCATAACTCCCTTAAATGAAGAGATAGGGGCTTAAAAGTGGTTTTAAAAAATCAAAATTTTCATATTCCTCCCAAATCTTTAAACGCCCATAACTCCCTTAAATGAAGAGATAGGGGCTTAAAAGTGGTTTTAAAAAATCAAAATTTTCATATTCCTCCCAAATCTTTAAACGCCCATAACTCCCTTAAATGAAGAGATAGGGGCTTAAAAGTGGTTTTAAAAAATCAAAATTTTCATATTCCTCCCAAATCTTTAAACGCCCATAACTCCCTTAAATGAAGAGATAGGGGCTTAAAAGTGGTTTTAAAAAATCAAAATTTTCATATTCCTCCCAAATCTTTAAACGCCCATAACTCCCTTAAATGAAGAGATAGGGGCTTAAAAGTGGTTTTAAAAAATCAAAATTTTCATATTCCTCCCAAATCTTTAAACGCCCATAACTCCCTTAAATGAAGAGATAGGGGCTTAAAAGTGGTTTTAAGAAATCAAAATTTTCATATTCCTAAATTTTCATACTCCCTTAAATGAAGAGATAGGGGCTTAAAAGTGGTTTTAAAAATCAAAATTTTCATATTCCTCCCAAATCTTTAAACGCCCATAACTCCCTTAAATGAAGAGATAGGGGCTTAAAAGTGGTTTTAAAAAATCAAAATTTTCATATTCCTCCCAAATCTTTAAACGCCCATAACTCCCTTAAATGAAGAGATAGGGGCTTAAAAGTGGTTTTAAAAAATCAAAATTTTCATATTCCTCCCAATCTTTAAACGCCCATAACTCCCTTAAATGAAGAGATAGGGGCTTAAAAGTGGTTTTAAAAAATCAAAATTTTCATATTCCTCCCAAATCTTTAAACGCCCATAACTCCCTTAAATGAAGAGATAGGGGCTTAAAAGTGGTTTTAAAAAATCAAAATTTTCATATTCCTCCCAAATCTTTAAACGCCCATAACTCCCTTAAATGAAGAGATAGGGGCTTAAAAGTGGTTTTAAAAAATCAAAATTTTCATATTCCTCCCAAATCTTTAAACGCCCATAACTCCCTTAAATGAAGAGATAGGGGCTTAAAAGTGGTTTTAAAAAATCAAAATTTTCATATTCCAATTTTTCAATCTTTAAAGCCCATAACTCCCTTAAATGAAGAGATAGGGGCTTAAATTTTCAATCTTTAAAAGCCCATAACTCCCTTAAATGAAGAGATAGGGGCTTAAAAGTGGTTTTAAAAAATCAAAATTTTCATATTCCAATTTTTCAATCTTTAAACGCCCATAACTCCCTTAAATGAAGAGATAGGGGCTTAAAAGTGGTTTTAAAAAATCAAAATTTTCATATTCCAATTTCTCAAATCTTTAAACGCCCATAACTCCCTTAAATGAAGAGATAGGGGCTTAAAAGTGGTTTTAAAAAATCAAAATTTTCATATTCCAATTTTCGCTCAAATAAATATTAAATGCTAATAAATCAATTTTATATAATTTTTTGTAAAAAAGTATTAAAGAAATTAAATTAATTAGGCTTAAAAGTGGTTTTAAAAAATCAAAATTTTCATATTCCAACTCCCAAATCTTTAAACGCCCATAACTCCCTTAAATGAAGAGATAGGGGCTTAAAAGTGGTTTTAAAAAATCAAAATTTTCATATTCCTCCCATTTTTCAATCTTTAAACGCCCATAACTCCCTTAAATGAAGAGATAGGGGCTTAAAAGTGGTTTTAAATCAAATTCAAAAGAATTATAATTAAATTAATTATTATTATAATATTTTTTGTGTAAAAAAGTTATTAAAAAAATTTTTTACAGTAATTAAACCTCCCAAATCTTTAAACGCCCATAACTCCCTTAAATGAAGAGATAGGGGCTTAAAAGTGGTTTTAAAAAATCAAAATTTTCATATTCCAATTTTTCAATCTTTAAACGCCCATAACTCCCTTAAATGAAGAGATAGGGGCTTAAAAGTGGTTTTAAAAAATCAAAATTTTCATATTCCAATCTCTCAAATCTTTAAACGCCCATAACTCCCTTAAATGAAGAGATAGGGGCTTAAAAGTGGTTTTAAAAAATCAAAATTTTCATATTCCAATTTTTCAATCTTTAAACGCCCATAACTCCCTTAAATGAAGAGATAGGGGCTTAAAAGTGGTTTTAAAAAATCAAAATTTTCATATTCCAATTTTTGATCAAAAAAATATTAAATTATAATTAAATTAATTATTATTATAATATTTTTTGTGTAAAAAAGTAAAAATTTTCATATTCCTCCCAAATCTTTAAACGCCCATAACTCCCTTAAATGAAGAGATAGGGGCTTAAAAGTGGTTTTAAAAAATCAAAATTTTCATATTCCATCCTCACCCGAAATGGGCAAAGTGTTAAACATCCCATTCAACTCCAACTTTTATAAAAAAATAGTAAATTAAATGAATAATGGGGCTTAAAAGTGGTTTTAAAAAATTAAAAATTTTTACAGTAATTTCCTCCCAAATCTTTAAACGCCCATAACTCCCTTAAATGAAGAGATAGGGGCTTAAAAGTGGTTTTAAAAAATCAAAATTTTCATATTCCAATTTTCTCCAAATCTTTAAACGCCCATAACTCCCTTAAATGAAGAGATAGGGGCTTAAAAGTGGTTTTAAAAAATCTTTTCAATTAATTTGATCAAAAAATTTAAAATAATAATTTAAATTAATAATATTTGTTAAAAGTTCTTAAAAAATTTTTCATATTAAACCTCCCAAATCTTTAAACGCCCATAACTCCCTTAAATGAAGAGATAGGGGCTTAAAAGTGGTTTTAAAAAATCAAAATTTTCATATTCCAATTTTTAATCTTTAAACGCCCATAACTCCCTTAAATGAAGAGATAGGGGCTTAAAAGTGGTTTTAAAAAATCAACATTTTCATATTCCTCCCAAATCTTTAAACGCCCATAACTCCCTTAAATGAAGAGATAGGGGCTTAAAAGTGGTTTTAAAAAATCAAAATTTTCATATTCCAATTTTTCAAAATCTTTAAATGCTCATAACTCCCTTAAATGAATAGATAGGGGCTTAAAAGTGGTTTTAAAAATCAAAATTTTCATATTCCAACCTCCCAAATCTTTAAACGCCCATAACTCCCTTAAATGAAGAGATAGGGGCTTAAAAGTGGTTTTAAAAAATCAAAATTTTCATATTCCAATTTTTCAATCTTTAAACGCCCATAACTCCCTTAAATGAATAGATAGGGGCTTAAAAGTGGTTTTAAGAAATCAAAATTTTCATATTCCAATTTTTCAATCTTTAAAAGCCCATAACTCCCTTAAATGAAGAGATAGGGGCTTAAAAGTGGTTTTAAAAAATCAAAATTTTCATATTCCAATTTTTCAATATTTAAAGCATAATTAAATGAAGAGTATTAAAATTGGTTTTAAAAAATCAAAATTTTCATATTCCAACCTCCCAATCTTTAAACGCCCATAACTCCCTTAAATGAAGAGATAGGGGCTTAAAAGTGGTTTTAAAAAATCAAAATTTCATATTCCTTTCAATCTTTAAACGCCCATAACTCCCTTAAATGAAGAGATGGGGCTTAAAAGTGGTTTTAAAAAATCAAAATTTTCAATTCCTCAATCTTTAAAAGCCCATAACTCCCTTAAATGAAGAGATAGGGGCTTAAAAGTGGTTTTAAAAAATCAAAATTTTCATATTCCAATTTTTCAATCTTTAAACGCCCATAACTCCCTTAAATGAAGAGATAGGGGCTTAAAAGTGGTTTTAAAAAATCAAAATTTTCATATTCCAATTTTTGATCAAAAAAATATTAAATTATAATTAAATTAATTATTATTATAATATTTTTTGTGTAAAAAAGTTATTAAAAAATTTTTTTACAGTAATTTAAACCTCCCAAATCTTTAAACGCCCATAACTCCCTTAAATGAAGAGATAGGGGCTTAAAAGTGGTTTTAAAAAATCAAAATTTTTATAGTCCAATTTTTCAATCTTTAAACGCCCATAACTCCCTTAAATGAAGAGATAGGGGCTTAAAAGTGGTTTTAAGAAATCAAAATTTTCATATTCCAATTTTTCAATCTTTAAAATCCCATAACTCCCTTAAATGAAGAGATAGGGGCTTAAAAGTGGTTTTAAAAAATCAAAATTTTCATATTCCAATTTTTGATCAAAAAAATATTAAATTATAACTTAAATTAAGTATACTTATAAATATTTTTTGTGTAAAAAGTTATTAAAAAAATTTTTTACAGTAATTTACCTCCCAAATCTTTAAACGCCCATAACTCCCTTAAATGAAGAGATAGGGGCTTAAAAGTGGTTTTAAAAAATCCAAATTTTCATATTCCAATTTTTCATTCTTTAAACGCCCATAACTCCCTTAAATGAAGAGATAGGGGCTTAAAAGTGGTTTTAAAAAATCAAAATTTTCATATTCCAATTTTTGATCAAAAAAATATTAAATTATAATTAAATTAATTATTATTATAATATTTTTTGTGTAAAAAAGTTATTAAAAAATTTTTTACAGTAATTTAAACCTCCCAAATCTTTAAACGCCCATAACTCCCTTAAATGAAGAGATAGGGGCTTAAAAGTGGTTTTAAAAAATCAAAATTTTCATATTCCAATTTTTCAATCTTTAAACGCCCATAACTCCCTTAAATGAAGAGATAGGGGCTTAAAAGTGGTTTTAAAAAATCCAAATTTTCATATTCCAATTTTTGATCAAAAAAATATTAAATTATAATTAAATTAATTATAATTATAATATTTTTTGTGTAAAAAAGTTATTAAAAAATTGTTGTACAGTAATTTAAACCTCCCATATCTTTAAACGCCCATAACTCCCTTAAATGAAGAGATAGGGGCTTAAAAGTGGTTTTAAAAAATCAAAATTTTCATATTCCAATTTTTCAATCTTTAAACGCCCATAACTCCCTTAAATGAAGAGATAGGGGCTTAAAAGTGGTTTTAAGAAATCAAAATTTTCATATTCCAATTTTTCAATCTTTAAACGCCCATAACTCCCTTAAATGAAGAGATAGGGGCTTAAAAGTGGTTTTAAAAAATCCAAATTTTCATATTCCAATTTTTCAATCTTTAAAAGCCCAGAACTCCCTTAAATGAAGAGATAGGGGCTTAAAAGTGGTTTTAAAAAATCAAAATTTTCATATTCCAATTTTTGATCAAAAAAATATTAAATTATAATTAAATTAATTATTATTATAATATTTTTTGTGTAAAAAAGTTATTAAAAAAATTTTTTACAGTAATTTAAACCTCCCAAATCTTTAAACTCCCATAACTCCCTTAAATGAAGAGATAGGGGCTTAAAAGTGGTTTTAAAAAATCAAAATTTTCATATTCCAATTTTTCAATCTTTAAACGCCCATAACTCCCTTAAATGAAGAGATAGGGGCTTAAAAGTGGTTTTAAAAAATCAAAATTTTTATATTCCAATTTTTCAATCTTTAAACGCCCATAACTCCCTTAAATGAAGAGATAGGGGCTTAAAAGTGGTTTTAAAAAATCAAAATTTTCATATTCCAATTTTTCAATCTTTAAACGCCCATAACTCCCTTAAATGAAGAGATAGGGGCTTAAAAGTGGTTTTAAAAAATCCAAATTTTCATATTCCAATTTTTCAATCTTTAAAAGCCCATAACTCCCTTAAATGAAGAGATAGGGGCTTAAAAGTGGTTTTAAAAAATCAAAATTTTCATATTCCAATTTTTCAATCTTTAAACGCCCATAACTCCCTTAAATGAAGAGATAGGGGCTTAAAAGTGGTTTTAAAAAATCAAAATTTTCATATTCCAATTTTTGATCAAAAAAATATTAAATTATAATTAAATTAATTATTATTATAATATTTTTTGTGTAAAAAAGTTATTAAAAAAAAATTTTTTTACAGTAATTTAAACCTCCCAAATCTTTAAACGCCCATAACTCCCTTAAATGAAGAGATAGGGGCTTAAAAGTGGTTTTAAAAAATCCAAATTTTCATATTCCAATTTTTCAATCTTTAAACGCCCATAACTCCCTTAAATGAAGAGATAGGGGCTTAAAAGTGGTTTTAAAAAATCAAAATTTTTATATTCCAATTTTTCAATCTTTAAACGCCCATAACTCCCTTAAATGAAGAGATAGGGGCTTAAAAGTGGTTTTAAAAAATCAAAATTTTCATATTCCAATTTTTGATCAAAAAAATATTAAATTATAATTAAATTAATTATTATTATAATATTTTTTGTGTAAAAAAGTTATTAAAAAAATTTTTACAGTAATTTAAACCTCCCAAATCTTTAAACGCCCATAACTCCCTTAAATGAAGAGATAGGGGCTTAAAAGTGGTTTTAAAAAATCCAAATTTTCATATTCCAATTTTTGATCAAAAAAATATTAAATTATAATTAAATTAATTAATTTAATATTTTTTGTGTAAAAAAGTTCTTAAAAAATTGTTGTACAGTAATTTTAAAAAAAACCTCCCATATCTTTAAACGCCCATAACTCCCTTAAATGAAGAGATAGGGGCTTAAAAGTGGTTTTAAAAAATCAAAATTTTCATATTCCAATTTTTCAATCTTTAAACGCCCATAACTCCCTTAAATGAAGAGATAGGGGCTTAAAAGTGGTTTTAAGAAATCAAAATTTTCATATTCCAATTTTTCAATCTTTAAACGCCCATAACTCCCTTAAATGAAGAGATAGGGGCTTAAAAGTGGTTTTAAAAAATCCAAATTTTCATATTCCAATTTTTCAATCTTTAAAAGCCCAGAACTCCCTTAAATGAAGAGATAGGGGCTTAAAAGTGGTTTTAAAAAATCAAAATTTTCATATTCCAATTTTTGATCAAAAAAATATTAAATTATAATTAAATTAATTATTATTATAATATTTTTTGTGTAAAAAAGTTATTAAAAAAATTTTTTACAGTAATTTAAACCTCCCAAATCTTTAAACTCCCATAACTCCCTTAAATGAAGAGATAGGGGCTTAAAAGTGGTTTTAAAAAATCAAAATTTTCATATTCCAATTTTTCAATCTTTAAACGCCCATAACTCCCTTAAATGAAGAGATAGGGGCTTAAAAGTGGTTTTAAAAAATCAAAATTTTCATATTCCAATTTTTCAATCTTTAAACGCCCATAACTCCCTTAAATGAAGAGATAGGGGCTTAAAAGTGGTTTTAAAAAATCAAAATTTTCATATTCCAATTTTTCAATCTTTAAACGCCCATAACTCCCTTAAATGAAGAGATAGGGGCTTAAAAGTGGTTTTAAAAAATCAAAATTTTTATATTCCAATTTTTGATCAAAAAAATATTAAATTATAATTAAATTAATTATTATTATAATATTTTTTGTGTAAAAAAGTTATTAAAAAATTTTTTTACAGTAATTTAAACCTCCCAAATCTTTAAACGCCCATAACTCCCTTAAATGAAGAGATAGGGGCTTAAAAGTGGTTTTAAAAAATCAAAATTTTCATATTCCAATTTTTCAATCTTTAAAAGCCCATAACTCCCTTAAATGAAGAGATAGGGGCTTAAAAGTGGTTTTAAGAAATCAAAATTTTCATATTCCAATTTTTCAATCTTTAAACGCCCATAACTCCCTTAAATGAAGAGATAGGGGCTTAAAAGTGGTTTTAAAAAATCAAAATTTTCAAATTCCAATTTTTCAATCTTTAAACGCCCATAACTCCCTTAAATGAAGAGATAGGGGCTTAAAAGTGGTTTTAAGAAATCAAAATTTTCATATTCCAATTTTTCAATCTTTAAACGCCCATAACTCCCTTAAATGAAGAGATAGGGGCTTAAAAGTGGTTTTAAAAAATCAAAATTTTCATATTCCAATTTTTGATCAAAAAAATATTAAATTATAATTAAATTAATTATTATTATAATATTTTTTGTGTAAAAAAGTTATTAAAAAATTTTTTTACAGTAATTTAAACCTCCCAAATCTTTAAACGCCCATAACTCCCTTAAATGAAGAGATAGGGGCTTAAAAGTGGTTTTAAAAAATCCAAATTTTCATATTCCAATTTTTGATCAAAAAAATATTAAATTATAATTAAATTAATTATTATTTTAATATTTTTTGTGTAAAAAAGTTATTAAAAAATTTTTTTACAGTAATTTAAACCTCCCAAATCTTTAAACGCCCATAACTCCCTTAAATGAAGAGATAGGGGCTTAAAAGTGGTTTTAAGAAATCAAAATTTTCATATTCCAATTTTTCAATCTTTAAACGCCCATAACTCCCTTAAATGAAGAGATAGGGGCTTAAAAGTGGTTTTAAAAAATCAAAATTTTCATATTCAATTTTTGATCAAAAAAATATTAAATTATAATTAAATTAATTATTATCATAATATTTTTTTGTCGGTATCTTAAGCCTCCACTATTTACACTTTTCGTTCCATTGAAAAGGGGTCTGCAAAGTAGTCTTAGTGAGAAAAACTTTTTTGTTTTCAATGGAAACGCCTCCAAACTATGTATTTCTTAGTTTGCTATGCTTTCCCATAATTCCACAAAGTTTGGTCGAAATCGGACAACTATGTGGTCTAGCTCCCATAGAAAAGTAGAGTCTCAATTGTATTCTGGATTCCAGATCGCAACAAAGAATAATATACACACTTTTGGAATGATTTTAAGTTCTGTTCGCGTTTTTAAGCCCATCTGGAAACCAGTCTTTTAACGGAAAGCCAATAGCCAATTTTTGTAAAATTCTCAAAGAATATTTCGGAATTCGGTTCCAAACCGGTTTAAATATTTTTCTGCTGTTCAAAATTGTGTGTTTTCAGTGGATATGTCCTTCAAATTAGTTAAAAAACGTGCTGCAAGGGTATACAAACTTCGGCCGAGCCTCTATTTTTTCCTACTAAAGATTCCTCAGTTGGTATTGTCTCGGTTTGGGTATTCGACCGGCACAATATACAGACTATCCATTAACATTTTTTGCAGAAATAGTGAAAATTTGGATGCTTTATGATTTTGAATTAAGGTTTATTCAAACGTCTACCGATTTTCTCTATAAACTCCACCAAAAAGATCAATTGAAACCAGAATTGGGAACTGTACCAGGCTTTGTCTTGCTCTCTTAAATGAAACCATATTCACCTTTATACCCACCCGTATATTCAAATGACACATTCCACATTGATTAATGAGTTTCAGCTGCCAAAAAAAAAAAAAGAAAGAACAACAACAGAAAATTTGCATAGGGTGGATGGATCTTTCAGGCCCAGCCATATGTGATGAGCCCTAATTAAAAACAAAAATATGTGAAAGGGCACGCGATGCTTGGATAACAGCTGGTCAGACGCCACCCCCGCTAACTGTCTGCTCTGTGCTACTCATATGGCACGCCAGGATCAGGAGTATGCTAATTTGTGCTGCATATTAAAACGCCTGTCCACGCGACAAGGACACAACCGCACGCGATAAACTCCTATCGGGCTCGAGCGATCGCAGTGACTAACATATTAAACCCACTTAGGAGCATTGGGTGGGGGGGGTAAGGAGTAGGGGCAGCAGCATCGGGAGCATTTCGCGCAGCTGTAACTGTAAATTAAAATGCATTTTACGCAACTGTTCTGTTCCTGGCGCATGCTAGCGCAGCTGTTGCCTCACACATCCTTCTAATGGCACACAGTTAGCACTTGAAAGGGACACCCCCACACATCCCGATCAACAACGATGCAGTTCCATTGTCCAATCGGCCGCTGTGTTTTCGTGGAAATTTACGCATTTTCATGCTCGACTACCGTTTCGTCCCGAAAATAGATTAGCTGCAGTGAAAGGATATTGAACTCAAATGTAGACAAATGGAAAAAAAAAGGGACAGCAGGGACCTTGGGTTACTTAATGGCCTGTCTCTAACAGTGGGCAGTTGCTGAAAGGCGCGTGCCGTTCTAATTAAGATTGAAAAATAAGGAATTCTTTTCTTCGTTCTAGCTGAGTACCAGGATCACTGTGGTCAATGCTTTATCCACAAGAGAGCTAAAATTGCACTCTTTTTGGTATGGAGAAAGTAGGAAACTGATTCTAGTTGCTTTTCGTGTTCTTCTGAAGAATCTGTGTTGGAATATGCTTTAAGACTTGTTTGCTACAAATGCCTTTTGATCACACCGAAGTAAGCCTTTTTGATCCTATCTATAGACCGACTGACTCACTGCCATATCGACACACAGCCCAAACCGCTTAACCTACAAATCGAAGATAGACCCTCTTTGAGGTACATATGAGAGGTCGCTCTTTGAAGGAGTTGTTGGAAATGCAATCCTAAAGAGGGTACAAATTGTTGTTCACGTTTCCAATTATCCTAAGGTTTGAAAACTGCGGTCTATCAGTCCTCATACCCCAACAATTTTACAATTTTACCTGTTGGTTTGTTTGTTTCGATTCTAGAGCCTAAAACAGTTGAAGCTACAATTAAGGGATTCGGAGTAAACCATAGACAGACCAGGGCAACTAAATAAGACTTTTTTCAGTATATTTAAGAGATGGTGATAAATTTCGAGTGCTGAACACGAATCTGTTTTTGAAAATGATGCTTCACATCAAGATTTTAACAAATTTGAGCTTAAAGTTGCTTAAAAAACAATATTTTGAACCTTAGGAGGAATTCACTGTTTTTTTTTTGATATTTTAGAAAGGTAGCACTCCTCAATTTCAAAAATTATTATCCAAAACAATTCTACGATTTTTTTAAGGGAAGATATATATCATTTTGAATACAGCTTACATCTTTTGTAGCTGCCTATAAGTATGCAGTGAATGTTGTTTGGAATTTTCAGTATAATTATGTACAAATGACTAGCCCACTGTACTCCTTTTGCATTGCATACTTTTGGGCATTGGATTATTTTGTTATTTCGAAAAATCGAACAACTTTTGAAAATAGTTTGTTTTGAAGTTAAGAAATATATATTTTGGATAATATCAAAAAAAAAGTGAAAGAACAATTGTGTAAGTTTTCCACAACAGCTGTTCTGATGCCTAAGATACCATTACTTTTATTTATATATAAACAACAAAGAAAGTTGGTCAAGCCCGACTATAACATACTCTGTACCAACAAAATTATACGCTCAGCATAAATTTTGATGCTGCATTAGCAGCTGAAAGCAGCGCTGCTAACAGCGAACAGTCTTTTGATCATAACTCGACAATTGTTCATCCGGTCTTCACCTGATCGATAAGTTATCCTTATTACTAAATATATCTAGAAGGAACAACCCACCTATCTTTAAAACTGTGGGAGATATGACGTTTTTTCCAAATTGCGGGGGCGGCAGGGGGCGTGGCTAAAATCAGGGATGCAAACCACTCGAAAATAAGTACTGGTTCGGTTCAGTGGTTCGCACAGTTTCTAAACCGCCGGTTCGGTTCATAACATGGTTTTCGTAGTTAAATGAATCGCGGTTTCGGTTCGGTTCAGTGGTTCACAAAGGCACATAAAATATTATATGATTTCGGTGAAGTGGCTATTCGATCATTTTTGAAATTTGGTTCCTATGATCCATTCGAATATCTTTAAAATCCTTAGAGCAATCTGCAAAGATTATTATTCCCAGGACTCGTCTATCAGTTCCTGAAGGAATGCCCTTATTTATTGTCAGATTAAGATTGAATTAAGGTTAAGAAGTACCACAGAAAATTGTTAATATTGTCTAATGAAAAAACAAATTTAGATTGATGACAAGTAAATAAAGAGATCGGCGGGAAATTGCAGAAGTAATATCGATCCTTAAAAGTTATATCGAACCGACAACTCTAAATATGTAGAGGGTCGAACGAAATGTTTGAAAATTATCTTCGGGAAACGATTCAAATTTCCTAATTAATCAAAGTCATTGGCTAGAGGAAAGCAATTCCCGTTAAAACTCGTCAGAGAACTGAACCGAACCGAACCGTTTTTATTTGTGGTTTTCGGTTCGGTTCAGAAATTCTGAAAGGAAGCCGGTTCGGTTTGCGGTTCGGTTCACCAGCGGGAATAAGCGGTTCGGTTCGGTTCAAAACCGGTTCAGCTCGAACCGGTTTGCATCCCTGGCTAAAATTGAAACTTGATATGCCTGCAGGCGTTAGAAGCATATGTCTCGTACATTTCAAACCTCTATCTCTTACCATCTCTGAGATCTGTGCGTTCATACGGACAGACGGACAGACGGCCATGACTAAATCGACTCGGCTGTTGAAGCTGATCAAGAATATATATATATTTTGGGGTCGGAGATGCTTCCTTCTGGCTGTTACCTACATTTGCACAAACTTATAATACTCTATGTACCTACGGTACAGAGTATAAAAAGTACCAAATGATTTCCTTTTATCAGTTGGAAATGTCTACAATTTTCTTCACATTTGCTTGAAGCAATGGAAATATGTGTGCTCATTAATCTCTGTTGAATGAATTTTGAATATCAAACCAATATGAAAAATGAGTCTCAATTGAAAAATGATGCCCTGATCTTCGTATGCAAATGGTTCCCTGGAGGCCTACACTCTCTCTGATATTCGCACATTATTCAAATTTCCATTTCTATTTGCCATTAATTACAAACGCAATATTTACAAACAACAAATGTGTCGCTTTATCTTGGACGCCCCGAAAGGTGTGACAGCTGTCCCCAGTCAACCCTTTCGATGGGCATTGCAGTGACAAAAATTACAAAGATTACAACTTAATTTCGACTTTCAGCCCCCTTTCTTTTTGGGCATTTACATACTGCATGCATAAATCTGAAATCAGTCTTGTGTCGGGGCAGGGGCAGGGGCAGGGAAAAGGCACTCGAAATTGTTGAAAATATTTTGTCGTGACCCGGCATTGTTCTTAACCCCTTCTCAGGTAACGGCGACAAACGGCATTTGCATCTCTCTACTTTCACACCTTGAACGGCGAGATCTTCTGCTCGAGTGCATCTGTAAATATTGTGATGGCATTTGGTGGGATTTGCCAAACTTCAGTTGACAATTAGACAGTCGGGGCCCGCATACTACCACTCGGACGCACTCACCTGTGTCCACTTTCCCCCCCCGCCAAAACGCTGTAGGGGCGAAATCAAAATTGCGCTGCTAGGGACACTACTTCCTCCTCCGCGGGCTGTTTTCACACGTTACTCACCGAGCATAAAGCAAAAATAACGCGGCGCGAAAATAGGGCAACAACCAGAAGGGAAGAGGCTAACAACAAAAAAAAACAGAACAGAAAAACACTTGACCAAGTCAACGGGAGGAACTGCAACTGCAGCCATGCATTGTATTTGTAACGTATTTTCTGTGATGAAATGAGGGAAGAGCGTCAGGGGAGACAGGACAGAGCCGAGCCGGAGCTGGCATTTATTGTCTTTAATTGTTTGGACTGTTAAAAATTTACGCTGCGCCTTTTCCTTTTATATTTCTTATTCTTTGCTTATAGATTTGGTTGGTGAGATAAAATTCAGTTTCCCAGACTATTAAAAACTGTTAAAAACTGTATTGAAGTCATCAAGGAGTAATATGAGCGAAGATCCAGTTCAGATGTGTGAGACGAAGAGGGGAGATGAATGGTTTGAAGATAACTTAATGCACATTAAATGGTTAAATGAAAGTATAAAGATACAGAGAACCAATTCTTGTAACTAAATCTTGAGATCTTTGAAAACAAGTTCGTTTAAGTTTAAGTTTCGAACTTCCCTCCGGCTACTCCTACTCCATCTCCTGGCCATTAACAGAGACATCAAACAGTTTGTTCGCCTTATAAATCACTCAGACATTTGCCAAAATCTTTGAAAATTGCTTACGCAAAATCATTTGCTCAGAAAATTTGTTAACATTTTTATTACAACCCCTTCGTACCCTCCACTTCCGTTGCTCTTTCACAGCTACTTAACATGCCAGACAAAAGGAATTGGCAAAAAGTAACTCTGTAACCCTTGCCAAAAAACCCACCCCTGCTGAGGATCGATCTTTGCGTGCTTTGCATATGTAATGCTTCCCTTCTCGGTCTGTCCGTTTATTGCCCATGCATAATCCTGCTTAATGTGCTTACTGCGGCCAACATTTGAATAATGCTCAGTTATCGCTTTAATGTGCTTAACTCTCGAGACGGGAACTTCACGTGTGTTTAAGATTTCCGGCCAGGATTTTCCTTTGACTTTATGGGTTTTTCCTCTTCTCTTTTCTTTTTTTCTTTCGATTTGTTATTGCCGCGCAACGAATCCATCAATTTTATGACAATTATTCCTGCGCTGAAACAAAAGAATCTACCGAACAAAAAACGTTACATTTGCCAGTCGTTAAGTTTTGCCGCCTGCTTTAAGCTG
This sequence comes from Lordiphosa andalusiaca, assembly GCA_035044965.1. NCBI lineage: Eukaryota > Metazoa > Arthropoda > Insecta > Diptera > Drosophilidae > Lordiphosa > Lordiphosa andalusiaca. Next base: position 273,388 of record JAWNNM010000966.1, read on the forward strand.
CTTACAAAAACAGAAGAAAAAAAGAAAGAATATGAAGAGCGATTCTCTTAAAATGTACACAAAGCATTTTGCGGTTTATCCTTTCAGCAATAAAAGTATCCGATTACTAACTGCACTTTTTCACATGGTTCCCGAGTCGAGTCGAGTCCGCCGCCTGTCAACGCGTAGATCAAATGCTAACGAGAGTCGCACCGAGAGAACCCCAGGATGCACACAGCTGTGCCCCTTTTGCTCCTTTTAATTAAAGTTTTAAGCCTTTTAAATGTAACAGAAAGCATAAAACAAGGCGACGAGGGCAAGTTAAATGCCAGTCAAAGCGTTGACATGATATCCAAGCCACGTAAACTGAGACGAGCCTGAGACGAGCCTGAGATGGGAGAATGAAACTGAGTCCCGAGGATACACAGGGTTGAGCTTTGACAACAGCTGGGACAGCTATTTGGGTTACCTCTCCTCATCTCCATTGTGTGTGGTTCTGGTGGAAGTGTTGGAAACATAATTTGACACAAAACAGCGTTAATTTGAGGCAACTAAGACAGGGTTTTACAAGGGGGAAGCTTACTTTATGAGGATTTTCAAAGACTTTTCGAAAATTACTTAAAGTTTTTTACAAACTTTTCGAAAACTTTATGAAGATTTTCAAAAACTTTATGAATATTTTCAAAAATTGTTCGATATCTTTTTGAAGTTTTTCTTCAGGAAGAACTTCAAGTACTTTTCAGAAAATGCATTAAGTTTCTCAAAAACTTTTCAAAAACATTTCAAGTATCAGTTTCGGAATTCACACTTAATTAAAGATCAATTGGAAACCCAATATATATCCCATCCACAACTCTGAATATTTCTTACCGTCTTAAATAATGTCGTAGGTATTTATCTTTGGTATATCCTACTTTGTGGTGTTCAGCACTAAATCAGAGGGAAAAACGAGTTTCTTATAGAGTTTCTTATAGAGAAGATAATGTTTGATAAGCCTCTAGTAGTATAATTACTGTAATAAACTGTTTACCACAAAAGTAGACATAAAACCTTTTTAAAAATCTTTGGAATTGCCCTTTGAACTGAGCTTTGTCCGATGACAAATGCAAAAAACTCATTTGCCTAATGTTTGGGCTCTTCAAAACCTATTGATTAAGAATTCCACCGATTTTAGAAAGAATAAAATAGGAAAAAAGCTCATTTGCCTTTTTGTTGGGGTCTTCACAATCTAATTATTTTGACTTCCGCCGATTTTGGAAATATAAACTAGACCATTCATTGTACTGCTCCCAGAAAAAAGGAGCATTTAGCTCTCGGAGTGATTTAAGCAAGAGCAGCCGCACTATCTAAGACGTAAGTCAAAAGAGTTCTACTATTTTTTCTGGTGTCTAAAAGTTACCACCAGGAATATGAGAATCAAGAACATATCGTGCTCACAGAAGTTTGCAACGCATAGAAATATTCATTTCCGACCTTATAAACTATATATATTCTTGATCAGGGTGACGAGCTGAGTCGATGGAGCTTTGTCCGTCCGTCTGTCCGTCTGTCTGTCTGTTTCTACTCGAACTAGTCTCTCAGTTTTAAAGCTATCGAGCTGAAATTTAGCACAGAGTCTTCTTTTTGCTGCACACCACTAATATGTCGGAACCGACCGGATCGTATGACTATATCTCATAGCTCCCATAGGAGCAATCGGTCGGAAAACTAGTTTTAGTATGAAAAACTTTTTTCTTTTCTATGATAACGTCTCCAAACTTTGTAATCGTAAGTTTTCTATATTTTTTTATAATTCTACCAAGTTTCATTGAAATTGGACAACTATATGGTATAGCTGCCATACAAAAGATAGGTCTGAAAAACAGTCTTAGTTAGAAAAACTTTTTGGTTTTTAATGGTAGCATACTGAAATTTTGTATTTGTTTGTTTGACATGATTACACATAATTTTAAAAATTTTTGGCCAAATCGGATGACTATATCATATAGCTGCCATACGAACGAACGGTCGGAAAATGGGAAAAAGAGTGTTTTTTGAAATTATTTAAGCGAGCACTTGCAAGGGTATAAAAACTTCGGCACAGACGAAGTTAGCTTAGCTTTCTTGTTTGAACTCAATGTTCGGGAGGCAAGACCAGGAGCTCTTAGAGCAGAAGTAAACAATTATGCTTCACAAATTCCTTAAACTATTAACAAAAACCCAAAATTGGCTTTCAAATCGAGAGAAAACCCCTTGAAGAATAATCACATTTAATTACAATTTGAAGCTGGAAAAAAACATCAATGCTGTTGTTGAATTTGTATGAAAGATGAACTTGATTGCAGTCACAGCATCGTCTGTAAACTCAACTTACCTGTTCCCCCCCCCTACCCTGCCCAACCCTTTCTCAGTTGACCATCTCAGATGACTTCACATAAATTTCCCAGTCAAAGTTATGACAACTCTGAGAGCCGACAAAGGACTTGGCAATCGGAAAATGCAGCAGGCAGGCATTTCCCAATCTCAACCCTTTTGTTTTTCCCACATGACATATAAATAACAGCCACTGCTGCTGGCCAGGCATTGGTCAGCTGGGCCGTTAATTGAATCATTTACGTGAACAAAAAAAAAAAAACCAGGAGAAGGTAGTGGAAACGCCACCCGAAACAATGCCACATAATCATTATGAGTGATTGCAGGCCTTTGAGCAGAACCCGCCCCGTTAAAACAAAGGGAAAGCCTCCTCCAGGGAGGGAGGCTGCTGCCTTTAAAATTAATTTCAATACGTCTGACAGACAAGAAGACAGCTGGCCCAGCCAGCTCGTCGTCATGTAACTCTAGATAGAGTCGAGCCATTCCGACTGGCGGCAGCCTCTTTTTGCTATACACCAAATCCGCTTGTAATCCCTGACAGTTTCAAGCAGATAAAAGAAATGCAAGGGTTGTCTAACGGAACCACTTGAGCGAGCCTCCCTTCCCCCGTCCCCAGTTCCTGTTTGTTGTCGATTGTTGAAGTAAGGCCGAAACTATGAGGATGTGACTTGAGGATTTTTTTTGAGAAAAAGTGCTACAGTTCAGTGACCAGCACGGGTCAATAACTTATTTCTTGATAGCATTTAGAATTGATGTTATTATATGTGAAGTGCATTAGGTCGTGGGCTGCACTTCCCTGAACTCTTCCGGGGCTAGGGAAGTGAAAAATATATTTATTTATATGGCACTTCAATGCACAGCAGTTTGGGAAACATATTCGAAGACAGATGTTGGGGAAGATTGGATTTTTAAGACCCAACAAAGTGGGCATCTCGTTTGACATACATGTTATATTTTAAGAACCGGCCGGATTGGATATTATAACTGTCATAGAAATGATGGGTCCAAAACTAGTTTAAAAGAGAAATACTTTTTTGTTTTTAATCGAAACGCCTCCCAACTTTGTATTTCTTAGTTTTCTATGCTTTCCCATGATTCCATTGAGTTTTATCGAAATCGGACATTTATATAGTATAGCTGTCATAGAAAAGTAGAGTCCTAAAACTAGTTTTTGTGAGAAAAACTTTTTTGTTTTCAGTGGAAACGCCTACAAACTTTGTATTTCTTAGTTTTTTATGCTTTCCCTTGATTTTTAATAAGTTTGCTCAAAGTCGGACTTCTATATGGTATACCTGTCATAGAAAAGTACATTGGGAAAAGTAGTCTTAGTGAGAAAAACTTTTTTGTTTTCAATGGAAATGTCCTTAAAATTGAGAATTACTTATTTAATATACTTTTACACAATTCTACAAAGTTGTGTTCAAATCGGATGACTATAGCATATAGCTTTAGTACGAATGATCGATCGAAAAAGAAGTTCTAGAGAGAAAAACTTTTTTGTTTTAATTGGAAATGTCCTTAAAATTGGGAATTAATTATTTAATATACTTTTACACAATTCTACAAAGTTATGTCCAAATCGGATGACTATAGCATATAGCTTTAGTACGAATGATCTATCGAAAAATAAGTTCTAAAGAGAAAAACTTTTTTGTTTTAAATGCAATTGACTCCAAATTTATAACATGTTTGTTTTTCAGGCTTTTGCATGATTCCACTAAGTTTGGTCGAAATCAGATATCTTTGAGGTATAGCTCTCATAGTAAAAGAGCCCGATAAGTAGTCTTGGTTGAAAAAAATGGCTTGCAGGCTGAGCCGAAATTAAGTTTTCTCTATTTTTATACTCTGTACCGAAGGTACATAGAGTATTATAAGTTTGTGCAAAAGTATGTAACATCCAGAAAAAAGCATCTCCGACCCCATAAAGTATATATATTCTTGATCAGCATCAACAGCCGAGTCGATATAGCCATGTCCGTCTGTCTGTCCGTATGAACGCACAGATCTCAGAGATGGTAAGAGATAGAGGTTTGACATGTATGGGACATATGCTTTTTATGTCTGCAGGCAGATCAAGTTTATTTTCAATTTTGGCCACGCCCCCTCCCGCCCCCGCAATTTAGAAAAAACCTTATATCTCCCATTATGGCTTGTTCCTTCTGCACATATTTAGTTATTAGGATAACTTATCGATCCGCCAAAGGAATGAAGAAGATCGGATAAACGGTTTTCGAGTTATGATCAAAAGACAAATTTTCTTGGAACAGAGTATGTTATAGTCGGGCTTGACGGACTTTCTTTCTTGTTAGTAGTACCAAAGATTTATAGATATTATAGATGACGCATGTGAACCAAATCGAAAATTGGTAGCCAATCGTGTTTTCTTACACTTACACTTACACTTACATAGTTATATCAAATATATATAGATACTTATAGATGATCAAATCAGAAATTAGAAGCCCTTGTTTGCTACCAGGAATAATCGTGATTTCTTTCAGATGCATCATCTATAATATCTATAAATTTTTGGTAGTACTTTGGACTACCGCAACCCCCAGGGGTGTGATAAACTCAAACAGAAAAGCTTAGAAATTTGTGATTCATCCCTCTTAGTTTGGATTTCTTCTTTTAAATAAAACTTATTACAATGAGCTAAATGCAAGCTAAGTACCAGTTGAACAAACCCTTCCTCGTGCATCTTTCTTATGCTTTCTCTTTCAACTGTCCCACAATTGCCCTACCCCTACCCCTGTCCTATGTTCTGCCCCAGTTGCCCTTGTAAATCGTTTGTAAGCCCATACTAAAATTATGCAAAAAAAAAAAAATATCAACTGACACTCTACATCATGTTACCAAACTCAAGTGATCAATCCTTAAGAATTTTGACAGAGTGAGAGTTGGTACCAGTTTTTGGATTCGCCATGCCTGTCGCTGGATTCGCTTTTCCGCCGATCTTGTCAGCCGAGATGCGCACATATCAATCAAAGTTTGTCACGGTTGTCGGGAATTATGTCACTCGCTTACTCAAATTGCAAAAAGGGAAAACGGAAAGGATCTAGATGAAGGTTATAAACTGATTAGCATAAGCAGCTGTATATGCCATTTTCCCAAAACAAAAACCAAAAGGTGGTTGGGAAAAACTTTCAACGGACTTTCATACCAACTTTCCAAGGGATTTTCCTGCAAAAAACTCTTCTAATTTCCTTTTGTTGTTGAAGTGTCTGTCAGTGCCATCAATCATACATTTTATGTTTGGAAAAAATATTTTTTGTAATTAGATAGAAACAATTTAAAAAGCGTAATTTGATACTTTATTTGCGAGGGCTTTCTCATGGTAATGCCAACTGAAGGGTTAGGCCCACAGCAGCTGCCGGGCTGACCAAATATTTTCCTACTGCCCCCCCCTTAATAAAGTTGTATTTTTCTCATCATTTCTAGATCTCAATTCTACCCCAAATATATCAATCAATTGTCAATGTTTGCCGTAAATGATTTTATAATAGCTGCCAATGGCCAGCTGCGCAGTGGGAAATGCCCATGGAAAAGCATTAAAAATACATACCAAAATCGCAGTTTATGACCATATAAAATTGCTTTATTAAAGCCAACCCCCAAATGGTTTTTCCTACTCACATGTCCCATAACTTGGCATTTCTGTTAAGAGCCGCCTAATTAAATCTAAGGCGCATGTAAGTCCAGGAATTATGAGAGAGAGTCTACCCCTGACAGTTGCTTCCTGTCGCTCCACTAATTACTTGCACAGGATAACAATGCACAGGAAGCGGAAACTAAAGTCACTTAAAGAGGTGGGGGGCACATCTTCTCTAACTAACCAACTAGCCGGAGGGCTATGTCACAACACCAAACACTCATCCACGCAATCTCACTAAGCAAATTTAAATTACGTGCGCGTCGCTCCGGGTGCATTCATTAAACGTCGTCGTCGTCGTCCCGATAATTAACGCCCTTATGTCCAGAGAAAGAATGAAATGACAGCGCCAGGGCACCACTCAACAATGCTGCAGAGGGACACCGAGTTTTTGTCCCTGTCCCTGGGCCATTGTGACTAATTGATTTGCTCAAACAAATGTCCCTCAACCTCAACCTCAACGTAATTTGTAGTGGAGTCTGTACCTAAAACGGTACGAATTTGCGGCGGCTTAGTTAATAGGATTGCAATGTGGCTTCCAAATGACAATTCTCATAAATGCATTCTTCCAATGAAAACGCTGGAAATGGGCAATTCGCCATGGGAGTAAATAGTATGAGGAATATTGAAAATTAGTGAGAGGATTGAATAATGGAAAAGTTAAACTATATGGGGGGGTATTCTATATCAGACGGAAATGCTCTATACCAAAACAGTTGCCCCTTCTTCTATTCAGTTTAAATATCAACACAGAATCGGCACAGAAATATGATTCAAATTCAAGTGCTCCAATTCATCCAACTTCTTTTCCCTTTTAAGCAGGGATGCAAACCGGTTCTGAGCTGAACCGGTTTTGAACCGAACCGAACCGCTTATTCCCGCTGGTGAACCGAACCGCAAACCGAACCGGCTTCCTTTCAGAATTTCTGAACCGAACCGAAAACCACAAATAAAAACGGTTCGGTTCGGTTCAGTTCTCTGACGAGTTTTAACGGGAATTTCTTTCCTCTAGCCAATGATTTTAATTATTTAGGAAATTTGAATCGTTTCCCGAAGATAATTTTCAAACATTTCGATGTACCCTCTACATATTTAGCGTTGTAGGATCGATATAACTTTTAAGGATAACCCGAACCTGATTTCCCGCCGATCTCTTAATTTACATGTCATCAATCTAAATTTGTTTTTTTCATTAGACAATATTTTCAATTTTCTGTGGTACTTCTTAACCTTAATTCAATCTTAATCAGGGCATTCCTCCAGGAACTGATAGACGAGTCCTGGGAATCCGACATAATAATCTTTGCAGATTGCTCTAAGGATTTTAAAGATATTCGAATGGATTATAGGAATCAAATTTAAAAAATGGTCGAATAGCCACTTCACCAAAATCATATTTTAAAATGTGCCTTTGTGAACCACTGAACCGAACCGAAACCGCGGTTCATTTAACTCCAAAACCATGTTATGAACCGAGAACCGGCGGTTTAGAAACTGTGCAAACCACTGAACCGAACCAGTACTTATTTTCGAGTGGTTTGCATCCCTGCTTTTAAGAAGTATCCACTGCATTGTCTGTTCCTTGTTGGTATTATAATTTTGCCCAGAAGTTTGCAACGCATAGAAATATTCATTTCCGACCGCATAGACTATATATATTCTTGATCAGGGTGGCGAGCTGAGTCGATTGAGCCTTGTCCGTCCGTCTGTTTGTCTATTTCTAAGCAAACTAATCTCTCAGTTTTAAAGCTATCGAGCTGAAATTTTGCACAGAGTCTTCTTTTTGCTGCACACTACTAATATGTCGGCACCGACCGGATTGGATGACTATATCTCATAGCTCCCATAGGAACAATCGGTCGGAAAACTAGTTTTAATGAGAAAAACTTTTTTTATTTCAATGGAAACGTATCCAAACTTTGTAATCGTAGGTTTTCAATGTTTTTTTATGATTCTACCAAGTTTTATTAAAATCGGACAACTCAATGGTATAGCTGCCATACAAAAGGTGGGTCTGAAAAAAAGTCTTAGTTAGAAAAACTTTTTTGTTTTTAATGGTAGCATCCTGAAATTTTGTATCTGTTTGTTTTACATGATTTCACATTATTATACAAATTTTTGGCCAAATCGGATGACTATATCATATAGCTCCCATACGAACGATCGGTCGGGAAATGGGAAAACGCGTATTTTTGAAAATATTTCAGCGAGCACTTGCAAGGGTATTAAAACTTTGGCTAGCTTAGCTTTCTCGTTTATTTTGGTTTGTAGGTTGCTGTTTAGGTTCCAGTTTATACTGGCAATCAAACCAACTGCTAGTTTATACAAATGCTCACTACTTTTAAATCTTATTCTCAAATTCATTTCCGTTAGAACTTTCCACTTTGATATTGATTTCCCATGGCATACTGCCCCTCATAATTGTATGCCAACTGGGGGGCAAGGCCACAAAACATGCATTCATCTAAGTCATTCACAGGCAACTCAAAGCATCATCATCATCATCATCATCATCATCATCATCGTGCCGCCATCATCGTGAGTGGCAAGCGTTTTCCCATTTAGAAAAACATTAATAATAATTAGTCCAAACATAGAACACTTTCTCCATAACTGCAACTCATGTCATTAATGGTTTATTTTTTTCTCAGTCATTTTCAAAAGTCGAAATGAAGCTAAAACGTGTCCAAATTTGTACACAGTCAGCACAAAAGTTCGAGTCCTTGCGGACCCATCAAAATATTTGGAAGGGCTCATAAAGTTGCATATTTTATGTGCAAAGTCAATGTAATTGCAGATAATTTTTATAGAACATTATCGCGGAAACAGCAAGGGGTAAGGGAACGGCCACTCCCCTTGATAATATGAAAGCAGGACATCAATCCAGCCAGATGCCTGTCCCGTTGCTGCTGTGCAAAAGTGTCAAGACAAATCAATAAACTTCTCATTTTATTACGGGAAACGGAACGTTACAGATACCGATCTGTCAATTTTCATTGTCAATTTGACAATTGATATCTCACACATCATTTGATTCGAGTGCGCACAATGAGATTGTTTATGCCATTTTTGGCTGGCGAAAAGGTTTCCCTCCGATCGTCCGTCAGGTATCGGCTTTCTTTCTCCGCTTTCCCCTGAGAGGCGGAATGGTCTTCGATTCTTGTCTAGGGGTTGCGGTTTTTCACTCTCGAAAAAGAAATTGCCATTCTTTTTGGGCATTTTATCTACTTAACGCCGCTTCTGCTCCTCTGTGGTCTTTTGGTCAGAGTTCAAATGTGGGTCCATTCGTAATGTTTGCATAATCCTCTGGTTGTTTGGGTTTTGTGGGTCAATGGATTGTTGTGGAAAGAAGCGGGCGCCGTGCGAGAAAGGTGAAAAGATCAGCTGCGAATGTTAAACTTAATCATATTTTGTACGTCTGCCGTGGCCCGGCTCCTTTCTGTACATCATCAGCAGCTCTCAAGGATATCCGTTTAATTTCCCAGCCAAGAGCAGCGACAAATTTCACTTTTGGGTACGCCCACACACACACACACACACACACACACAAAAGCAGTTCCCTCTTCCTCAATCTGTGAAATCGAGTCAATTGCGGGAGTGTTTTTGTTAGTCTTGTGGTTACTCCAGCTCCTGCTGCTGCTTCACAGGTACCCAGGAGTCGTCGACGTTTGCCAAAAGGTGTCGAAAGATGCTGTGTGAGTGTGTGGCTGTGTGCCTGTTTGTGTATGCACAGGTGTCATCCTTGTGCCGGGGCCACTTGAAAGCAGAGCACGCGCTTCCTAACATGCCTCACCCAACTTGACTCCAGTTGGGGCGGGGCAAATCCTCTTTTGTTCGAAAGCAAAACGTTCTGAAATATGAATTGAATCTTCTTTGAGTGCATTTAATACACATTACGCCCTCGCCCTGCGCCCTGCGCCCTCTGCCCTACCTGCTAATATCCTGCCAAAGTTACGAGTAGTTTGCATTCTTCTTTTTGGTTCGTGTGTTTGCCATATAATATCCGCCGAAACGTTTAAGTGAGATTAACAAGTGATGACTGCTGATACTGATGAGCCAAAGCGAAGCCTGGGGATGTGTGCTTTATATTAGATTAAAAGTGCCAAAGTGCCAAACTGAAGCGAAGCGAAGGCTGGATTGACACGGGCCCAGGCTGTCGTCTTTGTCAGTCAGTCAGAGTCTCGGAGTTTACGATGTGGGATATGAATGGCTTTTGCCCCCACTAAAGGAATATTAGTTTCCAATCAATTTAGGAATATGAAATTGAGTTAGTGTTGTGTCCCAATTAATTTGAATATCATTGATCAATTTGGTGTTTTTAAATATTTGAAAAAGAATATTTCCAAAAGTTTACTTTCGCTTTTACCATGGCAGCTTTCCCATGGCATCCGATATTGACATAGTAGAATTATGTGAAACTACATAGAGTATATAAATTCAATAATTGAAGACGCTTTTATTGAAACTAAAAAGGTTTTCCCTACTAAGACTATTTCTAAAACCTATCTTTTCAATGGCAGCTATACTAAATAGTTATCCGACTTTGACCAAATTTTATAGAATTATGTAAAAGCTTAACAAACTAATAAATGTGAAGTTTGGAGACGTTTCCATAGAAAACAAAAAAGTTTTTCTCACTAGAACTAGTTTTAGGACTCATCTTTCCTATGACAGCTTGTGCTATAGTTACGCGATTTAAATAAAACTTTGTAGAATTGTGTAAAACTGCATTAAATATATAAATGCAACAATTGAAGATGCTACCATTGAAAACAAAAAAGTTTTTCTCACTAAAACTAGTTTTTCGACCCATCTTTTCTATGGCAGCCATATGCTATAGTCTTCCGATATTGACAAAACTTTATAGAATACTGCGAAACTACATAAAATTAATAAATACAACAATTAAAAACGCTACCATTGAAAACAAAAAAGTTTTCCTTACTATGGCTATTATTAAAACCTATCTTCTCTATGGAAGCTATACTGAATAATGATCCGATTTCGACCAAATTATGTAAAATCGTGAAAACCCATAGCAAACTAGTAAATTATCAGTTTGGCGTCGTTTCCATGGAAAACAAAAAAGTTTTTCTCATTAGAACTAGTTTTTCAACACATCTCACCTATGACAGCTATACGCTATGTTTCTCCGAATTTGAGAAAACTTTGCACAATTGTGTAAAACTACATAAAACATATAAATGTAAAAATTGAAGACGCTACCATTGAAAACGAAGAAGTTTTTCTCACTAAGACTATTTTTAAGACCCATCTTTTATATGGCAGCTATAGTAAATAGTTGTCCGATTTTGACCAAACTTTGTGGAATCATGGAAAAGCATAGCAAACTAAGAAATGTTGAGTTTGAAGACGTTTCCATAAAAAACAAAAAAGTTTTTCCCACTAGAACTAGTCTTAAGACCCATCTTTCCTATGACAGCTATATGCTATGTTCAACCAAACCTGCCAGTTTCAACAAATGTGCAGCGTAGATGTATTTAAAGACTTCGTGCAACATTTGATTGACATAGCTTTAAAACTGACGAAGGATATAGCATAGAAACAACTCAATCAACTCAGCTCGTCATAATGATCCAGTATACATATATATACTTTATGTGGACGGAAATGCTACCTTCTATAAGTTACATACATTTGCACAATTCGCAGATTGCTCCTGAACCAGTAAAGCTTTCAACTCCGTAGTACCTATAGAGCAAAATTCAAGTTTACTGTTTAAATAGCTTCGGAGATTTCGCTCTAAACTATTGTTGAACCGGTTCGTAGCCGCTTCTAAGCCAGTTAAATGTCCAACTCCCTACTTCGTATCTACAGACACAATTTCAAGCTCATAGCTTAAATAGCCTCGGAGATATGGCTCTGAACCATTATTGAACCGATTCGAAACCGGTCTGATAATAGCTCTGAACCACAATTGAACCGTTTCATTACCGGCTACAAGCTAGATAAATATCCAACTCTCTCAACTAAACTACAGACAAAATTTCAAGTTTACAGTGTTAGTAAGTTCTGAAAAAGGCCTCTGAACCATTTTTGAACCGGTTGGAAAGCGGTCTGATAATAGCTCTGAACCATTATTGAACCGGTTCATCACCGGTTATAAACCAGTTATATATCCAACTCCCTAAATCTAATTTACAGCTAACGTAACTTCTGAAAAAGTTACCATTTTGGAACCGGCTTAAAACCGATTGGAAACTGGTGAAATATTCTAATTGAAAGATAGAGTTTCACGTTCAGAGCTTGAAAATTTTTGTAGTATATGATTCTGAACCAATTTTGCAACGGTTCAAAACCGCATCCAAAATAATTCTATTAAAATAATCCACTGCATATTATCAAACATAGACCAAATTCCAAGCTTATGGCTTGAGTAAATACTGAAACCACTTTTAAACCTGTTCCACTTTCAAGGGGATTCAAACCCCGTTTGTCATATTACCAAGCTACAAGCCGAGTTTACAGCTCTGGGCTTAAATAACTTCGAAATTTGGCTTTGATCCACTTTCGAACAGTTTTTAACAGCTTTGAAACCGTTTCACAGACAAGATACATACTTGCCCGATCGACCTGACTATATTATACAGATCAGATGAGCGGCTTAAACTCACACATCTCCCATACATTCCCTTTTTTTTCTATGTATGAAGAACCCAAGTGAGTCTGCTCCTTGATTAATCAAACCAGACTTAAACAAGAAAGAAAGTCGGTGAAGCCCGACTATAACATACTCTGTACCAAGAAAATTTGATCATAAGTCGAAAACCGTTCATCCGATCTTCTTCATTCCTTTGGCGGATCGATAAGTTATCCTAATAACTAAATATGTCCAGAAGGAACAAGCCATCTATCTTCAAAACTGTGGGAGATATGACGTTTTTTCTAAATTGCGGGGGCGAGAGGGGGCGTGGCCAAAATTGAAAATAAACTTGATCTGCCTGCAGACATAAGAAGCATATGTCCCATACATGTCAAACCTCTATCTCTTACCATCTCTGAGATCTGTGCGTTCATACGGACAGACAGACGGATAGACGGACATAGCTGCATCGACTCGGCTGTTGATGCTGATCAAGAATATATATACTTTATGGGGTCGTAGATGCTTCCTTCTGGATGTTACATACTTTTGCACAAACTTAAAATACAGAGTATAAAAAGGTCTATAGAGAGGTTTCCCATCCAGAGAGCATCTCCAGCAGTGGTGATTATCACAAGTTCTATCAAAATATACCAAAATATGAAATTTCCCACTCCCAGCATGGTATTTCACTTAAGGGTCACCCTCTTTCGCCTTTCCACCAAATACCAACCCAAGGTGATCCCTATCAAAACAAACGATCTACTCAAAGTGTTTCGTAGCATTTCTCATCACACCGGGCCAAATGACCCATCATTAATATTATAACCAGCAAATCTTTCGTCCTGGACATTTATAAATGACTTGGGCTTATCCCAAAATTTTGTACAAATTGCTGCGGTCAGTTTGTCAGAGACAAATCTTCATATTATTGATGAATGTTATGCAAATATTTTGGCTGGCTACTGTTTGCAGCGAAATCCTTTGCTGATCCTCTGGCTACTGTGCGCTGCTTGGAAAAGAAAAGGGCATCAATCACCATAGGGTAGACAGGGACACGGACACACTTGTGTCGACCACCAGAAATGACAACTCATTTGATTGGAATAGTCACTAGATAAACAAACAAACAAACAACAACAAACACAAACACACAGTGAGAGTCTCGTCTCTGTTCCTGGTAAACGCGTGGAAAACGTGTTTAGGGGGAAAACTCGTTTTATCAATCCCAGAAATTATAAATACAAAGGCAAACAAAATAAAGTCAAGAAGTTGGAAAGTTGACAATTTCTTAAGTTAGGTCAGGGCCAACGAGGCGGTGCACTATCTCGGCTAAATATTTACCTCCCTTTATGTGGATCCTAATCGGACCCCAGGGAGACAGCCTCTAATAAAACTGCATTTATGAGTATGATTGGTGAGAAATCTCATAAAACCAAGATGCCATCAACGTCAGAGATCCTTTTGTGAAACCTTTTCTTTTTTTCCAAATGCGCAGCCACCAAAACAGGTTGGAAGACAATCAAATGTTAGGTAGTTAGGCAGGCAGGTAGATATACGTGGTTTTTTTTTTGGGGTTTTCAATCACAACGACGCGGACGAGGCAAACAAATTTATTAGGAGAGCGCGGATCAGAGCGTGACCCTTTTTTTTTTTTGTGAAACCAAAAAGAGAAAAAAAAAGGAAAAACAAAAATGAACACACAACAAACAGAAGCGGCCAAACACGTGCAAGGGGTACAGTTGAACCTTTCAATCATAGTTCTGGCTCCAGCTCTCCCTCCTCCCGCTCCTCCTCCTCCTCCTCCTCCTCCTCCTCCTCCTCCTCCATTGAGCTGGTGGTATTCCAGAGTCCATATTTCTTGCCCAAAGTCTGTTGCCATAACCGTATCTCGCCCTTATCCGCACAACTGGCATAGACCTCACCATCGGGACTGTACCGTATGCTGCGTATATTCTGCTCATGAGCCTTAAAGCTCTCCAATAGAAGTCCCGTCACATAGTCACATTTGTGTATATAACCATCAATGCAAGCACACACAAATGTCTTCTTCTCCGGATGCAGTGAGACACACACCACCTTGCTGGGCATCTTATGCTGTGCCAACACCTCAAATCGTTCCACATCAATAAACACCACACTATCGCTATAACCAATGGTCACTGTGTGACCATCAGCACACAACTCCAGTGTCTTGGCATGATTTGGCAACACTATGGAGTGCGATTGCTTCCCGCTGGTACAGTCCCACAGGCGTATTGTACGATCATACGATGAGGATAATATGGAGCGATCATTATGGCAGAAAACCACATTACGTAAGCCCCGAGAATGGCCCTCAAACACCACCAGCGGTAGCTTTGAGTCCTGATCGAAGAGATATAGTCCGGGTAGAGTGCCCGCACATCCGACTGAAAATTGCCTCGATTGTGTGTCCAGGGCCACACAACTCACCGTGGCGTATCGCTGATATCTGCACAGTTCGGTGCCATCGACTGCATTCCATAGACGTACTGTGGAATCATTGCTGCCACTCAAAAGTAGAGTAGCATCCGCATTCAGAGCAACACTCCAAACCTCCGATTCGTGACCCTCAAAGGTGCCTATCCAATCGCCAGTATCGCCGTGACGCAACATGGCTTGACCATCCAAACAGGCGGAGGCTAAGTAATAGCCAGAATCACAGATATTGCTGTAGGATAACTCAACCACCGGTTCTTGGTGACCCAAGCAATCGATGGGCAACGGATAGATGGACATTGTACGAAAGAGATTTACTTGATGAGGAGGAGTACACACACATACACACACACACCACAATCAGGAGCGCCGAAGAGTCGTAGAAAATATTGGAAAAATTTACTGATAGAAAAATATTTTGATATCTGCTAAGTGTGTCAAATAATTAGTGAATGATTTTAAAAACAAAACTGTTGAAGTCTTTTCGAAAACGAACGAAAAAACAGTTCAACTCAAGCTCAAGTTTGTGGAAGTATATCAATTTACCATAAAAGATTGGAATAAACATTATAAAGGCTCGTTTCTAAGCTTCTTGATTCTCTGTTCCATGTGTAAGTTCAAAATATTTTGAATTGAGCGGAACAGGCGAGCTTTTTTTAAACGTATTTGTCCGTAAAATTCCCAACCGGTTCTAAGATTTTTTGTTTCTTGCAGTAATATCATCTAGGTCTTTAGTTAATTCCTTGTTCTTAGATATTTCCAGCCTGATTTTATTCCATAGATATATCCCGCCTTGAAATACTAATTTTGTACTTGATTCAAGAATTTGTGTACTTGTGACACAAAAAATTTCTCACTAAGGCCCATTTTCCCACCGATCGATCGTAAGGGAGCTATATGATATAGTCAACCGATTTTTACCAAACGTAGAATTTGCTGAAAGCTTAAAAAATGCATAAATATCAAATTTCAAGACGGCACCCATTAAAAACAAAAAAGTTTTTCCAACTAAAAATATATTAGGACCTATTTTTTGTATGGCAGTTATACCATATAGTTTTCCGATTTTTATCCAACTTAGCAGAATTATAAAAAAGCTTAGGAAAACTAAATATACAAAGTTTGGAGACGTTTCCATTGAAACCAAAAAAGTTTGTCTCATTAAATCTTCTTTTCCGACCCATTTTTGCTTTGGGAGCTATGAGATATAGTCATCCGAATCGATCATAAATAAGGAAAACTGAGCAAAATTTCAGCTACAAATGGAGAAAGCTCTATCGACTCAGCTCGTCGCCCTGATCAAGAATATATATGGTTTATGGGGTCAGAAATTAATATTTCTAAACTTTTGGGCAAAAATATAGTACCCTTTGCAGGGGTATACCAATTGCTGCTTGTAGAGAGATTTGGAATCGTAATCTCGCCGATCTAAGGCCACAAACTTACCATCTGCACCTCCGGGCTTTTAATAAGTACGTAAGTAAACGATTTTGTGATTTGGCTTAACGTCACATGTGTGTTCCGCGGCGGTTATTCAAAACCGAGGTCCTGGGTTCAGAACTTGGACTAGGTAAAGTAAAAGTATTTGTGTTTTTTTAAGAAAGAAGATTTAAGTGAACCAACTGAAAGAATCTGTAGAATCTCATTAATACCTGTTTTATGTCTTTCATGCTAAAAAGGACATTGTTTCACCTTAAAGACAAGTACAAAGCATCTTTATAATTGGCAATGAAATCTTCGGTTTGAGATTTCCTCGTCTCAGCCATCGTTTCATCACAGTTTCGAGACTAAAATCTTGGTTTCCAACATATTTTCTCTCAGTGCATAACGTATTAAAGTCAACTTAAAAAAACCCTTAAAATATTCGTATCCTTAACCATAACGCACCTGCTCTAAGGGAAGTCGTTTTAGCACATAAACAGAACTTGCGGTCACAGTTCGTGAGCTGAACAATTTTATGGTAATTTTCTTAGGAGAACCAAGAGAAATATGGTAGTTCTGTCATGCTATGTGAGCATTCGAAATTCCGCTAGGGAACACGTGGCATATCGAATTTAGTTAGCGGGAAGCCGATGAGGTTTTTAGTATCATATCTAAGACTTCCTTTTGTAGGGGGGGGGAGTTGGCTTGTTGATTGTGTTCTGTGTGTGTGTGTGTGTGTGTGTGTGTGTTCTGCATGAGGCGATAAGACGCGTTGCATTCGAAATGAGTGTAACGTATATTTTATACAGAATTTGAGAGATAAAGATTGACAGACCACGACCTTCAACTTGACAACTAGGAGTTATCAGCTTAGATGTAATAAAAGTAAGTCTTACAAATGTTTACCACTCAGCTGAGTAGATTAAGTAACAATTGTTGTCAAAATTGGATGATTTCCCCTTTATACCAGCATATCATCACCTTGACAACTAGGTAATTCATTGGATTGCCCGCACGTCCGATCTGCCCTTATAAAAGGCTTAAGACCGAGCACTTGAATTACTTTCCACCTCTTTTTCAACGCCTTTTTTCTGTGTGTTTACACAGCAAATCGCCAACCCATATACATTTACAGGATATCCTGTAGAAAGGAAATTACTTAAAAGGATCACGAACTCTTTTCTCTCCCCCCCTTTTGGTTTGTGCGTCTTGAGTTGTTTATGTTTCAGGCCTGACTGCAACTCAAATTTGTTAAAAAGTGTGTAAATTTACGTTCCTTTTTTGGGTGAATTCGAGGGAGGGTGTATCCCGGTTCCATAAACCACAAGGGATGCCTGATGCCCGATGCTGCCTAATCGAACGAGCGATCAACATCCAAGCTGAGCTCTTTGGGGTGACTGCACTCTAGGGGCCAGGGGCAGCGTTTTTTTTGTGTGGAAAAACCAAAGAGGTTTTTCTTTTATTTCCTCAAGTGCACAGGGCACAAAGCAAATGATGTCTTTAGTTGTGACTTTTTCAGTTTTTTGTGTTTTTAATTGCATTTCTGCAAACAATATAAATCGCATTTTATTGCCTTTGGTAAGGTAATTTAATTTTTTACGATTTTGCACTTAAATGGAGGTGAGAAAACGCCAAAAAACGAAGTTTATGCGAAAATTGGAAATAACGGATTTTATGATGGAAATAGAAAACTTGAAAAGTTTGATTATAAAATAAATGAAGAACGTTGATAGCCATTAAGTGTTCTCATGGAAGAATATCGTTTCCTAATTTGAATGTGTTTTTCAGATAGAAAATGCAATGGTTGAACCAACTGGAAGAAAATGTACACAACTATTTACAATTTTACTTAAGTGGGGAGGTTACTACGCCTCTTGGTGATGTCCTCTCGACTTCTGGCTCTGTTACGCATAGAAGGCAGCATCTCCGACCACATAAAGTATATATCGCTGAGTTGATTTAACCATGTCCGTCTGTATGTCTGTTTATATGCTATCCCCTAAATCAATTTGACAGCTATCCTCAACAAAATTTGCATGAAGTCTTTTAGTACAAATACGTTGCACATTTGTCGGAACCGGCCGGATCAGATGACTATAGCACATAGCTGTCATATGAACGATCGGTCGAAAAACTAGTTCTAGTGAGAAAAACTTTTTTGTTTTCAATGGAAATGCCTCCAAGTTTTGCATTTCCTAGTTTTCGCTGTTTCTCCATGATACCACTAAGTAAGGTCGAAATCGGACAGCTAAATAGTATAGCTGTCATAGAAAAGTGCAGTCTGAAAAGAAGTCTTAGTGAGAAAAACTTTTTAGTTTTCAATGGAAATGTCCTTAAAACTGGCATGTATTCATGTATTATGCTTTCACACAATTCTACAAAGTTTTGTCAAAATCGGATGACTATAGCATATAGCTGCAGTACGAATGATCGGTCGAAAATGAAGTTATTTTGAGAAAAACTGATTTGTTTTTAATGAAATCGACATTTAATGGCATATCTTACATAGAGATGGGAGCTGGACCTGATTCTGATTCGGGAAGTACCAAAAAAAATGCTTCATCGGTTTGGGATGGGATGAATTGGAAAATTTAAAAGGAGAGGGCGTTCTAAACTTGACTTTGCTGAGCCATTCTCTAAATTAGTGTTTCCCAGCCAGTCCGAAAACTTTCGGGAATTCAAACCGAATGCGTGCCGAAGTAATGCATCAGTGAGTGTCAAAGAGCGACAGAGTGGCGCTCTTCTTGGGGAACACTGCTCTAAATCAGCCTCTCTTCTTGGGGAACACGGCTCTAAATCAGGGTTCCCCAAGAAGAGAGGCTCTCTGCCTCTGACACTCGATGATGCATTATTTCGACACGCATTCGGTTTGAATTGCAGAGTGTGTTCAGCCCCCAAGCGGCTGTGGCTAATGCTTCACATGAGCGCGCCTTTTTCAAGGCTAGGGGTCCTGTTTTGAATTTCAAATCGATTTTTAAGTCAATATTTATATACTTAAGTTCAAATTGGATTTCACTTGTCAACTAACTCTTAGTTATAAGATTTTATGGTCACTTTGAGTACTGTCTTGGCTGGAAAAAATATTATAAAACGTTTCCATACAAAACATAAGATCTCTTATGATCTATTTTAAAGTCTGCATCTGCCCAGGCCTTGTCCCACTTTTAGAAAACCAAAATGGTCTCCCCCCCCCCCCCCCCCACCCCGGACACACACGCAATAGGAAAGTGAATTTCGGTTGCCGTTGCCCTAAATCACGAGGCCCCAAATTCATCCTCAGGCTCTCTCCATCCCCCTTGCCACACCATGTCTGACTGCAAGAGGCACCAAAATTATACAAAAAATCCAGTTTGGTGTTAAACAAACCGAAGCCAAAACATTTTTATCTTTTCAAAGCAGAAAGTACAGCTCCAGCCGAGCCAAGCAACAACAAAATGTGTGGAAAATGGAGACAAGTCGACTAGCTGATGCGCTGTTACCTCAAATTTGTATGTTATATAATATGAATTAATATACTCGGAATAATTTAGAGCTAACTCAGGTTACTTAACATAAGTATAAGAAGTGCCACTTAAAATTCGCGGCGATATTGATTTTAGATATGTTTGGTAATGCCCTTCGTGTTCACTAAGCGTATATACTCTCAATACACTGCGATCGTTTCATTTTGAAACGAGGGTTGCTATGCTGAGCGAACTGAACTGAACCGCACAGCGCTGAGCAGAGCGAGCGAGCGAGTGAGCGAGCGAACGGTGGTTGTTTGACATTTGCTTTTGCTCTGGCTGTTCGTTGTCTGTTTAGTCTGCTGAGTGAGTTCGTTGGGCCAAGTACAAGCGGATTTTCAGTGCGCAAAGCGCTAAGAACTAAAATATAAAAATAAAACGAAATAAACTGAAAACTATTGTAGTAATCAAACAAACGCTGAAAATTGTGTGCTGTGAATATTAACAAACAATTGAAACAGTGGAGAACAGTGACAAAGTGAAGGCAACAACAAATTGTGCTCAAGTCGCAGGCAGCTTTCAAGCTCTCCCACTCTCTCTCTCTCTCTCTCACTGACGCACTCGCAGCCCCACTCGCACGCACACTGTTACGTCTTTTGGTGTGGAGACCTCGTCGGTGTGTTGGACACACATACTAACCTTTTTTGGCGCCAAAACTTTGACGTTTCCAAACAAGTGGCCAAAGAGGAGACCACAAAACTGCGTCGCACAGCCAAACAAAACACAGAACGCGAAAAAATACAGTCTCACCCCCCAAATCCCCATAACCACAACAACAAGAGCGCAACATGGTCAGTGCACGCGTTCTCAACCCAGTGGTTCTGAGTGAATTCTGCAAGATGAGTGCCAGTCCCGCGGTCAGTCGCAATCTGCCCTGTGGCAGCCAATTGAAACGCATCAAACGCGATCTGTTTGGTTCGGCCCAGGCCAACATTAAGGACACCAAAACGTGAGTGAACCACACAAGACTGATGGAATCAAATATATTGAACCGTTTCCTTCCTCCCTCTAGCCACTTCAGTGCCGACCTGGAACGCAAACAGGAGCTGGCCACCCAAAAATGGGGCTTTGATTTCCGCTCCGGCTGCCCTTTGGCTGGCAAATCTTCGTTTATGTGGGAGCGTGTTAGTTTCCAAGAGTCCAGTTTTGCTCCTGAAATGTATACCCTCACCCGTGCCGCCCATGTGGCTCCACGCCTGGAGTCCCCCGCTTCGGATTTGGAAGTGCTGATGAATGAGCGTGCAGAGCGTGAGAATTATGGTGCCAATTTGGTCAACTCTTCCCTAGAATCGAATACCGATAACGATTCCTGCTATGATTCACAAGAGGAGTCGCTGTTGGTGCACTATACCTCCACTTCAGCCACGGCCACCTCCATGGTAGCCCCACGCAAGCGACAGCCCAAAATCACAGGTGAGTTGAGACAGAAGAGAGCCAGAGCAGAACAGGGGGTGGTTTGTGCCTGACCAAGCTTGACCTTTCCCAGCGTCAGGCTTGATTGCATTTGCTTGATCCTTAGTTTTTTTGGAATTACTTTCCCATAGAGAACAACTTGGTGAATGGTGGGCGTAGACGGAAACTTAACCGAAAATTATATATAATTACGAAAAAGGGTTTGCCATACTGTTCCATCTCTTTTTATGGTTCCTTTGCTAGGCGGGGGTTGGTTTTGAGATCAATCGCATGCGGGTTTGCTCTCTATGAATGCGAACAACAGCTGTGACTATTCTCTGACCTCATTAGAGAAAGCTGCTGCTGCTGCATGCTGAATGCACCACCATACGATGAAGTTGATAATCAAACCTCCCTCTTGGATGGCCACAGAAAAAAGAGAAACCCAAATATAAAATTTGTAATCATAAAAAATGTCTGCTCTTGATGCTCATTATGTATGCACCCGCATTGGACTAGAGTGTCCAAGTGGCTGGCTTTTGGAAGAACCTACATACAAATGTACATATGTATGTTGCGGCACAACCAAGGCGTGAAATTTATGCCAACTACACTTCAAAAAAATGATTATAAAGGATAAAAAACTAAATAATTCACAGAAATAGTTAATTATTATGACAGACCTGAACCATTAACATATATCCTGTCAGCGCTGCAACCCTCTACAGTTCTTTAGAAGGTTCGGTACGTAGGTTGAAACCCAATCGAGGGCTGTTTCATCAAGTTATCGAATCTGAGGTTTTGTTTTAAGCCTGGGTTCATAACATGTGAATTCTATGCATCATTTTTGCCTCTTTCTTAAACCTTGCAAAGCCAAGGGGATCATAACTTTGCCCAAAAGACGACGCATTGAAGTATTCATTTCCCACTCCATAATTCATATATATTCTTGATCAGGGTAAAGTGCTGATTTGATTGAGCTTTCTACTAGTCTCTCAGTTTTGAAGCTAGCAAGCTGAGATTTTGCCCAGAGTCTTATTTTTGCTGCAGGCTACTAATATTTCGGATCGTATGGCTATATCTCACAGCTCCCATAGGAACAATCCATTTGATTTCATTCAATATGGTTCATCCTGCATTTCCAAGTGATAAAAAGGCAGCAATCATCTATAACCTCAGGAATAGCTACCCACAGTCACATATATCCACCTTATGAACTAGGACTAGGACACAGACTCTCGCCCTTTCATGCATTTATCCATGAAAAGTGTACTCCCTTTTCCCCCCTCAGTATAGTTGATCATTTCTTTGAGTGTATGCGCTGGGACAGCCAACAAACACCACTTTTCCTTTCACTTGCCTACCTGAGCTCTCAGCCCTGCTGTCTGGTTACTGTCTGGCCTTTTAGCTACCCTTAGTGAAAGATTGCAACCCTCACTCCTGGCCGTAGGGGCTTGCGGCCAGCCACGTGCCATTAAAATTTGTGCAAAAACAGGCGGCGCCTGCTGTTTTCTGGGTTATTTGTATGTGCATAGATCAATGACTCCGGCGGGTGAAGAGAAACCGGAAGCTGCAGCTGACTGTGATTTACCAATTTTGGATGTAATTAATACGGGGTTTTTTCTCTCTTATTTTATTGCAGAGTTTATGAAAGAGCGTAAGCGGCTGACTCAAGCGCCCAAAAAAATCTCGCCTGTGAAACGCCTGCGCACCAGCTCTTCATCCTCCTCCAGCGTCAGCAGCGGCAACCTGGGTCTGGCCGCGCATTTTGGTTCCATGCTGAAACGTCCGCGTCACAATTAATACGTTTCGATTCTATATTTTTGCAATTTGTAATTTTACCTTTGATTTTTTTATACCAATAAGCCGCTGCTTAAAACTAGCTTCATTGTGCAGTGCAAGGGCAAGAGTTGCGAATATTAATCTATCATACACTTAACCAGTACATTTAGTTGTAAGCGCTAAAGAAAAACGATTTCTCTAGTGGGAAATGCCATAACCTAAGTGATTAGTTCTTAACGAAAGAAAATACCTTTATGGAGCACATTTAAAACGAAACTAACAAATGAAATTTTAAAGCGAAAACCAAGCCAAAACTCATCCAGGCTCTAGCCCTCCGGAGCTAGAGCCTCTGTGACTTTTGAGAAAGATGTGAGGAAAAAAAACCATGGAAATGAGCTGACTATACTTGAGTTCATTGTTGTTGTTTTTTTTAACGAAAACCTCTTCTTGAATGCGACCAGTGTAAAGCAAATTGTGAAAATTTTGTTTAACAAATTTCTGCGCTTTTGACAAACCTATGTTTAGCTGTCAAATGCACACAAATTTCAAATATGACTTTCAGCAAAGTTTTTTTGATTTGCTTTGAGTTACAATTAATATTTAACCAGCACTTTTTCTCAACTATCATGTACAAAATGCTAGATTTACACTTAGGCAGAGCCTATTTTTTGCATATAACATTTACGTTTACGAGATCGTTTAGTTTTTAAGACCTAACCTAGAACAAAATCCAAAGTATTCTCCTAATATTTATGCATACACATATTATACATACATTTACGTACACATTGTATAATTAAACCCCCCCATACACAACTCAATAAAAACCACAAAACAAAAAAAAAAACACACACAAAACATGAAAAAAGGAAGCCGAAACCAGTTGTAAACGAATGTTGTTTTTGTTTGTTATGAATTGTAGTTGATAATCTTTTTTTCTAACATTTATTTCCGGCTGTAGCGGTAGACTTAAAAATTTAGAATTGTATGTAACATATTTTTTTTTTGTAAATTTACTAAGTTGATTTTTGTTTATTTCACAATAAATTGTTTTCATTTTTCTTAGTCTGTAGAAGAGATATTGATATAAATTTGATTTTGTTAAGGGAAGATGTGGTTTCTCTTGAATGGGTATTACCTTGTTCGGGAGTGCTCAATTATTTCCCAAAATATCAAAATCTTGAATATCAAAAGTGCGATATACTGTCTTATGTCTTTTAAAATCATTGAACATCACCTGAAAGAACCATTCTTATCGATGGAATCCTAAAACTAGAATAATTTTCATTGGAGGTTCGATTTTAATTTGATAATTTAATTTAATGGACTATCTGGCTGGCCAAAGTTTGTCAAACGATTGTTTAACCTAATCTGAATTATTTGTTAATCATTTAAAGCCGGAGTCTATCTTTACATTCGAATATATGGGGTTATTGTGTACTCAATCTGAATGAATCTGTATAGCTGAAGGCATATTCTGTTTTCCTGGCATTTGTAGCAATGAATACGAAAACAGTTGGATGAGCTCACTGTGTTCGTGTAACAATTGATGCAATTTCTTTACTATTTTATATAAACTATATACTAACTATTCTTGATCAGGGTGACGAGCTGAGTCGATTGAGCTTTGTCCGTCTGTCCGTCCGCCCGTCTGCTTGTCCATCCGTCCGTCTGTTCGTCCGTCCATCCGTTCGTCTGTCTGTCCGTCCGTCTGTCCGACCGTCTGTCCGTCTGTTTCTACGCAAACTAGTCTCTCAGTTTTAAGGCTATCGAGCTGAAATTTTGCACAGAGTCTTCTTTTTGCTATACACTACTAATATGTCGGAGCCGACCGGATCGGATGAATTTATATCATAGCTCCCATAGGAACAATTGGTCGGAAAACTAGTTTTAGTGAGAACAACTTTTTTCTTTTCAATGGAAATGTCTCTAAACTTTGTAATCGTAAGTTTTCTATGTTTTTTTACAATTCTACCAAGTTTTATTAAAATCGGACAACTATATGGTATAGCTGCCATACAAAAGAAAGGTCTGAAAAACAGTCTTAGTTAGAAAAACTTTTTTGTTTACAATGGAAATGTCCTTAAAATTGGTTTTTTATTTATTTGACATGCTTTTAGACAATTCTACAAAGTTTTGTCAAAATCGGATGACTATGGCATATAGCTGCAGTACGAATGATCGATCGAAAAACTAGTTTTAGTGAGAAAAACTTTTTTGTTTTCAATGGAATCGACTCCAATCTTCTTACATGTTTGTTTGTTAGGCTTTTGCATGATTCCCCCAAGTTTGGTCCAAATCGGACATCTATTTGATATGGCTCCCATAGAAAAGTAAGGTCCCAATTTTAAGTATCTCATTTATTTTCAATAATTTAATATCATTTCGTTTTACTTACAACAAATACATAAATATTATATTAATTTGATACATTCGCCATAATAATGTGTGGGAGTTTTGCAATTTGAACTAACTTCCTTGAACTAGATACGATTTGTGATTAGTTACAAAAATATATACAAGGATCATCATCTCTCTCTCTCTCTCGCTCTACAATTACTACTTCCCCGTCGCCTTCTCCTCCAGCTGAGCCTGTATATGCTTGACCTTTTGACCGCCTCCGGTGTTATTGTGACGCTGGAAGAAGGCATTGATGGAGCTCATGGAACGATATTCCAAATTATCGCTAACATGCCAATCCACACTGATGCTCTGATGCCGACCCACCGGATTGCGTATGCGGGTCTGATCATTGTACTTCTCCAGCAGATGCAACAGGCAATCCTTGGTGGTATTGGCAGCTTCCTCCAGATTGACGGTTTGATGGGTATCGGGCAGGCCAACGGGCACATCTCGACTCATTTGGTTGATGCGGAATTTGGCTCGACGACTGCTGGCTGACTCGATGATGGTGTGACTGCTGCAGGAGCTGATATTGGAGGTAGTCATGGAACTCATGGTGGACTTGTGGTGCATTGATTTTGCCCAACTGCTGCTGCTGCTGCTCTCACTGCCATTACTCAGCTTGGGTGTCTCCTCAATGGATTGCTGCAGACGTACGGATAAGGAGCTGACCTTGGTTTTGCCCTTGCCATCATCAAAGTGAGTTTGCCGTTGACTACTGCTGCTGGAGCTGTTGAGTAAGCCACCGCGAGGCGTCACACGTTGCGAGCTGCTGCTGCTAGTAGCTCGACTAGTCACTTTCGGACTCTCCTGCTCTTCCTGCCCTGCATCTCCCAGCTTGGTATTGATCTCAGCCAGCATAAGTAGATGATCGGACAACTTTCTTATCTCTTCGGCCAGATTAATGCGCTCACCTGAGCTCCGCCGTCCCAGCATATAAGTAGTATCCGAATTCCGGCGATCGAAGGTATGCAGATAGCTCTTCATGCTCCTCTGCTGTTGCACCGTAGACTCGCTGCCTGAGAATTCATCAAAGTTCTCATTGAATATATGTTGGGGAGTGGGCGTGCCCGATCCTGAACTGGGCCGACAAGGAAACAACTTCTCGCGTGACTCATTAATGGGCGTGGACACGGAATTGGGACTGTCCTCGCTGCGTGTCTCCTCCTCATCGGGTTGTGTCTCATTTTCATTGACCTCACCAAGCTCATCATCGGTCAAGGTGGCTATCGATTCGCAGGGCGATGGTGAACAAACTGTAAAAGGTTCAGCAGAACAAGAAAAATTAAGCATGGGTTGACCCTTAGAGGATTAAACATAAAGGATTAGGCAGCCAAAAGAAAGATACTTGTGTATGAGCGTGAATACGTTAGTTAGTTAATCATGCTTATGGGGTTAAAGAGTTGTATAAAACACTTCTGAACCGTGAAAAAACTACTCAAGTTCTTTTCAAAGTTTCAACTTAGCTGTAAAATTGATATATGTGCATAATGGTTTTGAGTTTGCACCTTCATTTCGTTACTTCTTTATGTCGCTTTCCCAGGTGTTCTCTTCTTATCACCTTCAACATCCTTTCACAGGACAGTTGAAGCAGAACAAGATTTTCATTATATTCCAACGTATCTAATGACCTTTACAAGATTAGTTGCGATTTGTTATACAAAATCGATTTTCCGCTGGCAATTGGAACCACCTGAAAACTAAAATACTTTGGCCAAAACAGTTTAGTTTCAAATCAAAGTTCATTTAACATGGCAAGTAAATGGCTGCTTTTGGTGCTGCTGATCCAGTTGTGGACATTTGAAGCCTTTGGCAGATACTACAAGGGTCATATTACCAAGCTGACCCCTAAGTACAAACGTCAATGGGGTGGCATGAATACCAATACGGGCAAAAACTTTGGAGGTTGGCTGGTCCGCATCACAAATGGTAATGACGGCACCTTTGCCTGTGGCGGCGCCTACTATGCCCCCTTTTTGGTCATCACTTCGGCAAATTGCATTGAACAAATTCGATATAGTTTGGATGGTGCCACGGCTGATGGTACGACCAGGGTGGAAGACGATGAAGAAAACCATTATGCTCCGATCGATACAGTCTATACACCGGATTCATTTGTAACATCCAAGAACCACATGGATATAGCCGTTGTGAGACTTCTCAAACCGATTCGCGGACAACTTACAGAGTTCATCAAGCTATGCGACACCCGACTAACTGCTGGCATGAAACTGTTAACATTTGCCTGGGGTTATGAGACGCCGGATATAGAGAAACCTAATGGAGATCCCAAGAAAGGTTCGGTGACTGTTGTCGATCTAAAAGTTTGCCGCAAAACGTTTGCCAACATGTATAAATTGACGCACACAGCGGTGTGTGCGGAACCACCCAAGAATCGTGAACAGTGTCGCTACGAGGGCGGAGCTCCACTGGTATGGAAGAACGAGCTATGTGGCGTGGCTTCGATAGGACCAGCATGTGGAGTTAAGCCCGCTCTTGGCATATATACTGACATAAACCAGGTCAGGAAGTTTATAGAGGACACAGAGAAGGGCATAATTGGTGGTTCATTGCCGAGAAGAAGGAGAAGCACTAAAGAGTTTACGGCGAGAGCACGAGCGCTGAGACGTAGAAGAGCTATACGCTAGTGGATGTATGGCAATTGCTGTATTCCCCATGGTAATTCTAAGGGAAATCGAATAAAGTATACAAATTAGAGCTTGTCCGTATTCCACGCAGACGATTCATATTTTCATATCAAAGCGCGAATAACTTTTAAAGCTGTTTTGGTTTTTTTAGTTCTATCAATTGAATCAATATGCTCACGAAAGGCATAATAGTGAATACCTTGTCGAGTCACGGATGCAGGTGCATTCAAATCGAATGCAACCTTTTTTTTTTGCTAATAATAGCGCCCATGACTTTTGTATGTCAATAAAGAAGCATTGAAGAATGCAGGTAGGCTATAATGCTCTACATATGTATATTAGTACACAAGTTTGAGATATAGAGCTAGTAGAGCTTTGTATTACCCAATGTTTATAATTCTTATTCGAAATGGGTTTCATAGCAAAGGCTCCAATGAATTCCTAAATCCCATATTCATTAACCTAGGCAGATATTTGCCTATATGTACTTGTTTCTGAGTCTTCACAGTCGTAGTTTTTTGGTGGTATACTCTCTTAATATTTGGAAAAGCATCCTTAAGGCCGGATTTTAGAAACAGTAAGCTTGTTATAGTATAATACAGTATCCAATTTATCTATTTTCACTAATCTAGGTTGGAGTTTTTACAGTTTCAGTTAGTAAATTCACTGGGGAATCGCTTTTGAGCTGTTTTTTAAGACAAATTTCTTAATTTTAGGCTTGTATACCCTTGCAGAGGGTATAACGCATAGAAGGAAGCATTTCCGACCACATAAAGTATATATATTGTTGATCAGAATGATGTGCTGAGCTGATTTTGCCATGTCCGGCTGTTAGTCCACCTGTCCGTCCGCCTTTCCGTCCGTCAGTCCGCCTGTCCGTCCGCCTGTCCGTCCGTCCGTCCGTCCGTCAGTCTGTTCGTCTGTTTCCATCATATCTCCCCCGTCAGTTTAAAAGCTATCTTAACCAAACTTTACACGAAGTCTTCTGGTCCAAATACGCTGCACATTTGTCGAAACCGGCCGAATCGGATGACTAGAACATATAGCTGCCATAGAAACGTTCGGTCGAAAAACTAGTTCTAGTGAGAAAAACTTTTTGGTTTTTTAAGCAAACGTCTCCAAACTCCGTATTACCTAGTTTTCTATGCTTCTCCATAGTTATGCCAGGTTTGGTGTAAGTCGGACATCTATATAGTATAGCTGTCATAGAAAAGTAAGGTTAGAAAAATAATCTTAGTATGAAAAACTTTTTTGTTTTCAAAGTAAACCTCTTCGAAATTGGCGTATATTTATTTTATAAGGTTTCACGCAATTCTTTTAAGTTTTGTCAAAATCGGATGACTATAGGGTATAGCTGCCATAGGAATGATCGGTCGAGAAACTAGTTTTAGTGAGAAAAACTTTTTGATTTTTAAAGAAAACGTCTTCAAACTTTGTATTTCTTAGTTTGCTATGCTTTTCCGTGTTTCCATTAAGTTTGGTCGAAATCGGACATCTATACAGTATAGCTGTCATACAAAAGAAGAGTCAGAAAAGTAGTCTTAGTGAGAAAAACTGGTTGGCTTTCAGTGGAAATGTCCTTCAAACTAGTTAGAAAAACGTGCTGCAAGGGTTTACA
Source organism: Lordiphosa andalusiaca (assembly GCA_035044965.1). NCBI lineage: Eukaryota > Metazoa > Arthropoda > Insecta > Diptera > Drosophilidae > Lordiphosa > Lordiphosa andalusiaca. The sequence continues at coordinate 303,203 of JAWNNM010000966.1, forward strand.
AACTCCGGCCGAACCGAAGTATAAATTCAAACCAATTGAGGTCGATATTTTTCGAAGCTGTACTCAGATTAAGGTAACCTATTCCCATATCAAAATGAGTTTCTCAAAGTTCATCCCATTCTTAAACCATCAAGTGCAGTTTTGGCGTGTTTTAACAAGCACATATGGGTTATTTCTATGGCATCGGCGATGCGTGTGCGGTTAGATTACAAAATGCAGTGAGTTTTTATACCAAGTTAGTTTGTTTTTTTTTTTAGTTAGTTCCATTTTGTAAACCTATTTTATACAACTCTCTCTCTATGAGCAAATGAATACTGCAGAATAACGCTTTCCCCTGGACAGACAAAACACGGATGGCGGATGAGCTTGGTCGTTTTGTTGAAATTTTGAATTGATTTCGTTACATCTTGGGCTTACCTGCCTGGTTAAACCAGAAATTGTGGCTATGCGTGTGTGTTGAATAGTAAAAACAACCTGAACTAGTAGGAGTACGGGGGGAGTCATGTGTGGGAGGAATGGTTTTTTTTTTGGGAGGGCTCAAGAGAACAATTGATTTAACGATTGTGTTGGATGTTGTTTTGCAAATTTGAAGTATATATTTTTGGTATTCCGTTGTTTTCTTGTCATTGGCTGTTTTTATCACAGTGTCAAATTGGTTAATAAGTAGATAAAATTATGGCTACAGTTATTTCTTAATGTTAAACATTAACAACAGTTCTAGCTGGGCATGCCTACGCCTGCGTCTTAATCTTTCTCTCGCTCACAACAAAAGTACATACATAGATTACAATTAGGCGGAAGGATATATAGAAATGGGGTTAATACACACGAAGAGACAGAGATAGAGAGATAGAGAGAGAAAGAGTGGGGGGGGTGAGGGATAGAACGCCTTTCGTAGCGCTTCACTTTCAAGTTAAGAACAAAAACATTAGTTTCTTGTGTAATTCAGATCCGTTAGGAGCACTGTCTCTCATTTGCCATGGATGAGAGCATGCCGGTCACGCTGCCTTTGGGAGCCTCCGCGATAGTACTCACCTCGGGAGGAGGACATGCTGTCTGGACCCTGATTCGAGCGTCGCGGATGTGTATAGCTGGTCTCGTTCAATGGGGCAATCACATTGCCTTCCACATCAAACACATAGGGACTATTTGGATGCGTTTCCCAGCGTACTATAAAATTCTTGAGGTTATCCTTGGTGGCGTCCAGTTCTTTGTCCTAGGTGAAAGAGAAGAGAAGTTGGTGAAATAATATGCAGGAGTTACTATACTAGTAAGGACTAACCTCCAGTTCGCTGTTGCTGCACAGCTTGGCCAGCTCTTCGCTCTCCTCGTTCTGCTCCTCTGTCACACTTGGCGCCTCCTCTTCGTCCTCAATTGTTTCCGTGGAATCCTCTGATGATTCGGAGGCAACCGTAATGGGTGATTCACATTTCAAGCGCGCCTTGGACGCACCCTTTGTGAGGGGCGTGGCTGCCGCTGCCACAGGGCGTTGCTGGAGCCATTTGTGTTGCACACACTGGGCGGCTGTCATGCGGGTGCTGGGCAGGGGTGGAGTTGGTTGTGGTTGATTAAAAGATGCCCCGGTTATGACTAGATTCTAATTAAAAAACCCACCTCAAGTCTTTTACCAACAGCTTGGCTATGAAATCCAGACACTCCGGGGATATGCCATTAAAGCATTCATCCTCGAAATCGTATTTAGCAATGGTTACATTTGACATTGTTTCAATGTCGCTCTCGCCCATGAATGGCGACAGACCTGAGATGCTGTCATGTGTGTGTGCGTGGAGCGGGGCGGAGTGACGGCGGGAGGCGGGCGGCGGCGGGCGGCGGACGGCGGAGACGGTATGGCAAAGTCAATAAACATGAAATGTAAAAGCAGCGCAAGGAAAATAAATACAACGCATAAAAAAACACACGCTAGCACTTAATTAACTAAATTAAATTCTCTCGCCCGGATGGGAAGAAGATGTGGCGCGACCGACGAGGGGATGAGGGATAAGGTGAGGGGTGTTGTGTTGCGTGGGTGGGGGGGCAAACATAACCTATACTCTTTGATTATGAAATTTTGTGAATGGTACATAATTTTCTAATTAGTTTTTCGTTTTGCTGCGACGTTAAGTTGTTCCCCGGGGAGACGACGCAAGTCATAATTAAATTTAAGAAATATTCCAAATTGAAGAAGATGCTAGGTATCTGCACTTTCAAATGTAGTTCTACTGACAAAAAAGTAGCTTCCTGTCCAAAAAGGACCTCTTGGCATGGATAGTTTTTAGTATTCTTCTTTTTTTATGTTAAAATATGCATTTTTAATATTCTTTGCATGATTTTCAAGATCCATTTAATGTTAAACTAATTTTAATGCCCTAAAAAGAATATTACAAAAATCTTTTGGATGGTTTCCGGTATCTATTTGGTCTGGATATATCTTAAATAACCTTTCAATCATCCAAAGGAGCTGAAAAACATCCAAAGGATATGAAAAATTATCATTCTTTGTATGATTCTCAGCTTCGTTGGTTGATTAATAGAATGTTAAAGTCATAACCAGTCCAAATTGATCTTTTTTCTCTGTGTACGAAATTTCGATATTTAATGAGCTCGATATATCAAATATTGACTTTGTAGGCTTAGATGTTTGTTCTCATCAGAGCTGTTATATAATAATTACTTCCAGTATTGAATTACTTGTCATTACAAAAATTTCAATTATTTAGATATCGATAACTATATATAAGGTTGTCCAAAAAGTCTTGCGGTTTTTTTTAAATTGAATTTTCAATTGTTCATAAAATTGGTTATAATAATGCGATTTAAGTTAAATAAGCGCCGTTTTGTTCGATGACGAGTTCCCAACGGGATGCCAACTTCATAATGCCCCTCTTATAGAAGCTCGCTTCCCTATTGTCAAAAAACTCGGAGAGCCAATTTTCACAGGACTCTCTTGTGGACAGAAATAGGTGGTAATCACTTGGTGCGAGATCCGGATTAAACGGTGAATGCAAAAGAACCTCCCATCCGAGCTCCCGGAGCTTCTGGCGCGTCACCAAAGATGTGTGTGGCCTGGCGTTGTCCTGAATGGAAGACAATTCGGCCTCTGTTGATCAAAGATGGCCTCTTCTGCATGAGTGCTGCATTCAAGCGGCCCAGTTGTTGGCAGTACAGGTCCGAATTGAACGTTTGGCCATAGGGGAGCAGCTCATAGTGGATGATTCCCTGCCAATCCCACCAAACACACAGAAGAACCTGCCTGGCCGTCAATCCAGGCTTGGCCACCGTCTGGGCAGCTTCACCGCTTTTCGACCACGACCGTTTGCGCTTCACGTTGTCGTAAGTGACCCACTTTTCATCGCCAGTCACCATCCGCTTCAAAAACGGGTCGATTTTGTTGCGATTCAGAAGCGATTCGCATGCATCCATACGGGCCAAAATGTTTTTTTGCGTCAAGTCGTGTGGCACCCATACATCGAGCTTCTTTTTGAATCCAAGCTTCTTCAAATGGTTTATAACGGTTTGATGACTCATGCCCAGCTCTTGGCCGATGCTACGGCTGCTACTATGCCGGTCTCTTTCGATCAATTCAGCGATTTTATCGCAATTTTCGACGACAGGCCTTCCGGACCGTGGCGCATCTTCGATCACCTCTGCACCAGAACGAAAACGTTGAATGGAATGGAATGGAAATGGAAACTGTATCGGGTCCATAAACTGCACAAATTTTATTGGCAGCATGAGATGCATTTTTGCCTTAATCGTGGTAGTACTGTAAAATATGCCGTATTTTCTCTTTATTTTGCTCCATGTTTGCGACGCTATAGCTCACGAACGACTAAAAACAAACAACAATAAATCAAACACGTGTTAGCGCGTGAAAAGAGCTTTCCAAAAAGCTCTAGCGTAAACCGACAACTAGAACTACGCGCTTGCAAAGACAAGCTTGCGGAAATACCGCAAGACTTTTTGGACAACCTCTTATTAAGTAATCGTAATTGTTACCTGTAGTTACAACTATTCAATGTTTATTTCAAATTGTAATAACTTTTACAATTACTTAAATAATTGTAACTAGAAAGGGGAATTATTGAGTAATTAAGCTCGAAAAGTTGAATTATTTATGTAATTGGAGTTAAAAACTAGAATTTTTCACCTATGCAGCTTGAAATCATCAAAATTAAGATGCATAAACAAATATTACTAAATATTACTCTAAGCGGAGCAAAGTAGCCGGCTGTGAGGGAACAAAGCGAAAGTATGCGACCACTGCACAAATTCTATGCTTTACTTCTACAATTCCCTCCATTTGTCATATAAATTTAACCATAATTTGTTTAAAAACTTACAGAACATAACAAATAACGCCCACACTCCACATATCCGTGCCATATGAGATGCAATCAAAGTTCACCACTTCTGGCGCCACAAATTCTGGTGTGCCGAAGAGTACCTAAACGAATATTACCCTTGGTTAAGTTCTGTCATCGGTTCGACTTGTTGTTAAAATGCTCACCCTCAATCGCTTATCGGGATCAAATTTGCGTGCCAGGCCAAAGTCAATAATTTTAATACGATTTCCCTTCTGTGTGAGTACCAGTATATTCTCTGGCTTTAAGTCCAAATGCACGATACCATTCCCATGAATAAAGGCCATGGCTTCACACACTTGACGTATGAAGACGCGGCAAACGCGTTCCGTTAGCACAAACTCATCGTCCACCACACGATCAAACAGTTCGCCACCTTCAATGCTGTGTGGAGTACAAAAGAGAGCAGGTTAGTTTCAGTTACCTTATATTAATATATATATATTAAAACTATAAAAGCCACAGCAAACATGCATGCAGAGCCTACAAGCTAGTTATGTTATTTACAAGAATTTTGGGTATTTTTTTTTTTTTTTTGTTCAGCCAAAAACGAAAATCAGATAATACATGAACATCCTTCCCAAAGTGAGTGACCGACACTAACTAAGTTATAGAAAAGACCAAACAGTGCATAGATAAGACATCTTTACATGGTATGGTCTTTGGTTTTTACAAATCACCGAAGGTATTGCAATACTTTATAAAGATAAAACGTTTGAAAACGTTTTACCTTCTTTAGTTCATGTTTTTCACTCAGTTAACTCCACTTAATTAACAATTAACATAACATTTTGACTCGAGAACTCACAAAGATAATTAACTGTCATGCAAATGAATGTCAGGGAAATTTGAGGGGAAATTTGCAATGTGAACCTTCAGTGTGCGCTGTAAGTGTGCCAACTTCATTTATCAGACTTCGCACACTTACAGCACACACATGTAAAATAGACGGTCCACATTGATGAATGATAGCATTCACTTGTCTGATCTTTACTCATCTTTGTGTGTTCTTAACTATTTGGTATTGAGGACCTAGCAAGAGTATTTTTGTTGGTATTTATAGGTAGTTGGTGTTGGCGCTCTGTTGGGGAATTATTAAACATTAGTATGTACTTTATTTTACATATATTTCTTATGTTTTGTGTGGCTACAAATCGATTTAACTGTTGGACAACTGTTCTAAAAGCTGAATGTTTTTCCTCAGAATAAAAATAGGTTTTATATATCAATTTGATAAGGGTTGGTCAATTTAATATTCCCTAAAAATCTACTATGATTATTTGTATATCCTTGCAGAGGGTAAGCTGAAATTGTCCTGATGTTTGTAACTCATAGAAGGAAGCATTTCCGACCACACAATCTATATATATTCTTGATCAGCATGAGCATGAGATGAGTCGATATGGCTCGAGATAGCCATGTCCGTCTGTTTCTATGCTATCTCCTCCGTGTGTTTTTAAGCTATCGCGACCAAAATTTCCACGAAGTTTACTAGTACAAATACGCTGCACATTTGTCGGAACCGACCGGATCGGATGACTATAACATATGGCTGCCATAGGAACGATCGTTCGAAAAACTAGTTCTAGTGAGAAAAACTTTTTTGTTTTTAATGCAAACGTCTCCAAACTCCGTATTAACTAGTTTTCAATGCTTTGCCATGATTCTGCCAAGTTTGGTCGAAATTGGACATGTATATAGTATAGCTGCCATAGATAAGTAAGGTTAGAAAAATAGTCTTGGTATGAAAAACTTTTTTGTTTTCAGTGTAAACCTCTTTAAAATTGGCATATATATATTTTATAAGTTTTTACACAATTCTTCAAAGTTTTGTCAAAATCGGATGACTATAGGTTATAGCTGTCATATGAATGATCGGTCGGGAAACTAGTCTTAGTGAGAAAAACTTTTTGGTTTCAATGGAAATGCCTGCAAACTTTGTATTTCTTAGTTTGCTATGCTTTCCTATAATTCCACTAAGTTTGGTGGAAATCGGACATCTATATAGTATAGCTGTCATACAAAAGTAAAGTCCGAAAAGTAGTCTTAGTGAGAAAAACTTGTTTGTTTTCAGTGTAAATGTCCTACATATTAGTGCTGCAAGGGTAAACCAACTTCGGCCGAACACAAGTTAATTTTACTCTATTTCTTTCATTGTGATTTATAGAAATCCCTTAAAATCTACTCCAAATATACAAACAATAAGTCCTTGTTGGAATATATCAAGTAGAATTTCCTACGGATAGCCGGAAAACCGGCAGAGTTTCAGCTTGTAGTTCCTTCCGCTGCTTTGGTTTTAGTCTTGAGGAACTCTCTTCATCCGAAAGGCAAATACATTAATAGTACCTTCCTTATAGAATCTTTTTAAGTATAGAAACTAAATGTTTCGACTTGGGAAATCAAACAGCAATCTGAATCAAAATCGTGAGCTGAAATGCTACGTGACAACAATTCAACATCCTTTTTTCATATTTTAAGAACCTTCAAATGAAATGTGCAATTTTTTTAACCGAAAAGATTAAAAACAAACTTTAGTTCTGATCCTGTTCCCTTTTTCTCTGAAAGGAACCTTAAAAGCTAGTCAACTATACCAGCAACCTGTTCAACTTTTCAATTAAGTTTCATCCTAAACAAGTATCTAAATCTCAACAGCTTTTTGGGTATTCTATTTCTAGCAGCTTATGAAAAGCTGACTCTAATAACATGAATTACAAATTATTTGGTAATATTTTGTGTAAATTTTGCAATGACACAATTTTGCCATATTATTTTTCATCATCAAATCTGTTTATTTGTTAGCCAAACCAATTTTCATCAATTTCACTGGGCAACTCTGTGTCTAATCTTTCATAATCAAAGCTCTTCAATGTGTTTTGTACCTATTACTTCGGCCTCAATTGGTTGACATGGAAAACCGTATACCTGGGCAGGCAAAAATGTGCAAAAATATTTGGCCAGGGATTATTATTTAAATATTTATAACGAACGTTGACAATGCCATTCGGGCACAGGCGGGCAGATAAATTGTATTGTGAAAAGTAATAAACAGAGACACAGGCTTGTGCCAGCTGGGGCAAACCTGTGTCCAGTGGTCGAGGGGAATTTTCCATTATGAAAATGCCAACTATGCAAGTAAACAATTAACTTCAGGACAATAATAACATTTTCTTCAGTGAGCTAAAAATTAATTTGGAAAGACAAAAGGTTAACTTGGAATTGTTTTGGTTTTATGATCTAAAAAGTGGGTCAAGGCCAGGGGGGGGGGGGAGGGGAGCGGCAGCACCTGTCTCATATAATTTTATGGTCTATAAGAGGCGCAACATATTCATTAGCATCCACAAACTTTGTGCGAAAGAGACAACCTGTTGCTAAGGATTTTGTTTGCTCCGCAAGTGTGCGAGTGTGCGTGTGTGTGTGCGTGTGTGTGTCGGGGGGGGGGGGGGGGAGTGGGAGGAGAGAACTTGACTACTTTACGATAATGTGCGTACGTGCAAATCGTATTTTGTGCACATTCCAACTGATTGCAAGATATTGTGTCCCCAACAATGTTAACAACAAAGAGAAACATAAAACTAACACAAAGTTAAGAAGTTCTCAAAGAGAGAGAGAGAGAGAGAGAGAGAGAGAGACGGAGAGGGAAAGAGCAACACACACACAGCTACAAAATGGTTTTTGCAAACTTTGTTTCATCTTCCTTACAGTTCCAGGACGACGCACATCATTTTCTGATATTCGTATGCAGCATACAATTGTATAATGAGATGATGTTGCAATGAATTCATAATCTCCACTTCTCTCTCCACATTCCGCTTATCCTCCCGCTTCGGTATGGGCACAAATTTGGCCGCCAATTGAAGGCCATTGGCCTTGTCCCGGCACTTGTAGACGGTGCCGAATTTGCCACTAAAGGTAAAATCGGATTAGTTATTGATGCTCTCCGGAATCCTTTGGGCTTTGCACTGCCGCAGATACATACCGTCCCACCTCGCCCAGCACATCGAACAGTTTATGGGCATCGACATTCCGATTTATGGTCACATCGCGCATAGGGAAAGCTGGCTCCAAAACTGCAAGTGAAGAGGATGAGGGATAAAATCACATTAAATTCGCATAAAACTTGCCTTACATTTAATGTGGGCATATATATTTTTCCCTTCCACATTTAAAAAGCGTTATTAAAAGCATCTGGAGACAATGAAAAGTGCCAACAAAAACGTCGCTTGTAGCTTGCACTCAGCTCAAAACGTGTTTTTTTGTGGCCATCCTGACGTATGCGTAATGTCATGTCTCACTTTGTCATGTTCAACAGTTTAAAAGTGTTGTAAATTTTGTGTTGTAAATTTTTATTATTACAGAAAACAAAAAAAAACAAAATATTACCCAACAATTTGGCGCCAAAAACAACAAAGGCAAAGTCTTAAAATAGCAGACGGACAAATGTTCGCTCGTTGTCTTCTTTTTAATCTTAAAAGTCAAGGCAATGTTGTCAACAGAGAGAGAGAGAGAGGGAGAGAGAGAAAGTGGAAAATCAAAGAAAAACTGCTGATTTTCATATCAGAAAAATTGCCATCGTTGGCACAAAAAATCGCTTTTGCCTGCACTCAATTCATTGAGATGTGCAAATATTTCTCTTCCCACACAATTCATTCAATATTGATATAGAGCTTAAATTAACTTTATAAAGTTTTTTATTAAATGGAAATTGCATTCAGTATTTCCGCACACACACACACACACGCACACAAACAAACCCACAGGGGACCTAGGTGGCAGCAAATTTGATCAAGCGTTAACTTAAGGGTAACTTGAGCCAAGTGTTGTCTGAAATGGCAGAGATAATTGAACTAAAAATTCAGAGAAATGTTCAATAATTTTATAGAATACAATTTTACAATGTTTTCTAGATTTATTGATATAAAAAAAAGGCTAATCTCACGCAAAATTGCGGTTCTGTTTATTCTAGACCACCGGCTGAACTCGGCAGACTAACGGCAGCAACAAGAAGCCACCCCTCGGCACCCTCCAACTGTGTGGAACAGCACGGACAACAAGGACAGAGGTGAGTCTCTCTTACAATTTATCATATAAACCAGTCTAAGTGTAGAAAACGTTGATGTGCTTAGCATATTACAGGCGTCGATTGCTCGCCTGCTGCTGTGTTCTTGCAGTTCTTAGCCTGGCCTGCCATTCTGGCGCCACGGTTAAGATTGTTGCGAAGTCTGTACAGTTTTCTTGAAGGCTAGGTGAATAGCAAATAGCTGGCGTCGATTGCTCGCCTGCTGTGGCGATTCTGCAGATTTTAGCCTGGCCTTTGGTTCAATACAAAGCGATTGAAATTGTTGCGCTTTCTAGTATATCACTGGCGTCGATTGCTCGCCTGCTGGTCTGCCGTTTCTCTTGTTCCTGGCGCTGCGATTGAGATTGTTGTGCAGTCTCTGCAGTTTTCTTTGAGGCTGGCGTCGATTGCTTGTCTGCTGCTGCATTTTTGCAGATTTTAACTAGAGATTGTTGTGCAGTCTCAGTGAGATGCAACTTGCGAAGCATATAACTGGCGTCGATTGTTCGCCTGCTGCGCCTGTTCTCGCATATTGAAAAAATACATTTTGAAATATCAGTTCTGAGTTTTACAAGGTTCTTTTCCGGTTTTATTTACTCTTGATTTGTAGACTATCATCTTATCTTTAGATTACCAAAGATTAGTTTAGAAAACTCGCTTACTGATCGCTTTGTTATAGCTGTCAAATAAGTTGATAAAGCCATATAAAACTGATCAAAAGTTTTGTCCAACTTTCTAACCATCAATAGAGATAATAACAAGGAACAAAATATTTGACAGAGCAGACACATTGAATGAAAAATACTTCTCCATACTCCCTTAACCCGAAATCTGCCACAATGATTATATATTTAAATCGCATACACCATACCCTACACACACACAGCTTTGGCTTTCTTTAACAAATCTATCATCGACAGCTCTTCTACATATTGCATTCAATCACTTTTTCATTGTTCGCCCATTCCGATTGCATTCAATATCGGTTATTATGGAGCTGCTCGACAACCATTTCAGCATGTCTCACACATTGTTGCAAATGTTGCTATATATTTTGTAGGAAGCAGCAGGAAACCCTTTTCAAAATTCAATTCATTGTTGTATCTACAAGTTGGCAAACAAATAAAAATGACTTCATTGAATTGTGAGTTTGTGCAGCTGTGGGACACGAGCAGCAGCACAACTGAAACGGGGACAGCCAGAGTGACAGCAACTTTTGTGTGTGTGTGCGTGTGTGTGTGTGTGTGTGTGTGTAATTTTTAATATTTTTACCATTTGACATTTGACCACAATAAACAGTGGAGTAGGAATTTGTTGACTGTGTACCAAAAATGTGCAATTAGAATTATTGATTTGCTGCTGCTCTCGTTGAGCTCGACTGGTTCATCTTGGATTAATATGCAAATGGGCGCGCATAAGTATGCTATGAAAACTGCGATAAATCTTTAAAATCAAAGCTAAACTTGGCAAACTCAAAGTGAGAGTTCTGAAAGTGTGTGTGTGTGTGTGTGTGTGTGTGTGCATTCAGCCACTTGCCAGCGCCCCTTCCTCTCTCCTCTGTCCCCTTTCCTTTTACATCAATTTTAAACGATTTTCGACGCAAAATTTATGCATGTCTGCTGCATTTTGTCGAGTTGAGTGCATGTGTGAGTACATTTGAGTGCACTTTGCCAATAATGCGCACAATTTAAGTTTCGCCAAACATTTGTTGAGCCGAGTGTGTGGCATAGAAATTGAAGAAGAAAACGAAATGGAACGAAATCTTGTTGAAAACTTTTATCTCATAATTTATGGGTCGACAAATACAACGAAATGAAATTAAACGAATTGTTATGAAATGTTTTCATAAGTCGTCCTCGACCCCCCCCTTCCTCCCAACCCCTCCTTGCTTGTAATTTATACATAAGCGTAGAGAAGCGCTCTCGTTTAAATACACTAACACCTCGTTGGCAGACTCACTTAAAGCGGGGGGCGGCACCTGCCTCCGCACACACACACACATTCATTTCCTGTTTTGAGCTCATGAATAAATGAATTTATATCGACTTCTCTTGGCAGTTGAACTGCATTGCATACTTTTCTGCGCTTATCCCAGGACTCGCAGAGACATTCCCATATGCTCACGTACGGTTTTGTACGGGGCTTGACTGCTGCGGTGGATGCCATTACCTATGGCTACCCAGTGCACAAATGTGCCTTTAATCGAATGCAAGCTGCAATTGCAGCTTAGTCATTTTGAGTGTTTACATAAATCACTTTTGTAATTTGTTTCAATATGAAATCGCTATTTAGATTTTGGGTGGAATTTAGCGAAGAAATGGTTTATATTTTTAGAATACAAAGTGTGGATATTCTCACTGGATCGAATACATGGCCCTTGTTCTAAGTGAACGGTTAGTCAAAGTGATCGAATGTGAATGGTGCTTCTTCAGTTCCTAGTCCCACAGTTTTCAATATATAATTGGCGTCCCTTTCACACATATTTAGTAATCAGGAGATCAGTAGATTGATCCGCCAAAGAAATGGTAAAGATAGGTTGAAGTCTACTCAAGGTGCTACTATTGCAGCATCAAAATGCATGCTGTGCATACACTTTCGTTGGTACGACTGTCTGTCTGTCCGATAAATATCGCAACCAAACTTTGCACGAAGTGTTCCGGTACGAATGCGCTGTCGGAACCGGCCGGATCAGATAACTATAACAAATAGCTGTCATAGGAACGATCATTCGAAAAACTAGTTCTAGCAAGAAAAAGTTTTTTGTTTTCGATGCAAGCGCCTTCTAACTCCGTATTTACTAGTTTTTAAGGCTTCTCCATAATTCTGTCAAATTTGGTCGAAATCGGACATCTATATAGTATAGCTGCCATAGAAAAGTAGGGTTAAAAAAATAGTCTTGGTATGAAAAACTTTTTTCTTTTCAATGTTATCCTCTTTAAAATTGGCATACATTTATTTTATAAGCTTTCACACAATTCTTTAAAGTTTTGTCCAAATCGGATGACTATAGCATATACCTGTCATAGGAATGATCGGTCGAGAAACTAGTTTTAGTGAGAAAAACTTTTTTGTTTTCAAAGAAAATGCCTCCAAACTTTTTATTTCTTAGTTTGCTATACTTTTTCATAATTCCACCAAGTTTGGTGGAAATAATACATCTATATAGTATAGCTGTCATACAAAAGTAGAGTCAAAAAAGTAGACTTGGTGAGAAAACTTGTTTGTTTTCAGTGGTAATGTCCTTCAAATTAGTTAGTAAAGCGTGCTGCAAGGGTATAAAAACATCGGCCAAGCCGAAGCTAGCTTTCCTCTATTTTAAATTTTTAAAACCGCTTTTATTATGAAAAAAATAACTATAAAACTAGTTGAACTAAACCTTAACTTCTCAATTACATCTAAAAATATTCATATTTGATTTAGGTGTACAACACCAACTTTAAATTTGAACACGCTGACATTTTGGCTTAACTAATGGGAAATGCGGAAATGTGGAAATGTGTTGTAACTTCGCTTGTTCTTCTTGCTTGTGATATGTTGTTGCTGGTGTTTGCTGGTGCTGCTGCTGCTGATGTCTGTGCACTTTAATCAGCCTAAGTGCTAGGCCAGGAGAGGAAAAAAAAAAATGTATAAGGGGCGAGCAGGCAAAATTAAAAATGGCAAAAGTTTGCCATTTCAGGCTGCTGCTCCTGTGCTCCGACTCTGACTCTGACTCTGTGAGTGTGTGGTGCCATTTCAAATTGGTTATTACACGGAACTTGCCACACACACACACACACACACACAAGCACACATGTGTTGGTCATGCATAAATGCAGATTTGGGTGAGTTGTAGGTGGAGGATTTGCTGTTGTTGTTGTCTCTGTTTCTGCTGTTTGCCATGTTTTGCGCGCTTATTGTTTGCCCTGGCCCTCATATGAAAATGAGAGTTGCATCATTTTGAAAGCATACTTTTGGGCAAATGCATAATGCAATTAGGAGGGCGGGGGGGGCGAATAGTGCTTAGAGAGCACTAACAAGGTCATGGTTATAATTACTATTGTGATGGGCGTTGAATTTAAGTTCGACTTCAACTCTTCAACTCTGCTTATTAAATTAATGAAATGTTTCCCTGTTTCTTTCTGTCTGGCCCCTGCTTATTATTATTTAGCCACATATCTTGCACATTTGTGTGCACTGTAAAAAGGCCATTTTGTTGCAGCTTACGTAGAAAGTTTTAATGAGTTCATTGCGGTCCAAATCGTTAGTCTGGCCCAGCCTCACCCATATGCTCAACTGCTGCTGACATCTCTTGTACAAAAAATAGTAAAACGTTGGCCGGGGAGGGGGGTTGGGGGGGGAAAGCAAAGGAAAAGATGCTGTGATTGCAGCAGAACGAGAACTTCACTCTCGTCGAGTTGTGTTTATCTTGTCTGCTGCAGTCACATCCATCTTGTGTCCTTTGGCCTGCATTGCTGAACTTTGAAATTGCCTTGAAATTGCTGTGTGTTTTTACATCAATCAATTAGCCCACAGCTTGTGGCCAAGCAAAATGATATAAATTTAAGACTTAAAGCAGGGTGGGTGGGTGGGGGGTGTGTGGCAACTGCTCGAGTCTCTCGAATGGCAGTGCTGATTATAAGCGCGCGAATTTCTGCCACAGAGATTATGTGCGTCCACAAAAACCAGCGTAATGAATGTGTAAAGGGATAACCCACAAAACAGAGAGAGAGAGGGGAGGAAGGGAGGGCATACAAAAACAATTTAAAAAATGTGAATGTCAACGTATGAGCAATTTTCATAGAATTTAATGAAGTGCTCGCCTGATAATTGAAATGCATAGAAATAACTCACTTAAAATACAAAAAAAAAAAAAAAGACGAAATGAAATTTCCACTTAATGAAATTTCTCAACGCACAGCTACTTCTGCATACAAAATAATTCTGCAGCGAATGCTAATTCCATTTAATAAAATAAAATTGCTCTGGCAAGCAAAATTGACACTTTTTAAAGTGGCCCCTGGAAGTAGGCAACATAAACTTGGCATTAGGCGCACCCCTCGCGAGGGGTTCCTGGCCACACACAGACACACACGCGCACACGCACACGCACACGCACACTGATTATTACTTTTCATTTTTCCTTAACGATTTTCATTTCGCTGTGTATGCAAAATTTTCCCTTTTTTTTTTTTTTTTCAACGGGGCGTTGTCGCAGCGGATTTACGCTCGGGCATGCAGCAGCCAAAAAAAAAAAACCCCAAATAACAACAAACATTGGAAATGATGAAGATGAATTGCCGTTGAGCGAGAAGCAGAGATACAGAGCCACAGATATGCCTGGATATGTATTAATATATTGTACATATTCGTTGACATAGTCGATATTGATTTGTTGCCTGTTGTTCGCCGAAGCAAAAACATTTGTTTAAAAATACAACAACAACAATAACAAAAAAGAAGGAAATTTCATTTCATAATGCACAAACTTTTGCTGGCCATTTATCATTTGAATGAATTTATTATCATCGAAACATTTAACGAAGCATCTCGAGGTTGGAATGCATTCGAATGTAAGAAATAAATTGCTATGGCTTGACGAATTCGATTTGATTAATCGCATAATAAGAGGGGGAACAAAATGTACAGGAGATTGATGGGGCGGAGATGATCAGAAAGTTGACCTTGGATGATTTGATCAGTGTGAAAGTTTCTTAGCGTAGGCCAAAGGCAGGATCACTGTTTATGAAGTAAAACAAAGCCAATGTACAGATGTACAGAGAGGTGTATAGAGATTTAACACGTATTCCAGTAAAAAAAGATCTAAGATCTAAGTTCTCCAAGTTAAGTTTATAATTCAATAGTTTATACGAAAATCTCTAGAGATTTCTGTGTCACCCCCTACAAAACCCGGTGTCCTGACGGTAAAGTCCTGGCTTAACTACTCCAAGCAGACTATCTTATTAAATGGCCTTATTATGGGGCAAATCCTTTCATGGATTTATACCAGACAGCTGGTTATATTCACAAGAACTTTATATATTTTCAGGCGGGCAAGGCTTCTTAAGTAAATCCAAACGATTTCAAAGCTCTTGTCTTTTCCCATTTGTTCTTAAACCGTATTTCAGCTCAGTTCAGCTATCTTAACCATAGTTTCACCCGATATCGATAACTTTCTATCGCTGCAATAGGGGGACCAGAGATAGTACACTCTATGGAACGAGTCAGCAGCTTGTTTCTTGCGAAGAAGTTAAACAAAAAATTATTTTACAATGATGAATCAAAGTAAAAGTTCAAAAATATCAAGAAGGAAACCTTTTTTCGTATCTGAAGAACATTTGCTTGTGGTCATTGTACTTAGAAATCAGTTTGCTGCTCAAGTCAGTGTTTAGATTACTTGTTCATAGCTACCAATTGCATAAAATCTCTACCTCACTAAGATTTTGGTCTGTGATAATAACACAAGGCAACAAACTTAGAATTTTTCTGGTATGTTGCAGAGTTGTTGGTGATTCTATAAGATTTTTGTGTGCTTAAAGGAACATGTTTTCAAAAATGGTCCTTTATCTTTAGATCTATGGTAATTTTAGCTTGAAGTTGTTTGGAATGTCTATGCTAACCCTTTTTAGAAACGTTAGAAGTGGAACCTGTACTATTGACTTAAGTGTCTTTGATTTAAACGTAAAGTTTTACCTCTTAGTTTAAAACATAGTACTTAAAATAATTCTGTGATTTTTTTAAGCAAAGATATACCCTTTTTGAATAGAGTTGGCTGGAAATAAGTGCTGATTCCTTTAGAAAATTTGCAATAACTTCTATTGCACATCAATGGGAGGTATAAAATGCGTTCTTTTTGATTACAAATACATAACTTGGTATAACTTTGCTTAAAAAAATCGCAAAAATATTTGGGATAGTTGATTTTAAAGCTAAGAAGCGGAACTTGACTATTATATCAAAGTGATTCAGAATTAGCATTAAATGCTCCATAAAACGCGGCTAAATAAGTTCAAAATAAACGCTTTTAGCTCAATGGATACGGAAATCATCCAATATATACCAAGTTATATCCATCATTTCTCTGTGTGCCATTTAATACCATTCTCAATCCACAATCTGCTTTGCAAGTGGATCAATTTTGCTCATTCAATGCCTACAAAAGGGTTACCCTTCCCCAACTGATTTGATCATTTTCCAACAATTTTGCAATTTATGGCCAAACCTTTTCTGCGGACTTCAATGCTGTTAATGATTTATAGGCTGCCGCCAAATTTGTTTGGCATAAAATCTGCCAAAATATTTGCGAAATGAATCCAGCTTGCGTGGTGTTTAGTTAATTATTGGCTTTTGCGCTTGAAAATGTATTAATTTATAGCGCATACGCAACGTGGTACACAAAGGCCATAAAGGTAATGGCCGCTTGTCAGTGGCAGCAGCAACGGCGGCTGCTGGTTGGCTTGGGGCTTGGGGATTTCCTAGACCAGCCGCAAAATGGTGGCTTACAGTTTGGCACGGCAATTGCACGGCAATGGCGGCTTTGTTTGTGTTCTTTAATCATTTTGATGTTATTTATGACAGAAAGGAGATGTGTAGATAGGCTTTAGCTTGAGAATATACAGAGTCATAGATTTATGCCCAATCCAAACCGTTTTCTTGGTAACCACGTGGAAATTGAAACCACTTTTAAAGAAAACACCAAAGAAAAGCAGCCAAAAACAGTTGCCAAAACAACAAGAGACACTCATCTGTGTGTGTGTGTGTGAGTTAGTCTGTGTGGTGCAATTGTGTAGGCCAGACCAGACAGACAGGGCGGAGCTGTACGGATTAAATACACACGTATACCCAAATGTGGTTGCTTTAAAAGTCCGCCACAAAAATACACATATTTGCACTCAAATGGAATTGAATATCGAACAAAACTAGGCTAAAAATGGCCGCCACTAAAACGGAAATGCATGTTCTGGCCACCCCGAATACAGTGAGCCAGACACATGCGGACCCAGGGGGGGGGAGTGGTGGACAAAAACACACACACACTCACACACAGAGAGAACCATAAATAATTTGCCAGCTCTGTGAATTAGTTGGCAAGATAAATCAATTAGCATTGGCGAACAAACAAGACAATTAATCAAGATGCAGGTTTTCAGCTGGTTACAATTCCGGTCGAGGAATCGGAAACCTGGTAATTGAAGGGCCATCGATTCAATCGACTGCTGTTGCCGCTGCCGCTGCCGCTGCCTTTTCACACGCGCAACTGACAACAATTTGTTAAAATTTAACGTTTTATTTACTGCTGCGACCGTCCATCTGTCCGTCCATCTGTCCGTCCGTCTGTTCTTGTTCCTGTTACTGGTACTGGTACCGTGTTCCTGTCCCACTGCCCCGGCATGTGCTGACAGACGTAAAACTGCAAAAGGCAATGCTCCTGCTACCGTTCCTCGGACATGTTGGTGTGTACATGTTGAGCGACAGTTTGACGTCTCTAAATAAAGTTTACACTTGCCCAGTTGTAGCTGCTACGTGGGCACCACACACACACACACACACACACACTCTTGACAATTTAATGGTGTTGAGGTTATTTATACAATACGCCGGCTACAACAAGTGCTCAAATATTCAGTGCAACTGCACAGACAATGAACGTGGTCGGTTGCAGAGAGGGTGCGCAGCTTAAAGCCAAATGGAGCATTAAGTGACCAGTGTCAGTTGTCACGAGACATTGATGTAAAGTATGATCCTTGTCAGTACTCGAAACTCAATACTTAATACTCATAACTTGCTACTTATATGTAGTTATTACTCCATAGTCAGTACTCAATACTGCTTGGTACTCAGAACTTGTTACTCAGCCCTCGCTACTTATAGTTCAACACTCTGTACTTGATACTTGACTCCAAGTATTCAATTATCTCTAACCATTACTAAACAGTGTCCAAGTATTTGGTATACAAATTCATAGACCAAGTGTGTGGATGCCTGCACAGTTAGTTCACAAGGCCACACACAAATTTTCAAATGGTGTATGCTTTTGTGAACTGTAAGCATAATTACTCGATACCCTTGCAGCACATTTTTCTAACTAAAACTACTTTTCGGACCTTACTTTTATATGGCAGCTATACTATATAAATGTCGGATGTTGACCAAACTTAGTAGAATCATGGAAAAGCATAGTAAACTAAGAAATACAAAGTTTGGAAGCGTTTCCACTAAAACCAAAAAAGTTTTTCTCACTAGAACTAGTTTTTCGATCGATCGTTTCTATGACAGCTATAGGCTATAGTTAACCGATTTTGACAAAACTTTGTAGAACTGTGGGAAAGCATAAAAAATAATTAAGTGCTGATTTACAGAACATTTCCATTGAAAACAAAAAAGTTTTTCTCACTAAGATTACTTTTCAATCTCTAATTTTCTATGACAGCTATACTATATAGATGTCAGATTTTGACCAAACTTGGTTGAATCATGGAAAAGCATAGTAAACTAAGAAATACAAAGTTTGGAAGCGTTTCCACTAAAACCAAAAAAGTTTTTCTCACTAGAACTAGTTTTTCGATCGATCGTTTCTATGACAGCTATAGGCTATAGTTAGCCGATTTTGACAAAACTTTGTAGAACTGTGGGAAAGCATAAAAAATAATTAAGTGCTGATTTTCAGAACATTTCCATTGAAAACAAAAAAGTTTTTCTCACTAAGACTACTTTTTAGACTCTACTTGTCTATGGCAGCTATACTATATGGATGTCAGATTTTGACCAAACTTGGTCTCACTAGAACTATGTTTCTATGACAGCTATATAGCTATATAGTCATCCGATCCTTTCGGTTCCTTCAAATAAGCAGCGTACGTGCACTAATAGACTTCGTGCAAAGTTTGGTGAAGATAGCTTTCAAACCGAAGGAGGAGATAGCAAAGAATCAGACGGACTTGGCTTAATTAACTTAGCTAGTGGTTAATGATCAAGGAATATTCAGTTGATCGTGATTGAAACTGATAATCAGGGTCTATGTATATCAATAGAACAAGTTCCAGATGAAAGTTTCGGTAGCTCTTTGTCTTCAGGTTACAAATTTGTTTTCACATCTGCACTCTAATAAACTAATAGTAGATAGATTATAGTAAGTTGCTCCTCCTACAATGTCCCAATATCTCTCTGCCGTTTCTGTCATAGGTAATTCATATCAGTTTACTACCAACCCATTTAGAGTGCCCGCTTATAGTTTATGGTTTCTTCTATAATTTCCCACTCACTCAAGTTCTCACATACTAAAAAATTAACAGCCAGTTGGTTACATTAAATCGGCTACAAAGAGTCATTTGTGTAACCCACTTGCCATCTTATTGCATTTTAAATGCAATTATCTGACCAACAATTAAATACCGCACACACCATTTGCATTTGCAGTAATCCGCCATAATTAACTTACTTTTTGAACCCATTTAATATCGCACTACCCCCTCCCCGCTGGTTAACCCCTTTGGCCAAATTGGATTTTGTATTCTGTGTATTCGAATTAGTTTTGAGTGATGAGCAGCCATAAATTAGCCATCAGGTGGATGTGGGGAAATTGCAAAACATGATGAAATAAACCAGAATTCGATTGACCATACGACTAATGACGTTGAATGCAAATCAAGTGACCTGTGCCGCCGCGCCGGTAGATGCAGTGCCAGCAATAAATAATAAAAACATCCAAGTGTTGAAAAACATTTACATAATTTTGATTATTTGCACAAGGGATGAGGGGGGTGAGCGCTGCTTAGCCAGCGAGAGAACAACATTTGTAGTTGGTCTGTCTGTGAGGTGAAAATGTTTTGCATTATGGAAATTTCCGTGTGTCATTTTGGATGCGCGAAATGTCTGCATGCAAATTGAGCTGCAACAATTTGAGCAACAAATTCTACATACCAGTGAGTGTACAGCCACCATGCAAAAATACACATACTCAAATGGGTGAGTAATTCGTAAATTAGCCCATACCTAACCTATACCCAAATTCGAAAATATCCTTTCCATTTGGATACCGAAATCATCCATTAGATATTTTTGAATTTCTTATATTTTCTCTGCATAGAGAAGCAGCAAACTGTTGAGAACTCAAAGCGACAGCCTACACGGGTTTGGATTTAGAAGAATATCGAATCAAGGCAGCAGCAGCTCAGCAGTATTATATGTAGTTTTTATGCGAATGCATGATTTCGACTTCTTTCTTTTTCAATTGTGGCTGGGCGTTGCTCTTGTTTTACTAACTATTTATACACTTCTTAATATTTCTCATCATCGTTCTGATTGATAGCCTTCATAGAAGTAAATCAGCTCTAGAATGAACAAGTTTAAGCACAAACTGGGAGAATATTTTAAAGTTATAATCTTGTTAAAAAAATGGCATAAACAGGATCTTCCAAGAACCAAAATATATTCTACGTATTCCAAATAAAATGGTCTCCAAATAATACTGAACTTGGTATAGTTTTCTATACCCTTGCAGAGGGTATACTGAAATTGTCCAGATGTTTGTAACGCATGTAACGGTCGGAAGCATTTCCGACCACATAAGGTATGTATATTCCTGATCAGCATGACGAGCTGAGTCGATATAGCCATATCCGTCTGTCTGTCTGTTTCTATGCCATCTCCTCCGTTAGTTTTAAAGCTATCTTCACCAAACTTTGTAAGAAGTATTCTGATACAAATACGCTGTACATTTGTCGGAACCGGCCGGATCGGATGCCTATAACATATAGCTGCCATTGGAATGATCGGTCGAAAAACCACTTCTAGTGAGAAAAACTTTTTTGTTTTCAACGAAAGCGTCTCTAAACTCTGTATTTACTAGTTTTTAATACTTCTCCATGATTCTGCCAAATTTGGTCGAAATCTGACATCTATTTAGTATAGCTGCCATAGAGAAGTAAGGTTAGAAAAATAATCTTAATGAGAAAAACTTTTTTGTTTTTAATGTAAACAGCTTTAAAATTGGCATATATTTATTTTATAAGCTTTCACACAATTCTTTAAAGTTTTGTCAAAATTGGATGACTATAGCATATAGCTGCCATAGGAATGATGGGCCGAGAAACTAGTTTTAGTGAGAAAAACTTTTTTGTTTTCAAAGCAAACGTCCCCATACTCTGTATTTCTTAGTTTGCCATGCTTTCCCATGATTCTACTAAGTTTGGTCGAAATCGGACATCTATAGCAAACTTGTATGTTTTCATTGAAAATGTCCTTCAAATTAGTTAGAAAAACGTGCTGCAAGGGCTTACAAACTTCGGCAGAGTTAACTTTCCCCGAAGTTAACTTTCCTCTATTTTTTTTAAGTTCAATCTAACATGAGAAAGTATTGAAATGATATTATCAGCTCATTTTCCTATTGACTTGAAAAGTGCATTATCTTTTTCCCCAGAAGTTAGATATTCTCTAATTCTCTTATCTTCCAACAGTCTCAAAAATGTACCATTTAGAACTATTCTTCAGCTACCTCCTCTCATGTTTCCCATAAAAAATAGATTGATTTCACTACGTTTTTGAAACTTTTGCTGGGTTGCATTGGCTGTTGTTGTTTTGGCTTGTTTGTTTAGTTTTGCATTTGGCAAAATGCAATCTTAACGAGGCTCTGCCTGGTCGCCAGCCATACAACGCTTGCCAATACATTAAATTGCAATTTTAATTTGTTTAGCATGCGGTGTTCTCTCTCGCATTCACATACTCATTCTCTCGTTGTACCACATGGCGTATGCGTTATAATCATGCATACATACGTATGCGCAATGTGCATACATACATATATGCACTCACGCCTGTGTCTGCATTTTTAATGCTATTGCTGCCGTTTTTCCACCTGCAGCTGCGGCCTCCTCCGACCAGAGCCGAAACCAGAACCAGAACCAGACAACAGGCACCAGGCACCAGGGAACTGGGCAGCACCCAGCAATACCGAGAAACATTAAAAATTTAAACAAAATTGCAGAGAACCAAACGGAATACAGGAACAATTCGAGGCGGTGTTTGGAAAGTTGCTGGTTGTGTTATTAAAATAACGGTTCAATTGCAGCTGGAAGTGTCATTTGTTTTATGGAAATTATGGCATTTATTTGTGTGTGGCTGGGGGGGGGGAGGGGATTAAATGGAAACATTCTTCAAGTCCAAGGCGTGCTAAATAAATCCTGTTGCCAGCCAATTCATTGAAACCATATTCATTCATTGCATTCGCTCCGACCAGCAATTGTTAATTGGTTAAGTGATGAAATAACCATATTGTGCGGCATAGAAAAGTCTTTCCCCGTGGATCCCAACTAAAGTGAGCCACAAGCCAAGAATTTGCAACGTCAACAGAAGTGAATATCAACGAACGACCTTCAACATGAAATGCGACGTAAAATAAATTTATCTCAATTATATATATATATATATCAAGAAGAGAGATATATATATAAGCAAGTATATATGCGCGTCTCTCATTTGCACTCTTGTGTGTGTGGGGGGAGCTAGCAAACTTTAAGACAAGATGTGAAAAATTCTTTTGGGGTTTTTGCCTGTTTGTTTTACATTCACCTTGGCAAGCGTTTTGTCAGAGGAGGGGGAGGAGAGGGAAAAGCAAACACACACACACACACACAAACACGCAGACACACTCAAAATTAAAAGCAAAATATTAAAATTTATTTTTGATATTTTTCTTTATTTTTTTTTTTGGTGCTGCGGCAAGCGAACATACAAAATATGAGAAATTTTTCAAGTACAGTGGAGATTAGCTAAGATAAATCGGCGAACTTTTAATCAGTTATAAACCCATTTTTAGTGGAAAACTATAGCAAGAAAGGGCTTAACTGGCCAGCTTATTCATGGAGTAGGGAGAAAGAAAAGAAAGGAATGAAAGAGGACTCTTTCTAGAAGCGTAAATTATCCTGTAACATGCTTAAATTTATACTTCTTTGGGCCTAAATTGTACTCCAATTTTAGCTTAATTTAATATTTAAGACATAGACGGATTAATCGTTTCATAAATCTTAGAAAAAGTGGGTACAAGCCAATCTTTCTTCGGCTTGACTCAAGAATATCCGGGACAAGCCTGTTTTCAATGCTCTTTCGAAATGATGTAAGGATTGATGTAAGGATGATGTAAGTGGATTTTGTGTGCTTAGTCAATATTTACACTTTGAAGCAAAACTTCATGATGATTTCTCAGTATTTGAGAGAGTCAGTTGAGCTTTTAAATCTTTCATTTATGTATTGTAGTTATCAACTTTATAAAGTTTGCTGCATCTTGAAAGTAGGTTTCGATTTCGAATCCTCTAAAAAGGATCCAAAAAGATGCTTTTGGAGTGGATATATTTATATATGCTATTTTTGACTGTTTTTGATATATCAATTTTTCATATCCTTTGGATGAAATTCAGCTTGGTTGGTTGAAAATTTAAGATCCGTTTAACATTAAATGTATATTATAGTTCTCTGTGTGCCATGTGTCAAATAAACTTGTAGTTCACTCTGTAATGAGTTAGTTTATGTGACACATATCCAAATAGCCATATCTCCATATCTTTTCCCCACCAATTTCAACTCCTCCTCCTCCTCCTCCTCCCTCAACGGCGACAAGTTACTTTTCCCAGCCAAAGTCCCTTTCAAATAAAATCCAACTGCAAATAGACGAATCAAATCAAACTCAAATCTATGACAGCTTAGCAGCTGTTCTTGTCAATTGCCTGGCCAATGGTTTTGGGCCATTTTAGTTATCGCTACTAACTACGCTTTAATAAAGGCCCCCAAAACTCAGCACCAATAAACATTTCAGCTCATGATACTGTGGCACAACATTAACTTTTATGCACAGATAAAAAACAAACTGATGGAAAATACTAAACCAAAATATATATATAATACAACAACAACAAATGCCTAAACGATTTAGAGGCGCTACCAAATGGGCAACTGGGCTTTTAAAAATACATGAATTTCAATAAAATACGACAATGCCTCGCCGGAACGAAAAAGGGTCCTTAGATAAGACCCCACAGCACAGCACAGTGATCAGGAAGCATTTGCGACGCCGTTTCCATTGTCAGAAACAATAAATTTCACCCGGCATAAAACAAAAGCGAGAGCAAGTTATTTTTTCTCTTCTTATTAAAGCCTGGGTGGAAAAAAAAAGGAGCTGAAGGATAAACGTCACACCAGATGAGCGTGAATTTGGCTCAAGCCAAAAACCCGAAACTCAAACGGAAACGGATGTGTCAAGTAGTGGCTGAAGGAAGCCGAAGACCGAAGACCGAAAAACCGAAAAACCGAAAACCATGTAGCATGAAAAATGGCCAAAGCAAAGCAATTTCAAAACTGTAAAAGGAGCAGGAAGACAGCCAAACAAAAAAAAAACATGTAACACCAAAGGCGGTTGTAACCGCACACAGGCGCTGTGATTTAGTGCCGGGGAGTGGGCGGGTTGGACTAGGTGGCTGTTTTTTTTTTTTTTTTTGCTCAAATTGGCAAATAACAACAAGCGGAAATACTTGTCTACAGGTGGAAAAAGATGCCAACCCTTTTTACACAGTGTTTTGTCACCTTTTCTTCTGTGTGTGTGGGTGTGTGTGTGTGTGTGTGAATTATGTGCTAATGGTGCGTAAGCTGATTTCTCAATTTCCTTTTAAGGGCTTTTTCCCACTTTTGGCTTATCCTTTCAGGTGAGGCAATTAGGTTTCCTGTGGCATGTCTTTAAAAACTTTACACGCACAGGAAATGGAAAAGTTCAACGGAAATTGCCCAGAAACCACACAGAAATATTTTCATTAATTTTTTTTTTATAAATTTTTTTTTTTTTGTTTATAAATAAAAAACAACGCTCCCACACAGACACACACACACACACACAGAGACAGAGCATTAATCATTAAAAACTTGTACACTTGAAATTTGCATTATTTATGTTATTTAGTATATACAAATGTTAAAAAAACAAAAAACAAAATACATGGACTTTTGTATAAACATTTAATGAACCAAAATGTTTGACTTGCCCCTCGTGTTGGCGTCATTAAACGCCTAAAGATATTTTTAAAATAAATAAGCAACATTTTGGAAACAGCAAACAGTGATTAAGGAGAATATGCTAAGATGACAAAATATTAAATTAAACTCAAACACAAAATGAAATGCAATTAACATGGAAATAATACAGCAAGCTACAAGCTTTATTTAATTACATTTGGAATACAATTTACTTTCACGAGTCTCCAGGTAACTCACTTTTAGGTGGAACTTGGAACAGAGCTGGCCAACTATCGATAGTGGAGACATGCTATATTTGTCATGTTGTCAGATAAAAGATTTTGCAGATTTAGCATATAGCTGCCATAGGAATGATAGGTTAAAAAAACTCGTTCTAGTGAGAAAAACTTTTTTGTTTCCTATGCAAACGTCTCCAAACTTCATATTTACTAGTTTTCTATGTTTCTTCACGATTCTGCCAAGTTTGGTCGAAATCGCATATCTATATAGCATAGCTGCCATAGAAAAGTAAGGTTTGAAAAACAGTCTTAGTATGAAAAACTTGTTTGTTTTCAAAGTGAACCTCTTTAAAATTTGCATATATTAGTTGTATAAGTTTTCACATAGTTCCACAAAGTTATTTCAAAATCGGATGACTATAGCATATAGTTGCCATAGGAATGATCGGTCGAAAAACCAGTTCTAGTGAGAAAAACTTTTTTGTTTTAAAAGAAAACGCCTCCAAACTTTTTATTTCTTAGTTTGCTATGCTTTCCCACAATTTTATTAAGTTTGGTCGAAATCGGATATTTTTATAGGATAGCTCTCATACAAAAGTAGAGTCAGAAAAGTAGTCTTAGTGAGAAAAACTTGTTTGTTTTCATTGTAAGTCACTTTAAAATTGGCATATATTAATTTTATAAGCTTTCTCACAATTCTCTAAAGTTTTGTCAAAATCGGATGACCATAGCATATAGCTGCCATAGGAATAATAGGCCAAAAAACTAGTTCTAGTGAGAAAAACTTTTTTGTTTCCTATGCAAACGTCTCCAAATTTCATATTTACTAGTTTTCTATGCTTCTTCACGATTCTGCCAAGTTTGGTCGGAATCGGACATCTATATAGCATAGCTGCCATAGAAAAGTAAGGTTAGTAAAACAGTCTTAGTATGAAAAACTTTTTAGTTTTCATTGTAAGCCACTTTTAATTTGGCATATATTAATTTTAAAAGCTTTCTCACAATTCTTTAAAGTTTTGTCAAAATCGGATGACTATAGGTTATAGCTGCCATAGGCATGATAGGTCGCAAAACTAGTTTTAGTGAGAAAAACTTTGTTGTTTTAAAAGAAAACGCCTCCAAACTTTGTATTTCTTAGTTTGCTATGCTTTTCCATGATTCCAATAAGTTTGGTCAAAATCGGACAACTATATAGTATAGCTGTCATACAAAAGTAGAGTCAGAAAAGTAGTCTTAGTGAGAAAAACTTGCTTGTTGTCAGTGGAAATAAGGTTCAAATAAGGTTTTAAGCGTATTAAAATTGTACTTTATATTTTTTTGTACCTCTCCTCTCCTTGACTGTGGATCGAACTCCGGACCTCTTGCACTTAACACGAATGAATGAGGCGTCGTCTCTATTGAGCATATTTAAAAAAAATTTCAAAGTGTCACACCATTTGGCTCTTTCCATCTTCACATTTGATTCATATCCGTATAATATTCTCCTAATGGTCAAAATGAAATGACACCAGCCCATTTCAAATTGAAATGAAAATTGCTGTGTGGTCGGAGCTGCTTCCTTCTGGCTGTTACACATACTTCAACACCAACCTAACAAACTCTGCGAACTCAGAGTATAAAGAAAACCATTTTTTGTATAAACTTATTCACAACAAAACAATTGCAATGTAGAAAGCAATGGCTTGAGTGGTATTCAGCCATATCAAATATCCTGGTGCCATATTCCAATGTAACTTGAATTGAATTCACTAGAAATATAATTATTTCATTGAAGAAATCTTTGTTTATGCAATAATTAATGCAATTTTGTTGAAAACGTGCTCTTGGTCGAAATACTATACGTACACAATAGAAAATTTCTTTTGTTGTTGTCAGTTTTAATATAAATGTGTCTGCATTTCGCCACAGAAATATTAAACGAAATGCCACATTTAATATGAACTGCTTGCCATAAATTGTGTACTATAATTGTCTAGTTGGGCTACAAACAAACTTACATCCATTAACTGATAAATGCACCTTATCATTTTGCGCTGATATATAACCTTATCGGGCACACACAGTATATGCATACAAATGTGGGCAGAGAGCAAACGCCAATTGGACTTACCACCTTCCGGCTCTGAATCATCGATGTAGATCATGTTGCTGCGTCTCTTGGCGCTGCTAATTTCACGTAAACGTTGACCCGTACTGCGGCTGTTGAGCGTATGTCTCTGGGTTTGTTTATCTAGATTTGTGAATATATTTATTAATAACAAATTTATTTGCCCGACACATAACACATTTTCGTTTTCTGCGTTGCGGTTAAATGAACTTCACTTTTCACACTTTTCTTTGAATTGATTTGCCTTTTGCAATTTCTGCGCACTTAAAAAATGACAAGAATTATTTGGTTAAATTACTAGTTGCTGTTGCTGTTGTTGTTGTTGTTGTTTGGTTTATTAATAGACACACCACGTTGCGTATGCTTGATTTTTGGCAATATTCAAAAATTGTTCGAACGGATTGTGGCTGCGTGTATGTAGCTATTGTGTCATGGCGAGCGAGCGTTTTGCCTCAAACTGTTTTTGGCCAGCGCCTCATTATTTGATTTGAGCTGCTTTTCGCTTGGCTCTGCCACACATTTCCTTTGTGGCGGCGGCGACGGCGCCGCTCTGCGTTCTGGCTGATAACTAGGCAGAGGCAGGCCGGCACGGCTCTCGCGAGCATTGAATATGTGTCTATAAATAAACAAAATACACATGCAATTTGTATTTGTATCTGGTTAGCCTGTCTTCTGTTGTTATAAAAATAAATGCCAAAGCAATTTGTATGTGGCTCTCTTTGGTGTGTGTTTTTTTTTTTTTTTTGCTCATTTGACGGCAAATGAAAATTATTTTCCCTGTTGTCGTTTAGCACATTCTTTTTTTGTTGAGTAAATTCTACTATATATTTGTATATACATATATATGCCACATGCTATATGACTTCCTATTCGCGCCCTGACATCGCGTCGCACGTCTGTGTGCAGTGTGTGCAACTTGTTGCCGTTGCCATTCTGTCGCATGTGTCACGTTTTGGTCTACAAGTTGGGATTTTGTTAGCTGTTCAACTACTAGTTATATCACTTGGTTAAGCTTATCAGAGAGGATGTGGGAAATTCCAGTCATATTCAAAAGACAACTGAACTGAAAGTTATTCAGTTTTGTGGTTCAGTTTTGTTTCTTGATATTGGTTACCTAACTGGCATATTCTTGGGGCAGTTATGCGACTCTAAGTACCCTGATTAGACGCTTTATGATCTGAGCAAGCTTAAGATTTACAACTACAAAAACTGCAGCGATAAGAGAACTTTAAGTGTAGTGAAACAAGTTTGTATGCCCTTGCATGACGTTTGTCTAACTAAGACTACTTTTGGGAGCTTATTTTTATATAGGAGCTATACCATATAGAGGTCCGATTTTGACCAAACTTAGTGCAATTATTTAAAAGCATAACAAACTAATGTGTAAGAAATTTGGAGTCGATTCCTCTCAAAACAAAAAAGTTTTTCCCAACAAAACTTCTTTTTTGACCGACCATTCGTACTGCTGCTATATGCTATAGTCATCCGATTTGAACAAAACTTTGTGGAATAGTGTAAAAGCATATTAAATAAATTAACTGAAATTTTAAGAACATTTCCATTGAAAACAAAAAAGTTTTTCTCACTAAGACTACTTTCCAGACTCCTCTTTTCCATGACAGCTATACTATATAAATGTCCGACGTCGTCCAAACTTAGTAATGTCATGGGAAAGCATAACAAACGAATATGTAAGAAATTTTAAGTAAATTCTATTGAAAACAAAAAAGTTTTTCTCAGTAGAACTTATTTTCGACCAATCATTTGTACCACAGCTATATGCCATAGTCATCTGATCTTAACAAAACTTTGTAGAATTATGTAAAAGCATATCAAATAAATTTTTCCTAATTTTAAGAACATTTCCATTAAAAACAAAAAAGTTTTTCTCACTAAGACTACTTTTCAGACTCCTCTTTTCCATGACAGTTATACTATATAGATGTCCGACTTCGTCCAAACTTAGTAATGTCATGGAAAAGCATAGCAATCTAAGAAATACAAAGCTTGGAGTCGATTCCATTGAAAGCAAAAATGGTTTTCTTTCAAAAACTAGTTTTTCCACCTATCGTTCCTATGACAGCTATATGCTAAAGTCAGCCAATCCGGCCGGTTCCCTCAAATGTGCAGCGTATTTGTACTAAAAGACTTCGTGCAAAGTTTGGTAAAGATAGCTTCGAAACTGACGGAGGACATAGCATTTTAACAGACGGACGTGGTATAAAAATATATAAATAAATCAACAAAGTCAAAAATAAAATTTTTAAAAATTCGCTTGCATTGGTAATCGAACTCACAATCCCCTCAAAATCTAAGGCGACTTTGTAAAATCTGAGATACGCGGCGTGTTAACAGCTGGATGCTTCAAAAGACATTACGTGCATTCAGGAAAAGTGACCTTATAATTAGGTAACTATTTCCTCAAAGAATAAAATGTCTGCACATTTTGCCTGTTCATATGACTGGGTTCTTGAGGATAACTTAAAGCTAGATGGCACGGGTCAACCAGAGCTTGAATTCCAAAGTTTTTCAGAATGAAGAACAATAGCCTAAACACCACCACGCTCCTATCCTCACACTAAGTATTTGCTCCCTTGGTGAATACTTCTCCAATGTGGGCAAATAAATTTTAGAATATTTATCCTAAAAATCCATATGCTAAAAGTTAAGGTCATCATCATTTAAGGTGGTTTTCGGGGGCTTATGGGCATTTATTTTGTTGGGTGCAGAGGCAGAGAGGGGGATTCAGTTCAGAGATGCTCTTTCGGCCTTCTTTTCATTACTCAGTGGGCCTGAAATCTTCTTACTGTGCATCTTTGCCTAATTGCAAACCTACAAACTTTTCAGCTTCTCACGTCTCGGTTCACAAGTTAAACCCTTAAAATTTATATCTTGAAAATGAAACACATTATTATTTAACATTTTTGTGCGTGAACTGTAAAATATTTGCTTAACTTAAGTTCTTCACACCCACACTCAAGCAGTTAAAGTTAGAGCCCAATGATTGCGTATCTAACTGCCTTATTAAATTACGATTTTCTATTTTTATATAGGTTACCAGCACGTCCGATAAGCAGGCCGGGTAACACGCCCCCACCACCACCACCACCACCGTAGCCTCAGCCTCAGCCACACAAATTGTATCTTATCAGACGGAAGAATTCCTAATTGCCATGCGTCATGACCAGAACAAGAGGCAGACATGGAGACCCACAACAAAGAGACTTTCCGGAGAAAGACTTGAAAATGCCAACAACTTAAATTGCTTTAAAACGTTTTGGTCGCATAAACAATAACAGGGCGAAACAACCGAAGCCTTGGCCGTAAAAATACGTATACGCGCCGTGGGCAACTGGCAGTCATAGAACTTCACATACTGACCACCACCACACACACACACACACACTGGCAGGCAGGCAGGCCGGCTGGCTGGCAGGCTGGCAGCAACAACAAATAAACAACACACCAGGGCGAGGCCACTCCAAGCGAACGTGCCCAGACACGATGCGGTCTGCCGTGTGAACAGGCATTTAAAGTTCTGGTCCAAAGTCCAAAGCAAACAGAGAGCCCTGGACCTGGACTAAGCCACAGTTTGATTTGCACAGGATTCGGCCCAAATGCACTCGGCTTTGATGTCACGGCTCTTGCATGCTCTCTGGCCGCTGACTTTGGCTTTTGTTTTTTAAATAATGCAAATCCCTTAAATGCGCTAAACGCGACTCGGCTGGTGGTCCGGATCGAAAATCACGCAAACGTCACGTTTTGTAAGCGGAGTGCGACGGAGTGGATGCGTTGACTATAAGATGCAGTTGGAGAGAAATTAGGTAAGTGTATGCAAATTATGCCATAAGTTGATATATTATAGATCAGGGGTGCCTAACGGCATAACGCGCAGTCACTTGCTTGTGATTGTGGCTGTCTGAGGCACACTGCTAAATCAAAATCAATGCTGCGGACAGGGCATATGTATGGTTCAATTTTCTACCCTTGCAAGTGCAGGCTTAAATATTTTAAAAAATAATCTTTTTCCCACAACGACCCATTTTCCGACGAACCGTTCATATGGTAGCTATATGATATAGTCATCCGATTTGAACAAAATTTTGTAGAACTTGGTGAAATCATGGGAAACAAACAAATACAAAGTTGCAGGATGCTAAAATTAAAAACAAAAAAGTTTTTCTAACTAAGACTGATTTTCCCACCTATCTTTTGTATGGCAGCTTTGCCATATAGTTGTCCGATTTTAATAAAACTTGGCAGAATTATAAAAAAGCATAAAAAACCTATGAATACAAAGCTTGGAGACGTTTCCTTTGAAAAGAACAAATTTTTTTATACTAAAACCACTTTTCCGACCGATTATTCCTATGGGAGCTATGAGATATAGTCATCCGATCCGGTCGGTTCCGACATATTAGTGGTGTGCAGCAAAAAGAAGACTCTGTACAAAATTTCAGCTCGATAGCTTCAAAACTGAGAGACAAGTTTGCTTAGAAATAGACACACAGACGGACGGACAAAGCTTAGTCGACTCAGCTCGTCACCCTGATCAAGAAAATATATGGTTTATGGGGTCGAAAATGAATATTTCTATGCGTTGCAAACTTCTGGGCAAAATTTTAATACACTCATACAAAAATTCGTCCTGGAAATTAGAAAATCTCCTATAAAATCCGGCCCAAGGCGATTCCCTCTAAAATTAAGAAAACTTTTTCTCATTTATGAAAAAATTTTCTGAAACTTTGAAAATTTTCCATTAATGAGAAAATATTTTTCTTAATTTTAGGGTGAATCGCCTTAGGAAGGATTTAATAGGAGAATTTCTAGTTTTCGGGGCGAATGTTTTCTGAGTGTACCCTTTGCTTGGGTATAATTATAAAAAGACACCGCTTGTAATTCTCAAGTTCAGATTCCATGCAGCCGGAATCTAAAAGAGACAGCTAATTGTCACTCAGGCTCGTGCTTGGTAGTCGAAAGCGATAAGATTATATTCCTGTTGAAGTTTCCCCAATTCACGATAAATTTAGTAAATAAAAGATAATGAACTAACAGAAAGAGGATATCCTAAAAAAGTCATTTATAAAGGGGGTTTTAGATGCACTAAGGGCAGATTTCATGGCTGCTATGTGTCAGATAAACTAAGATTTTGCTGTGTTATTTGTATGTTTATGTGACAGATAGCTCTATGTAGTAGATTAGAAAACGGGCCTTAGTGTAGTCTTTCTCTTCTGTCTCTACTCCCCCTCACTGCCATTTCTATCTAAATGTTAGTATATATATATTTTTAAGAAATTTTGTTCTAAAATATATAAGGAATCGCCTTTGACCACTTTTTAAAGGAGAATTTGTAAATTGTAGGCCGATAATTGTAGGATTCTCTCCCAGTATTCTAAGCGCTGCGCAGTCTCTCTTTCATTTCAGTATTATTATTTGGTTCTGACTCAAGCAGGTTATAAATGGCTGATAAGCTCCTCACCCTCATGATAAGATCGGAAATCTTTCTATATCGTTTCTTGCACAGTTGCCTCTTTTTTATGTCTAGTGTACAATATTTTTCAGGGATGCAAACCGGTTCTGAGCTGAACCTGTTTTGAACCGAACCGAACCGCTTATTCCCGCTGGTGAACCGAACCGCAAACCGAACCGGCTTCCTTTCAGAATTTCTGAACCGAACCGAAAACCACAAATAAAAACGGTTCGGTTCGGTTCAGTTCTCTGACGAGTTTTAACGGGAATTTCTTTCCTCTAGCCAATGATTTTAATTATTTAGGAAATTTGAATCGTTTCCCGAAGATAATTTTCAAACATTTCGAGGTACCCTCTACATATTTAGCGTTGTAGGATCGATATAACTTTTAAGGATAACCCGAACCTGATTTCCCGCCGATCTCTTAATTTACCTGTCATCAATCTAAATTTGTTTTTTCATTGGACAATATTTTAAATTTTCTGTGGTACTTCTTAACCTTACTTCAATCTTAATCAGGGCATTCCTCCAGGAACTGATAGAGGAGTCCTGGGAATCTGACATAATAATCTTTGCAGATTGCTTTAAGGATTTTAAAGATATTCGAATGGATTATAGGAATCAAATTTCAAAAATGGTCGAATAGCCACTTCACCGAAATCATATTTTATAATGTGCCTTTGTGAACCACTGAACCGAACCGAAACCGCGGTTCATTTAACTCCAAAAACCATGTTATGAACCGAACCGGCGGTTTAGAAACTGTGCAAACCACTGAACCGAACCAGTACTTATTTTTGAGTGGTTTACATCCCTGATATTTTTGCATTAAACCGAAACACACAACTTTACGCGAATTTGAAATGGCGTAATTCTCTTTAAATGTGTGCAAAACTGACTTGAATAATTATCCAAATTAAATAAAACTTATTTCTTCGGAATTTGCTTGTCCGCTTAGTTAACCAACCGCCCTGAACAAGTTGTGCAAGAGAGCAACCAGAATTTCACAGAGTCACCCAAAACTTTTCTTCTAGTTGTTGTTGCTGTTGTTGTTGTTGTTGTTGTTGGTTTTGCTTCCGCTTGCGCACCTTGCCAAAGCCATAGCCAGTCTAAAATGGTTTTTGCGCCAGCTTTCCTTTTACTATTTTCCTATTTTGTTTTGTGCTCTCTGGGAAAACTTCTGTTTGTTATTTAGTGAGCACGAAATCGCTTAGCTGCCGCGGCTGCCCTGCTGCATTTTCAATTGTTTCGCTTGGGTTTAGTACTTGTTTTTTGAGTTGGTGCGCACTTTTCACTTCATAAATGTTTACATATCAATGTGAGTTGGTTTGGTTTTTGTCCAGTTCTTTGCAGATAATTGTACAACTTTGGCTCCGACTCGCCGCTGGCTCATTGGACGCGCTACTGTTTGGCCACGCACAAATCAGTTCTCCAAATTTCAATCAAGCTTCGAAAAATGCTCGCCACCCTCTGCCAGCGCCTTGTGACTCTATTTTCGTTTGGTGTTTTGGTTTCCTTTTTTTTTTTTTCTTTTATGGTTTTGTGTATTTCGTGCACAATTTTCGAATTTTGGGTTGCATGTTCATGTTGTTGGCGCAACATAAAGTCAATTTGTGTTTACCGCGCTAAAAACTTCTTTGTTGGAGCTAATAATAAACTGAGTACAAACACAGCATTGGTCCATTAGCCCCAATTTTCGTTTGGTGGTGGGGGGGGAGGGGAGCGCGGGAGTAGCTGGCCGATGTACGTGAGACAAATCAGGAATGAAGATTTGGTAGAAATTAGTTGATTTTGCAGAGAAAAATTAAGAGATAATGAGAGTGCAATTTGGGATTAGTAATCAAGCATATGCGCAGCTTTCATAAAGATTGGTTTACCTACTCGGGAACATGCCACATATGGGCAGTGGGAAAAGCATAAAATATATTCAGATTTATGATGCACTCTTTGTGATTTGTTAATGCAATAGGAACTTGAACTGCAACTCATTTGAAGTCAAGGAAGTTCGTCACAATCAGTTAAGACTCCTTTTTTTCCGGGCCTGAAAACTTAGGAGCAACGGAATGACGCTTCCAACTAAAAGATGCTAGAAAATGCATGCCAGGCAAATCCGAAGAGTTGAAAAGCTTCATCTGCGTTTTCAACTATCCATCTATTGATTTGTAAGCACGCAATTCTTTCGAAATTTGATTTGAAAAGATTAATTCAAGTTTTTTCTAAAGCTACGATCACTTTGACCCATTTTCGACTATGCATTGGTAATAAGTTTATCTTTCGTTGAAATAAATTGTGCAAATTCTTTCTTTCTTCCATTCCTTATCACCGCATGTCTATGAAGAAATCTGCTGCATGTCTTTGCTGTTGCAGGAACACACCCATTTTTATACTCATTGGAATGGTTCTTGACACCATTGAGTTGACTTTATGACATTATATACTTATTCATCCGCAGTAATTGAGTACGGCATCCCGGGAGGTGACTATCGAACATATTCCAAAGTGGAGTTTCTTTAACTTGCCACAGTGTTGCAGCATTTCTAGTAGATGTGAGCGCTAAATCTATATTCAATTCAATTTAATTACATTTCAAAACGTGGCGCAGTAGGCGGTCTTTGCATTTGTCAGCTCAGCAAACAACTTTTCCATTCGTTTCCTTTCTAACCTTCGCTTAGCAATCAGAAAAAAAATATATAAAAATATAAAAATATAAAAATTCAATTCGCGCCCAACGTGGGGCTCGAACCCACGACCCTGAGATTAAGAGTCTCATGCTCTACCGACTGAGCTAGCCGGGCGTTGCTAATCCAAACCAAAATTCTATATTAAATATTGATAAATAGAAAACGAAATGTTTCTCTCATGATTCCAATATTAATTCCACAACATCAGCATTTAACCTTGATCTATATGTACAACACATGTATTGAACATTCCACCCACTCACATGCTACCCCACTGAGTCCACCCCATCCCCTCCCCCCTCCCTTTTCCAACATTTAGCCATCCTTCCCAATCAATTTGTGCGCCTTTCATCTACAAATTTTTCGGTTTTGCAGTTTTCTGGGTCATAAATGGCAAATATGCAAAATATGCAGACAAAACTGGCAATATGAATTATTTAATTTCAACAAAACATATTTCGCTTTAATTAAGTCTATGCCGGGGTCGTCTGTTCCGCTGTGGCTGGTGTCGTTGACTGGCGCCTGCGTGTTTTTCTCTGTATAATTCAAAATATAGTGTCATAATGGCCTTTACTCGGCGCGTTGACAGCCAGAAATCAATGCTAGCGACATTTTTATGAGTCTAGTGGGACCTTGCCGCTTGAACTTGTGTCAAAGTGGAGCAGCGACCACGAAACGGCTGGTCACTCTCCGCTCTTGCAGTTGCAGTTGCAGTTGCAGTTGTTGGCCCACTTCCGTTGGCGCCTGTTTACGTCTAATTGGCTCGGGGCACGTAAACAAATGCACAGGTGAATAATATTATTTATAGAACTGTTTTCCGTTTATAAATGAAATGTGGATTGACATTTATCTCGAGAACTTTGGTGGTTGGCCACAAAAACAATTAAATTTGATTGCCTTTTAAATCCTTTGAGTGGGGGGTTGAACCCACTCCCGCCGACCCTAAACGTGCCGCAGATGATGAAGGCGGATGTCTCGCTTTGGCTTTCTAATCCGTTTGGCAAGTTTTGTGTCTCGGCACGTACACACCCACACCTCGGACACAGTTTGCTGATGCTGGGGAAAATTTATTTTACCACAAGGATTGCTGTTTGATGCTCCAGCTCCATTGTGTGGTTGGTACGGATTTGATTAGTAGGAGTGGGAGAGATAGAGAGGGGGGAGGGGGCACAAACAAAGCAACATTTTGTTTATTTATTTTACGTTTAAATTTTTAAAGTTCAGCAGCAGAGAATTTCATTGAGGGAAATTTGCACATCGCAAAACAATGCCTCAATGGCTTTTGGTATTTAAGAAAATAAATATTTACAAGTTGCCCAAATGCCGCACGCAAATGGCCAATTCCAGTTGATGACGTTACTTTACACTGCATGGTCAGAGCGAGAGAGAGATGGAGAGAGAGATGGAGAGAGCGTTATTTTGCATGTGGTACAGTGGAACTGCCAAGCAAACATTGCGGCACCGAAAAGAGGCTTTCTTATAAAACGTCAGTCTAATTTCACAAGATCTACTGTTTGGGCATACAAAGAATGAGCTGGTCATTGGCAGCAAAGAGCGACAGCTGACAATAATCAGATCGGGCAGGTCGCCAGCGAACAATTCTGGTTCACACTCAATTTATCTTTTACCAAATGGTTTACCGAATTCCCTTTATAATGTCAATGTCAATGAGCATTTGTCGATCCTTAAGCAAAAGATGCATTTAAGCATTCTAGTCGACTTTGTCGTACTTAAAGATCTTCTTTCGTTGGTTTCAAACAACTCCTCTCAAGCAACATAAACCATAGAAACGAGAAAGCTAAGCTAACTTCGTTTGTGCCGAAGTTTTCATACCCTTGCAAGTGATCTCTTAAATATTTTCAAAAAATACTCTTTTTCCCATTTTCCGATCCTTTGTTCGTATGGCAGCTATATGATATAGTCATCCGATTTGGCCAAAAATTTTTAAAATTATGTGAAAGCATGTGAAACCCACAAATATAAAATTGCAGGATGCTACCATTAAAAACAAAAAAGTTTTTCTAACTAAGACCGTTTTTCAGACATATCTTTTGTATGGCAGCTATACCATATAGTTGTCCGATTTTAATAAAACTTGGTAGAATTATAAAAAAGCATAGAATTCCTACGATTACACAGTTTGGAGACGTTTCCGTTTAAAAGAAAAAAGTTTTTCTCTTTTTTAAACAGTCTTTTGATCATAGCTCGACCGCTGTTCATCCGATCTTCAGCATTCTTTTGGCGGATCGATAAGTTTTCTTGATTGCTAAACATGTATAGAAGGAATTAACCATTTATTTTGGAGACTGTGGGAGATATGATGTTTTTTATAAACTGCGGGGGTGGGAGGGAAATTGGAAATAAACTTGAAATGCCTGCAGACATAAGAAACATGTGTCCCATTCATGTCAAACCGCTATCTCTTACCATCTCTGAGATCTGTGCGTTTATACGGACAGTCAGACTTACATGGCTATATCGACTTGGCTGTTAATGCTGATCAAAAATGTATATACTTTATGGGGTCGGAGATACTTCTTTCTGGCTGTTACATACTTTTGCACAAACTTATAATACACTATGTACCTACGGTACAGAGTATAATAAGACGCGAAGGAACATTTCCAAAAACACATTCGTGTTGAACTTCATCTAGAATTACCAGCAACCCTTCAATATTCTACACTTTGTGGTATAATATGGCTTGTACCATGCGCTGAGTGTGTAAGCGTTTATGGCTATCGAATGAACTCTGTGCGTATGGGCCATGGGCCCGAAGTAGATCAAGCCAGACAGTCGGTAAAACCCGCCAGGAGGAAAAGAGCCCACCTTATTGATGTGGCTCTAAGTGTAAAATGCAATGCTATTTTTATATTTGAGCAATCTACCCATCAAATTGCTCAATATATTTCAGGTTTTTTCAGAAGTTAGAAGAAAAGGCTTTAAGGGCCTTTAGAATTGAAAAGCTACTTCATGTGCCTGCAAGTATTCATTAGTTTTTAATACATTAACATGATGTTCTTTAAATTGTGACTTCAAGTCGCTTGGGTTCACAATTTTAAATATATTTTCCAATATTTATAATAGTTGTGGCAAACAAACACCTCAGCCCACTGTGTGTGTGAACTTAGTTTCATGCGGCGCCTAAAAGTAGGCCAGGTAAACTGTTAAGAAAGCAACGGAAGTCAGCAAAATATGGCAAACCTTTGACTCCTGGCCATTTTGTGTATTCAAATGAATTTTAAAAGATTTTATTGAGTCATTCCATTTAACAAATTTCAAAATTCTCTTTAAACACAAAAAAAATAAACAACATTTTGCATCTCTGAGCAATTTGCAGTACCCTGCCAAATCGTTTCTCCTCCTTCCCCCCCCAACGTACCTAAATCAATGTCCATAATTATGCGTCACACAACAATTTGCTGCATAAAATAATGGCAAGTGCCTTTCCCTTCTCCCCCCTCCCCCCTCCGTTGCACATACAATTTATGGCAAATGCAACGCAGCAGCCATAAATTTTTATGCAAGGCAAACAGAATCTGCGGCAGCCGCATCAGTGGGGAGTAAAAATCTCATCAAAACACACAAAAACGAAGAAAAATATTGAATGCAATTTTATTTGCCGCAGAAGCGCAGCGGGAGCAGGAACTGCAGAACTGTAAAACGTTGCGGGTAGAATTATGGAAATATATCATAAGCATAACCTGAGCCACCTGAGCGAGTACCCTGGATGTGTGTAACTATGCTACTTAGTGTCTGTTGGTGTTTACCTAAGAGACTGCCACTGCTTAGACTGTCACGCACACACACACACACACACCCGAGCGAAATCTTATTTCCTGGCGCATCCTTAAAGCACTGGCAGACTCTGAAGTTGATTCATTTGGCAGCCACATGCACTCGCACCCGCCTGCCCCACCTTAAATGAATTTACCCCACCACCCCCCCTCCTTTGTTTGTTTGTTTGTTTGGCTTTGGCTTTGGCCTGTGTGCGTGCTACCTGGTTTGAGCTAAGCTGGAATCTGACTCAATTGTTGTCCTGTCTGGCTTTTCTCTCTCTCTCTCTCTCTCCTTTCGCATTCTTTGTGCTGCTTCTCATCAAAATCCAGTTTAAGATTTTTGATTTAATTTTGTTTGTTTGTAGCTGGTTGCCTGGTTGAGTTTTGCTAGCTGCACGTTTTTGTATTTTGATTTGTTGGCTTGGTCCTAGACAAATCTCTGGCAAAGGGCTGACTCTGACAGAGACATACGAGAACGCACCAACACACACACACACACACACACACATAATATACAAATATGTCATGATAAGCCCAAATTGGTTTGACAATGCCAAGCCAAACGAAATATATATATATTTATAAATAAAAAAGAAATGCTGGTCCTTTGATATGTTATGGCAAGGGACAGTTGGTATAAAGAATGGAAGTGAATGATTTTGGTAACTCTTTTTTGGGAACTGTAGCTGGCTAGGGTAATGTATAGGAGATTGAAAATTGTATCGTTTTAATTAGTAACCGACATGTCTTCCTTCTCAAAGGAACTTACTTATGGGCAGTCCTACGGCGCCGCTTGGTATCCACCCAAATGTCTACTGCAGAAGCTGCTGCTGAGTTGAAGGAGGGGAAAGCGTCCTGCATCTTCTATGTCACTGTCCAGCGCTCAGTGGCAGACGATTCACAATCCTAGGTCAGCATTTTCTACCAACCATTTCAGCTGTTTCTGAATTAGGAATTACTTTGTACACAAATTCCTGCTACTTTATAAGAGGTTTGGCAGCTGGGTGAGCTGGGGAGTGACTTTTCCTGGTATTTTCATACTGTAGGTCAATTCATACAGACTTTATCCTTTTATTCAACCATAAATATAGAATTTAAGTATACTAGTTTTTTGAAACTCCTCCTAATGACATTTCTTTTATGCTTCTCTCGTCAACAGCCACGCCCCCTGACTTAAGCTGCCATTTGGAGCAGGACCCCGTTTTGGTTTGGGTCTGCTGGAGATCACAGTGGGTCTGGTGCACATGCGGAAAAACCATAGCCTGCAGATTTGTGAAAAGACATTGCCTGAGATGTTATTTGATTCCAAGTCGTTTGTGCCGACAGCTAAAGGAGGCACAGGATCTGCGTTGTGTCAAGGATCCCCTCTATATATAATATTATATAAGCAAAATGTACAGCAACTTTTACTCTGTTATTTTGTTTTGTTTTAAATAAAGCCTGAATCAAACATAACTTCTATTGCTTTGTCATTTATTCCGAAGGATACAGATCGCCTAGCAGGATGTTAGCTAAGCCGTGGGTGAGGTTTGGAAGTCCTTGTATAGGATACGTCACATTGCTGCTAATCAAACTGGCTGGGAAGCACCATTTAACGTCTCAAACTTTTTTAATATTTTTTATTTTTAATATTTTTTTTTTACTGGACAGTGCTTTCCAAACCGCGAACTCCAAAATGGTACAGTTTGACAGGGATTAGACAACTCGCCAAAAAGTACAGTTTTAGAGTCCGCAGTTTGGGATGCACTGGGAAATTTTGCAATGCTTCCAAAACTGCTGGCTCTAAAACTGTACTTTGGCGAGTTGTCTAATCCCTGTCAAACTGTACCATTTTGGAGTTCATAGTTTGAAAAGCACTGTCCAGTAAAAAAAAAATCTTAAAATAGTTTTAGACGTTACATTTTCAAACCTCACTAGCGGTGCAGCTGTCAACGTACTGGGCGATCTGTAGCACTGTCCAATTTCAAACTGTGCCGTCGGGACTCTCACACTGTAAGACCGCATCCGTTCAAAGGACTGGCAAGGACTGGCAATGGGTATTCATCTGTAGCACTGTACAATTTCAAACTGCGCAGTGGGGACGCTCACACAAGGACTGGCAATGGGCATTCATACATATAGTGATCCTTCCAGCCTTCTTAAGGGCAACGATAAAATTATGAAACGTGTCCTTAGCAGCCTGCTGAAAATGAAAGATGTCTCCCACTTCAAAATCAAATAAACACCAATC
This sequence comes from Lordiphosa andalusiaca, assembly GCA_035044965.1. Taxonomy (NCBI): domain Eukaryota; kingdom Metazoa; phylum Arthropoda; class Insecta; order Diptera; family Drosophilidae; genus Lordiphosa; species Lordiphosa andalusiaca. Next base: position 345,095 of record JAWNNM010000966.1, read on the forward strand.
TCTTGTCCAAAAAACTGTAAAATCGTTTCTTTATTTGACGTTTAAGTAACAAGAAGTATATAAAACTAAGGACATAAAGGATTTGTATAGATTATACTATTGCACTCGCAGCATCACCTTCATCATCCATCAGCAGCAAAGGAAAGCTCAACCAGAAAATTCATATCCCGAGCCAGCGCAGTTATGTGCCATGCCAAACTAGGATGCTGGGGCTCCTAGCTAACTCCTCTTTGGAAAGTGCTGTGTGGCTCCAAAACAATGTCCGTATGCCTGCACAGGTAGTTTAATTTGTTCGCAGGACCTGCAAATAGAAAGCATTATAAGTAAATTGTTATCAACTGTCATTTAAAAGGATATGCTATCCCGGTGCCCCATGTATTGTTGGCTTTAATAACATTTTAGCTACCTGGTAGGAAAGTTATAAATTCTACAAAAGGAAGTCAGGCTGAAATTCACGCTCCAAACAACCAAATAAATATCTACGTGGACAGCCAAGCAGCAATCAAGGCAATACAGGGACACTCCATCAACTCCAGAAATGTGCTGGAGTGCAGGGAAACACTAGGTGCAAATCTAGTAGATTCCCAGCCACCGGAAGGACAATGATGGAGACGAGCTGGCAGACAGTCCTACAACAGTCGGAGTTCTAGAAACACTCCATACAGACGCTAAACGGCAAGATGGAGGAGATAGCAGAGATAGCAACCGGATGCAGTTGTTAGTTAGGACTAGAACCGCCCAAATAATGTGGCCTACTTTTTGGGATGATCCTTTAATAGCTGTTTCAGTGGGGTGTCCAGTTGTTAGTTAGGACTAGAACCGACCAAATAAAGTTGCCTACTTTCACGATGACCCTTTAATAGCTGGTACATAAACCGGTTACATTCGAAAATTCAAAATCAAATAAAGAAATAAAATTAGAGGAGAGTAGCTTGGGCTCGACCAAAGTTTGTATATCCTTACAGCACGTTTCTTCTAACTATTTTAAAGGCCATTTCCACTGAAAACAAACAAACTTTTGTATGACAGCTATACCATACAGATGTCCTATTTCGACCAAACTTAGTAGAATCATGGGAAAGCATAGCAAACTAAGAAATACAAAGTTTGAAGACGTTTTCTCTGAAAACAAAAAAGTTTTTTTAACTAAAACTAGTTTCTGGACCGATCATTCATATGGCAGCTATAATTTATAGTCATTCGATCTTAACAAAACCTTAAAGAATTGTGTGAAAGCTTAGAAAATAAATATATGAAAATTTTTAAGAGGTTTTCATTGAAAACAAGAAAGTTTTTCTTACCCAGACTACTTTTCTAACCTTACTTTTGTATGGCAGCTATACTATATAGATGTCCGATATCGACCAAACTTAGCAGAATCATGAAGAAGCCTTTAAAACTAGTTAATACGGAGTTTGGAGACGTTTGCTTAAAAAACAAAAGAGTTTTACTGCCTAGAACTAGTTTTTCGACCGATCGTTCCTATGGCAGCTATATGATATAGTCATCCGATCCGGCCGGCTCCGACAAATGTGCAGCGTATTTGTAACAGAAGACTTCTTGCAAAGTTTGGTGGCAATAGCTTTAAAATTGACGGAGGAGTTAGCATAGAAACAGACGGACAGATGGACATGGCTATATCGACTCAGCTCGTCATGCTGATCAAGCATATATATACTTTATGAGATCGGAAATGCTACCTTCTATGCGTCACAAACATCTGCACAATTTAAAAACGAATGAACAGGATATTTTGCAGACGGGACACTCGACTGCAGCGCCCTCACTTGATATTTCTTAGTTTTAGAAGGATTTCTCTTACTTTTATTTGAGTGTCCGCACATGATTAATCCATAATTCACCACATCCAACAGCAAAATTGACTTGACTTAAGTCTTAACCAAAACTGACAGCATTCAATGCGCCTCATTTATCCCTGAAAAGTCACCCCAATGTGCCTTTAAAGGCAAAACTAACACCTCGGGGCTGTCTTCAAGTACAATTTGAAAATCAAATTAAATACGCTGCATTAGGCACAACAAAAACAAATGTGCAACAAACTGTGGCCTGTAATGCACAGTCAGAATTATGCTGACTGTCGCCAGAGGGGGTCGAGGGTCGCATGGGGTGGGGGGGTGTCGTGGGGCGAAGACTCACAATGAAATCACAGCAAATTAGTTGTAATTGAATTGCTGACAGTCGCCGGCAACAACATTGCCGTTTACTTTCTATATGAGCCTTGCAGCTACCATAATCGCCTTAAAGCCAACTTGTTGATGGGCAAACGACCCCAGACAAGGTGAGTTGAGCGTCTGCGGGGTAGTGAACTTCGACTACAACTACAACGTTGTTGCTGTTGCTGTTGCTGCCCACTTGTAGTTGCCAGCTGACGACAAATATTTGTCGTTTTAGTCTAATTAAATTAGTTACAAACGCTGCCGCCCGGTTTCCCTTGAGGGGAAAAAGGTATAAATTTCCGTGTGAGCGGCCAAGCCGTGTAAATTTCGCAAATGGCTGGTCGTTGGACAACGGGCGGTCGCCAAATGGAATAAAATGTAATTCAGTCAGTTGTGAGCGCGCGCCTTAACGTATGCAACAAACGCAGAGGGCCATAAAAGATTGTGTATAGAATGTGGCAGGACGGGCGTATTTTAGTTCCCTCTAAGCCTCACATATGAGATTCCGTCGTAGCCATCGTCCATTGTGCGGTAAAGTTGAACAATTGCACACGTTTTTATGTGCCAGAATGCAAGAAGTAAGTGGCTTAAGTGCAGTCCAGGAAGCCAAGTTGAATTATGTAGTTATAAACTGGAGAGCCAGAGTCAGCCAGCTTTTGTGCTGTCCGGTGTGTGCTTCAATTGGGAAGGCTGCCACAAAAACCAAAAGGTTTTAGATTTTAATTCAAAACTTGGATTTGAGAGGGAGAATAAAGCCTTAGTCAGGGGACAGTTTGTTACTGCAGCTGCACCTAATTACTTTAACCATCAATTCTGTTGCGCATTTTTTTAATGTATGCATATAATTCCCATTTCGATTTTTATCCACCTACAGATAAAACCGAATTTATGTTGGCACTTTTATGACTGACACAGCAAACAGCAAACAGCAAAAAAAAAAAACAGACTACGCGTACATATTTATCCGTTAAACGACAAACGCGCACTCTTCGCACTTATAATTCTATTAAGTTAATTAAACAATGCACCAACTGCGCGGGGGGAGGGGAAACCTTTTGTTCACAGCCAGCACAATGCCAACAGTTTGCCATTTTTTATGTTTGTTGTTTCCAAGCACACTCGTTATAGTTTTTTTCAAGCCCTTAGTCGATTTTATTCACAGCGTGTGAATATTTTATGGCTTAAACCGGGACCCCAAAAAAAAAAAATCACTTTTAAAGCGGCGGCGGCATTTTTTGTTTGTAAATTTTTGTAATATTTATGCAAAATTGAAAGATTTAATGAAATTCAATTTGTATCTAATGTGCAATCGAATGGTGAAATGTAAACAAATTGAATCAAACTTACACCTGGCCATAGAAACAAACATCGGGGAAAACTAGAAAGAAAATTCTAAACAAAAAGTGATTGAACTTGAAATACAATCAAAAATTGGCCATAACATGTGTGATACCATTTATGAATGGTTTTATTTTTGTGTGATATTTTGTAGTGCTCCAGCGTTGCTTGAAGCGGCAACAGAGTGAAAAAATTACAAAAGAAAACAGTCAAAATTAATGTGGAATTTTGTACCAATTGAATGATGAAAAAAAGCATACAAAGTGGTGGTGTTGGAAGTCAGTTTGATTAATTGCAATTGGACAAACTTTAATGTAAAAAATTAAGTATAAATTGAGAATGCGAAGAGACGGTATTGAGCCGCACCGAATCCTGGTAAAGCGAACTCCAAACCGAACCTTCTTCCTTGCAGAAATGCTGCACCGAAGCGAAAACCACAAAGAAAAACGTTTCGGTTCGGTTCGGTTCAGTTCTCTGACGAGTTTTAAATTACAAATTTACATATTTTACAACATGTAGTCCTATAATTCATCTACAATTGCCCGCCGAACTCTAAATATGATAAATTGATTACTGATTTGAACAATCTGTAGTAGTTCTTAACCTTAATTCAATCTTAGGTTAGGTAAGGTTAGGCTAGCTACAATAAATTGTCCAATTCAGATAGGACCATTGCGAACCATATACATGCTCTATCAAATCCAGGTAGAGTTTCTCCCCATTGAATTCAATCTTAGCCAGGAGAGATGTTTCTTATATAATATGTTAAATAGGGCGAATAAGATGCCTGATATGCATTCTTTTCTAGCCTACATTCTCTTCTCTTCGAAGAGCAAATCCTCTAGTAACTTTTAGACGCATCCTGCATTATAAATTGGGACATTCTTCTAATTATTATAAAGATATTCAAATGGTTCAAAGGAATTCCATTTCTAAAGTGTGCGCAAAGTCACATTACGAACCCATGAACCCAACCGAAGCCGCGAAAACTTGTAATGAACCGAACCGGCGGTTCAGAAACTGTGTGAACCACTGAACCAAACTAGTACCATTTTTCGAATTTTTTTGTATTCCTGGCGAAAACATAACTCAGCAGTTCCATATATGTCTTAAATATCCTACTATTCATCCAAGGGAGCTGAAAAATCATTCAAAGGATGATCCTTTTTCATTTAATTTAGATGATTTTCAGCTCTGTGGTTTCACTAAAAGGATATTTAAGACATATTCTTCCCAAATGGATACGGGAAATCATCCAATGGATATTTTCATACCCTTGCAAAGGATATTATAATATTGCCCAGAAGTTTGCAACGCATAGAAATATTCATTTCCGACCCCATAAACTATATATATTCTTGATCAGGGTGACGAGCTGTGTCGATTGAGCTTTCCGTCTGCCTGTCTGTCTGTTTCTATGCAAACTAGTCTCTCAGTTTTAAAGCTATTGAGCTGAAATTTGGCACAGAGTCTTCTTTTTGCTGCACACTACTAATATGTCGGATCGGATGACTATATCTCATAGCTTCCATAGCAACAATCGGTCGGAAAACTAGTTTTAGTGAGAAAAACTTTTTTCTTTTGAATGGAAACGTCTTTTAACTTTGTAATCGTAGACTTTCTATGCTTTTTTATAATTTTGCTAAGTTTGATAAAAATCGGACAACTATATGGTATAGCTGCCATACAAAAGATGGGTTTGAAAAACAGTCTTAGTTAGAAAAACTTTTTTGTTTTTAATGGTACCATACTGCAATTTTGTATTTGTTTGTTTCACCTGCTTTTGCATAATTTTACAAATTTTTGGCCAAATCGGATGACTATATCATACAGCTCCCATACGAATGATCGGTTGGAAAATTAGAAAAAGAGTATTTTTTGAAATAATATATATTTAAGCGAGCACTTGCAAGGGTATAAAAACTACGGCATAGCCGAAGTTAGCTTAGCTTTCACGTATTTCTCTGTGCAGTATAAATATTTAGAAAATATAGTTTTGATATAATTTTAGACAAATTTTAAAGAAGAATTGCAGGAAATTCTTTAAAAACCGAACTTCTTTCCATGTAAGCGGTATTTGACTTGATTGAAAGCAAGTTTATATGGAAGTTACAGCAGCATGTTTTTTCAATGAGAGTTGACTCCAATTGTGGCCCTAACTAAGCTCTTGGAGTAAAGAGAGCAGAAAAGCGACAGAAAAGGCAAATAAATTATGAAAAAGGAATACCTTAAGCCTTAATCCAATCATAAATTAATTAAATTCAATTCTCAAATTCACAAAACTAATGTCATTCAAATTTCTCCGCACCGCACCGCACCACAGCCTAATGAAACAGCTCTTCAATTTACAAAAACAAACTAAAAAAAAAAAAAACACAAAACTTCTACCAAATTAAATGTGTAAAATGCTTGGCACTTAAAAAGAGCTTAGTTGACCAACCGGTGGCAACAAAAAAAAAAACAACCGAAAACATTTCTATATATTTTATAAACAGCTTAAATGAAAAGTTTTTTGGACAACCGAAAACCATAAACCAAGACAAAAAACCAAAGTGTGGGGATTTGCAGTAACTTTAAAGTTTTGAGTTTTGGGCTTAGGTTTTGTGTGAGTCTGTTAAGCCCTGTGACATGTAGCCGGGCCGGTCAAATGAACCGAGAGTTGGTGGGAGCAACCAAATTACCAGCCCTCAATTCTCTCCTTCTTTTTTTTATTGTGTGCCCAGTGAATTATAAGTAAATAGCTTCAAACTGCAAAAACATGGGTCGTAAGAAGAAATTACCAACGGGCGTAAGTATACAAAAAAATAACAATGTTGATCAACTCTTAAAGTTAGGCTAAACGCTTCAATGGCACCGTTCATTTCCATACCATTTAAGGAGCAGCCAAATCCAGTTGCCAGGCTGCCGGCATCCGCCACTTTGCACTTAATTTTCTTATATGTTTATTTTTTATTTATTTGCAATTCCGTTTACAACAAAACACACAAACACAACACTCATGTGCTCCTCCTGTCTCCTGGCTCTCTAAAAATATGCCAGGTATCGCCTGGTGGCGCCAATGGCAAAACCGCCACCTCAGCTAAAACTGTGGGCGGGTGTTGTGTACCGCTGGGATTACCACAACCTTTGCTGCTCGAGGAGAAGAAATTTCTGCTGGCCGTGGAGCGTGGCGATATACCAAATGTGCGCAGGTGAGTATCCTACACGCATTGGAGCCGTTTTTTTGTTGTTGTTGTTGTTTAACAACTGATACCGTGTGCGAAAGGGTGGTGGGGAGGCGGGGTATATTGGATTCGAAGTTGGTGTCACTTGACAGAAGTTACTCGTTAGAAAAGGAATCAAAGTGCGTCCATTCTTCTACCATAGCCCTGGCTGTCTCTTAAGTGTGTTCCATTCTGGGAAAACTTTAGTAGGTAGGTGGATGCAGCAGAGATTCTCCTTCTGTCCGTCTTTTAGACTATTAATTTGAAGTACTTTCATTCTGGTTCCACTTGACTGGCTACAAGTTGTCACTTTCTGCAGTTAATCTGGTCACACCGAAACTATAACCCATACCAAAATCACTTGCACAAATACCCCTTTTATAGAAAACGCACAGTTACAAGTGACTTGCACATATAGCAATTTTCTACTACCAAAATGTTTGTTAATGTGAATGTACATACACTTTCCCATATCCCAGGGTATCATTGAAGCGTCCCCTTTTAAATTTTTGGGCACCCTTGCCTGTTTTTTAAACGCCACTCCCGCTCAAGAATAGCAGGTGTCGATGGGCCTGGTAGCTGGCAATGTGGGTAACATAAATCCCATCACGGTTTCCCCCTCCCCTCAGGTGGGTGTGTGTGTGGGGGGGGGGGGGGTGTGTAAATTCGGGTGGCTTCATTTATTTGCATGGCCCACCCGGGCCCAGCCACTTAATAAGCTGCTGCTTCTTCATCTTCGCCTTGTCTTTCCGGCAGTTTAAGGTACATTTTAATAAATTTACAATTAATTTCGTTTGCTTGTGTAATGAATATTAAAATAAGAAAAAAATTGCCCACCCTCCCTGCTCCTCCTCCTCCTCTAAGCACCCTTACTGTAGCTGATGGCAATTCGTTTGACCAACTCGGAATTGTTCGTCTCATAGCCATGATAATGATAGGCCACCACACGCACCACAGACAGGCATTGTGGATCAAACTCATGGAAACCGTCATCACACCGATCACGATTGGCCAGCCACATGCGATACTCAAGGTCGCAGGTCAGTGGCGGGGGTTCACCCACCAGGTTGTGCTCACAAAAGCCCAGGTCATTCGGATCATCCGTTGGCGTTGCAGCATATCGTGGCTCGGTGGCTGTAAGAATATGTATGTCCAAATTGGCCACCACACCACCTGACACACCGCACTTACCCAAAAACATTGCTTGCGGTGCATAGGTTATCCGACTCTCACCCACATCTTGGGGCAGGGGCGGCGAACGGCTGATGTTGATGTGGTTGAACAGCTCCACCCTCTCCATATACTGCTGCCAGTCTACCTCCTCATTGAATTCATCCAGCGAGCTCATCTTGAAGGTTGCTCTCCGACTGAGAGAGAGAGAGTTTTCCACAAATGTGCGTGAAAATTGTACTTGAAACTGAATGCAGAGCCTGCTTAACACTTTGACAACTTTGGTTTGGCCCACCTTAGTGGGCCATTTATGAACAATTTTTAATTGTTTTGATAAAATCTGTGAGAATGTATATGTATATATATATATATAGATGACGTGTACATAAGTATCAAGCTGTGTCGTGTCAATGGCGCTGTGCTGCTGCTCGGGTGTCGGCGACTTAAAAATTGATAAAACGGTACGGATTATAGCTCTTCATTTCATCCAGTGTATAACGATAGATAACCTTGGCCGGCTCCTCTTCGGAGCCCACGGAATCCTCCTCCTCGCGTATCTCATTGATACGCTCCACGCGTATGCCCTTCATTTGGCAGGCGCGGCGATACAATTCCTCTTCGCGGTCCATATAAAAGTTGCACGGCGAGGGGGCGGGGCTATGCACTGGCACCGCAGCTGCCGGCGGTGCTGGTGGTGGGGTTGGTGTTGGGATAACCAATGGATAGCCCACACCGGGCGCCGCAAAAGGCGGTGGTGGCGGTGCAAACCAATTGGCGTGCGGCGAGGGTAGATCAGCTCCCGCGCCCAATTTGACGGTTTGCGTTTCTAATGCGTTTCAAAATGGTCAAAATGGTTTGCCGCTGTCCATTCTAAATGCAGTCACACTTACCCTTATTCTTACGGGCCATTTTGATAACCAAAACTGGTCCCTCGGTGGCGGCGTCCATGCTGGAGATTCGGTACAAATAATTTAAGGGCCAAATGGAAATGTTTTCAATCGGATTAACCGGGATTAGTAGTAATCGTTGATGTGAAAATATATTATAGTTTTTATAGTTTTCTTGGAATTTTTCTTTTAAAAAAACAACAATTTATGTCGACGAACGCTTTTGTACTGAAAATGGGGACAGGCCACATTGGGACACACAAAATTTGTGAGTTGACAGCTGGGAAGCAAAGGTAACTAGATGGGTTTAAGGGTGTACAAATTTGATAGTATTCTCTTATTTTGGTGTTTTCCAGGGATGCAAACGGGTTGTGAACGGAACCGGAATTGTAAAGACCCTGCCGGAAATTGCACTTGATATAATTGCACTTGAAAATAATTATAACATTGTGGAGTTTTCCAACTTACACTTAAAGAACTGCAAGAGCTGGAAATTAGGGGATCCCAAGCTCACCTAATATTGCTATGTTTGATAAAAATCTGATAACTATGATAACTAATTTGATCAACATAAGGTTGTTGTATAAAACTGATGGATTAATTCGCCTTCATGCCTTTCCAATTGAGTCCATCGAATTCATAGAGGAAGGTTTGATGCAGATTTCCTTAATTATTTAGCAGTAAATGCTGCAAGTACCAAAGTTCACTTAAGGAAATGGGAAGTACTTCACCCAACCCAACTTATGGAAGATAATTTTTATATAAACCACACTGATGAGTCTTTTTCGAGCACCATTTGATGATTGAAAAGAGTTAACCATCATGTGCGATCTACAGAAGACTCGAAAATGTCTCATGTTTATGCTCCAAATGTGCTTGATTGAAATACGACTCGAAAAATAGACGGAAATGACTCGAAAATGAGATGAAACTGATCAGAAGAGCGGGTTAGAACAACTATTTAAGAAGAGTCGCGGCTAGGGTATCATTTTCTCCCTATAAAAGTATAGGCGAGCGCACTTTTAACTATTTCAATCGAAAAGGACTTGAATGTGATCAAAAATATCTTAAAATGAACGGTCCTTCGAAAAATGGAAGAAAACGACTCCAGGCGTTCTAGACCAAACGGGATAGAGTTCATACCGTTTTGTACTTAAAATTTATACTTCAAAATACTTTAATTGAGTACGATACATTGTAAAACCATAAAACTACTGTCAATATGTTTGAAATGGCAAGAAAACAGAATTGAGTTTAGAACAATTTTAAACAAAATAGAGGAAAGTTAATTTCGGCTCGGCCGAAGTTTGTATCCCTTTGCAGCACGTTTTTAAACTAATTTGAAGGACATATCCGCTGACAACAATCAAGTTCTTTTCAATAAGACTACTTTTCGAACTCTACTTTTATATGACAGCTATACTATATAGATGTACGATTTCCACCAAACTTGGTGGAATTATGAAAAAGTATAGCAAACTAAGAAATACAAAGTTTGGAGGCATTTTCTTTGAAAACAAAAAAGTTTTTCTCACTAAAACTAGTTTCTCGACCGATCTTTCCTATGGCAGCTATAACCTATAGTCATCCGATTTTGACAAAACTTTAAATAATTGTATGAAAGCTTATAAAATAAATCTATGCCAATTTTAAAGAGGTTTACACTGAAAACAAAAAAGTTTTTCTTACTAAGACTACTTTTTTAACCTTACTTTTCTAGGGCAGCTATACTATATAGATGTGCGATTACGACCAAATTTAGTTGAATTATGGAGAAGCAATAAAAACTAGGAAATACAGAGTTTGGAGACGTTTGCATGAAAAACAAAAAAGTTTTTCTAACTAGAACTAGTTTTTAAACCGATCGTTCCTATGGCAGCTATATGTTATGGTCATCCGATCCGGCCGTTTCCGACAAATGTGCAGCGTATTTGTACCAGAAAACTATGGGCAAAGTTTGGTCATGATACGGACGGAGGAGATAGCATAGAAACAGACGGACGGACAGACGGACATGGCTATATATATATATATATATATATGCTATATATACATATACTTTATGTGGTAGGAAATGCTTTCTGCTTACAAACATCTGCACAATCAATATAAAAATGTTAGATTGGGTACATAATAGACTCCGAATTTTCACTTGACACCGTTTGTACTTAATTCAAGTATAAAATACTTGCATTTTTCTGAGTGTGGGTATAAAAAGTTGTCTATTTTCCAATGGCAGCGTTCTTAGACTCGGACATTGTTGATATTAAACGCCTGTAAGCAGATTTCTCAAAAAATGGTTCAATACTTCAACTGTTTTTTCCCCCCTCTTTCATGTGGAATTATGACCAGGTCAAATACTTTTCAAGATCCAAGTCCAAATTCACAATTTCTTTGGTAACTAAATTGATTTTTCTATTTTCGATTCTCAGTTTTTAAAGTGCTTGCAAGGGCATTGCACAAACTTGGTCAAATCAACATATTTTTTTATGGTGAGTGCCTTTTTGGCACTCGATTGATTGGCAAAGTTTTCTGCTCCCCCCCCCCTCATCGACCCTCCTCTCCTCATCGCTTGTAATTAGAAACTCGGGCACCAACTTTGATTTAACAAAAAGAGGAAAAGTTCTTTGGCTTCTTCAAAATATTTTTCTTTCTCTCTCTCTCTCTCCCCCTGTCTCGCTTTAATTACACCGCCAACCACGCCCACTTTATTAAGCACCTCTTCCTCTCCCCCCCCATCTACATATTCAGAATTCTGCAGAAGGCTCTGCGCCAACAGTATATCAACATCAATTGCATGGATCCATTGGGTCGACGCGCCCTAACGCTGGCCATTGACAACGAGAATCTTGAGATGGTCGAGCTGCTCGTCATAATGGGTGTGGAGACAAAGGACGCCCTGCTGCATGCCATCAATGCTGAATTCGTGGAGGCTGTGGAGCTGCTGCTGGAGCATGAGGAGCTAATTTACAAGGAGGGTGAACCGTATGTGAGTTATAAAGCTAAGCTCAGCTAATTTGTGGCCCACATTATCGTCTGGGCTAACATGATTTTAATCAGTTTTGGGGTGGGTTGGAGTACTCGTTGGGCACGTACCAACGCTGGAGACACTTCGAGTGGCAAATAAAGGACCCGAGTCTGGCCTCATATTTATGCGCACGAGCACGCTTCATTAGGCAGCCATTGGGAGCAGTTGGAGCGTGAAAATTACCATTGTTACGCATATGCAATAAAAGCGTTTACCATTAAATGAGACACTGGCCCAGTCAACACTTTCCTACAGTTTTGTGGCTTATTTAGAGTATCTAATGATCTATGACAATTTCCCATTTCCCCACAGAGCTGGCAAAAAGTGGACATTAATACGGCCATGTTTGCACCGGACATAACGCCTCTCATGCTGGCAGCTCACAAGAATAATTTTGAAATTTTGCGTATTCTTTTGGATCGGGGAGCGGCGGTGCCGGTGCCACATGATATACGGTGAGTCCAGGAGAGCGAGACTGGGAAAGGAAAGGTGTAGCATCTCACCAACTAAGAGAACTCCATGAAGTTTGCCTCACTCTCAAATTAAAACCCCTTTCCTTGCCTTCCAGCTGCGGTTGCGAGGAGTGCGTCCGTTTGACCGGAGAAGACTCATTGCGCCACTCGCTGGCCCGTGTGAATATCTATCGTGCTCTGTGCAGTCCCTCACTCATTTGTCTCACCTCCAATGATCCCATACTGACAGCCTTTCAACTCTCCTGGGATTTACGTAATCTGGCCCTAACCGAACAGGAATGTAAGGCGGAGTATATGGAGCTGAGAAGACTGTGCCAAACATTCGCTGTGGATCTACTCGATCAGACACGCACCTCCAATGAGTTGGCCATCATTTTGAATCATGATCCACACATGTCTTCCTATGAGCCGGGTGATCGTATGACCCTCACACGTTTGGTTCAGGCCATCTCCTACAAGCAAAAGAAATTTGTGGCCCACTCGAATATCCAGCAATTGTTGTCATCCATCTGGTATGATGGTTTGCCCGGATTCCGACGCAAGGGTATAGTGGATAGGATCATTTGCATTGCACAGGTGGCGGTGCTGTTTCCATTCTATTGTCTGGTCTATATGTTTGCACCCAACTGTCAGACGGGGCAATTGATGCGCAAACCGTTTATGAAATTCATAATCCATGCCTCGTCCTATCTGTTCTTTTTGTGTGAGTAGAATTGCCAGCCTTTGCTCCACTTTCAACTCATTCCTGTGTGAACCTTTTTGCAGTCATTCTGATTTTGGTCTCCCAACGAGCGGACGATGACTTTGTGCGTCTGTTTGGCACCAGCCGCATGAAGGCCGAACTGGCTGAACAGGAGCAGCGTCAGCGTGGCCAGGCACCCTCCATGCTGGAGCTGGTTGTTGTGCTCTATGTGATTGGCTTCATGTGGGAGGAAATCCAAGAGATATTTGCCGTGGGCATGAAAAGTTATTTGCGTAATATGTGGAATTTTATAGATTTCCTACGCAACAGTCTCTATGTGAGTGTCATGTGTCTGAGGTGAGTGTGCGTGTCCTGGGCATGACTTTCAGCTGTTCCGTTTAACTGTTTCTTTTTGGCAGAGCCTTTGCCTATATACAGCAGGCGACGGAGATAGCCCGGGATGCACAGATGGCGTATATACCGCGCGAGAAGTGGCATGACTTTGATCCACAACTCATTGCGGAGGGTTTGTTTGCGGCGGCGAATGTGTTCTCTGCATTGAAACTGGTCCACCTGTTCAGCATCAATCCGCATTTGGGTCCGCTGCAGATATCGCTGGGTCGCATGGTCATCGACATAGTGAAGTTCTTTTTCATCTACTCGCTGGTGCTGTTCGCCTTTGCCTGCGGCCTGAACCAGTTGCTGTGGTACTTTGCCGCCCTGGAGAAGCGCAAGTGCTATGTGCTGCCGGGCGGTGAGGCGGACTGGGCGTCGCATGGTGATTCCTGCATGAAATGGCGCCGCTTTGGCAAGTAAGTCCAGTCATTTGAGCCATTTATAAGGCTAATTTGTTTTGTTGTCCTACTCCTCCCACTCCTCCTACTCCTCCTCAGCCTGTTCGAGTCCTCGCAGTCGTTGTTTTGGGCCAGCTTTGGTATGATGGGCCTGGATGACTTTGAATTGAGCGGCATCAAGTCCTACACACGCTTCTGGGGGCTACTCATGTTCGGCTCGTACAGCGTCATCAATGTGATTGTATTGCTTAATCTGCTGATTGCCATGATGTCCAATTCCTATGCCATGATTGATGTAAGTAGCCAGCCAGCGGGTGAGAGATGGCCTTTATTTTAGTTCTTTTCTGATTGTCAACTTGACTTGCAGAAGCACTCGGACACAGAGTGGAAATTTGCACGCACCAAGCTGTGGATGAGCTACTTCGAGGATAGCGCCACACTGCCGCCACCGTTCAATGTTCTGCCCTCGGTTAAGTGGGTCATAAGGCTGTTTCGCAAGTCCAGCAAGGCCATAGATCGACAACGCTCCAAGGTGAGTCCAAGCAGTGGTGCAGGCATTGTTTCTAGCATTTGTCAAGTCCTTGCAGAAGCGACAGGAACAGGAGCAATATAGTAAATATGACAATATCATGCGTTCCCTGGTCTGGCGCTTTGTGGCGGCCATGCATCGCAAGTTCGAGGATAATCCAGTGACCGAGGATGACATTAATGAGGTCAAGAGTGATATCAATACCATGCGCTATGAAATGCTGGAAATATTTGAGAATAGCGGCCTGGATGTGTCCTCGGCGAACAAAAAGGAGAAGCGTAAGTGACCCCAAAAAGGAAATTAATTTCTTTAACTTGTATTTCACTTGCAGAGCATCGACCACGTCGCATTAAGGTATGGGAACGACGTCTGATGAAGGGCTTCCAGGTGGCTCCCGTCAAGCCCGGCAGCAGCAGCAGTGAACCCGACATGTTTGCCCATGTGAACGGGGAGGCTGATATGAATGAGATCAAAATCGAGAGTATACCCTCCAAGCCAGCCAAGGAGACGGCTCGTGAGCGATTCCAGCGTGTGGCACGCACTGTGCTCCTGCAGTCCGCCACCCACAAGTGGAATTTGGTGCTGCAGCGCACCCTGCCCGACTCTCAGATAGGACGCTGCCACAGAAATGAGCGCAAAAATTTGCAAAACTTGGGCAAGGCCATTGAAGAGGCCAAAAGGTATGTCACATCTATGTACACATCTTCTAACCCTTTCTCACACAAAACCTTCCTTCTTTCCAGGCTAATCCTGCTCAATCCCGGCTGTACCTCGGGCCGTGAATCACCCATACGCATAGACTTTGAGGATGAGAAGACCAGCACTTTGCTGGAGCTGCTCAATCAAATTAGCGCCGAGATAAGCCACTGTGAGCGTCCGCCTCGCATTAAGCCCGTGTGGAGGCCACCCTTGAAATCGGTGCCAGCTCGCGCCCTGGCCGCTCAGACTGCCAGATCGCATACGGCGCCCGAACTTAAGCTCAGCCGTGGAGCACACGAATTGCGCCTGTGTCCCAGCAAGTTGGTTACCTCAGCTGTTCCGGCTGCTACTCTAAGAAAAATGGCACCCACTGCTCCACCACCAGCCAGTTGTAAACCCATTCGCACTCCCTTCTCGGTGGAACTGGCTCTGGCGGAACGCACTCATGGCATGCCAGCCAACAATTCCAATTCATTTATCATGGATGTGGTCAATCTAAATGAGAAGTGTGCCAAAACAGGCGAGGTGAATGATAGCGTTTCCGATATTAGCTCCATTGTGAGTCGGAGTCCCAAGCGGCCAAAGCATTGAAACTGGTGAAAATGTGATTCTAGGTCCAATAGTTGCCTAAACAGATATCAACTTTATTTATACATCCACTTAGAATAGCAACAATAAATGTCTGAGTGTGTGTGCGGAGACAAATGTCATTTGGTTACAGTGGGACATTTATGGGCGAATTTTGGTCACAAATCTAGCTTAAAAAGCTGAAGACTTGAAAAACTGGGAGTTCTTATTGCAACAACAATTGTTTCAATCCCAAAACACTGGACTTAAACCTGTGGCGGGTTTATACACTCTCTTTTGAGCTTACTTCGAGGTTATAAAATTCTTAAAACAAATTCATAAACTCTTAGAATAAGTACAACATATTCTGTGTGGAAGTCTTATAAGTTCTCGAAACAACCCCATAAGATTATTGAAACCAAAAAGGGGAACTTCAAACCAGTTTTCTTGGTTTCTTTTCCTGTTTTAAGCCCATAAAATTCTAAAGCCAGTCTCAAATTACACCAGGTAACCATATTAGACTTTATTCAGTACATTAATAGTGTTGGTAGTGATTCTAGATGATTTTTGTTTTCAGAAATGGTCCATCACTTCAAAATTTGTAATAATTTGAGCTTAAAGTTGCAAAAAGGTGCATATTTTTAACCTTCTTAGGATCGTTTTTTGGGGGGAACACATGCTTCTTCGATACTATCGGAAAGTAACTCTTCTTAGCTTTGAAAAGATCTATCCCAAACAATTCTACGATTTTTTTCAATAAAGATTTCCGTACAAATCCAAAAATATATATAAATAATAGTGGAAAGTTATACCATATAGATGTCCGATTTCGACCAAACTTAGTGGAATCATGGAAAAGCATAGCAAACTAAGAAATGCAAAGTTTGGAGGCGTTTTCTTTGAAAACAAAAAAGTTTTTCTCACTAAAACAAGTTTTTCGACCAAACATTCCTATGGCAGCTATATACTATAGTCATCCGATTTTAACAAAACTTTAAAGAATTGTGTGAAAGCTTATAAAACAAATATATGACAATTTTAAAGAGGTTTACATTGAAAACAAAAAAGTTTTTCCTACTAAGACTGTTTTTCTAGCCTTACTTTTGTATGACAGCTATACTATATAGAAGTCCGATTTTGACCAAATTTGGCAGAACTGTAGAGCAGCATTAAAAACTAGTAAATACGGAGTTTGAACACTTTTGCTTAAAAAATAAAAAAGTTTTTCTCATTAGAACTAGTTTTTCGACCGATCATTTCTATGGCAGCTATATGTTATAGTCATCCGATCCGGCTGGCTGCGACAAATGTGCAGCGTATTTGTACCAGAAGACTTCGTGCAAAGTTTGGTTGCGATAGCTCTAAAACTGACGGAGGAGATAGCATAGAAACAGACGGACGGACAGGCGGGCGGACAGACAGACAGACGGACGGACGTACAAACGGACAAGGCTAAATCAACTCAGCTCGTTATGCTGATCAAGCATATATATACTTTATGTGGTCGGAAATGTGCGACCAAACATCTGGACAATTTCAATATACCTTCTGTAAGGGTATACAAAAATATATAAAAATATATAAAACCTGTATATCTAATCCACAACCTATCCTAGTCAAATAAGGTCTAAAATACACGAATTAACCAAAAATAGTTACAGAAAACTGCCTTCACTCCATAAAAGAAGTGTTAGAACCAGTTGGGAATTTCAAGAACACATTCGCTTAAGAATAGTTGTAAGAAATGATGATTGCTGAAAGTACAAGTAAAGATAAGAAATTGCATCACTGTATAAACTTCAAGGTTTGTTTGCAAATCAGCAAAGCTGGCCCATAGTGCTTATATTTGTGTACGCAGTCTTATACAAATAAGACACACCAACGTCTGCATACTCTTAAAACAAAATATTAAACCCAATTCTTGAATTCATATCAAACAAGTACCAAAATTTAAGTAAATTATACAACATTTCTCAAAGAATTTCAACAGACTCGATGTCTAATTGAAGTAGCTGCTGTTTACTCTAGTATTTGCCATTTGCATATACAACACGAATTGTCCATGGGCACGCAAACCATTTGGAGTACCCTTGGAGCTGTCTGGCTTCAGCCTCAGCCCCAGCCCCAGCCCCAGCCTCTGTCGTCCTTGCGAGTCAGGCGTGCGTAAATTCGTGAGCCTTCCGGCATCAAAAGCAATAAAGGCACAAAAACATAAACAAGTCACCAGCTAAACGATGGCTCTTGGCTTTGTTCCCCACGCCAACATACAAAAAAAAAGAAGAAAAATTATTAATTCAATTTGATGTCATATCAATTGATTCTGTGTTACATCTTTCTGCCGCTTCATCTAGCGATGTTTCAATGCCCCCCCGTCAGCTTTTCTTCATGGCGGCAGGGCGGGGCGGGGCAGGGCTGGGGGCTTGGGGCTTGGGCTTTTGCGGCTGGCATTTGATTTTGATGACGCGTGGCACTTTGAAATTTATGCGCCACTCTAAACATACTTTGTATGCGCCCAATGCCTCGGAAAGATGATGAACGCCGGCTGCTCCAGCTACGTGTGTGAGTCTGCTTGGGAGAATGTGAATGAAATTTGATGCTTTTAGCTGACATTCACCGGGGATAAAAGCAGGTAAGTCCCTTCGTTGGGTTGGTGGTAAAAGAAACATAAATATTGGCCCAAGTCAAAGTACGCCTCTTTATGACATTTGCCAAATAGAATAAATTGAATAATATATGTTAATGTGGCTGGGCCGATTGTGATTAGCCTGCTTAGGTACAAATTTAAATATGCAAAAATATGTCTTTGAATTAGTCAAATGGAAATTGGGGGGGGTGGAATTTTATTCGATAGAATGACTGATCATTGTCTATGATCTTTGTATTTGTAGAATCTCAAAAACAACTGGGAATGATAATTTTTCTTGATTTAATACAAAATTTCAAGGAACTTACATGGTAGAAGAAAGCAGCAAACTTAAGAGAGAGTGTTAAAAAGACTGACACAGTACGTAGATAAAAGAGTGGCTCATTTTAGATATCAGAAGAATCAATACGTTGAACATTAGGGCACGTGTTCACTTCGCCACAATATATGATACTCAAAAATCAGAAGTGAACACTTCCATTTATGACAAACAACAGTCGAACTGCCTGCATACGACTATGGAAGGCCTGCTTAGAGGTAAATAGCTCTTCACTTAATGGCTTTGAATAGTTAGTGTGCATTGGGAAACGTCTTATCTTCTTAGGAGTTGCTTTTTTGACCAGTCTTTCTACCTTCTCTCAGAAGTATTCTACAATTTTGCCTTGCATTTCTAACTTCCTTTTTTAATACTTTTTTACTAAATTTCTTCTTCGTTTCTACATTTGCTTGTACCATCTTTCCTACGTTCCTTTATACCTTACTATCCTGTTTCTTACTTTAACCTAATCTTTCTAATTACTTTCCTATGCACCTTAATAAGTAGCAACATTCCTAACCACAATTCTATATACCTTCTTTTCCACCTCTCCTGCTTCATAAGTACTCTCTTACCTTCCTTTCTTATCTATCTTATTCTATAGCTTTCTATCCTACTTCTTAGTTTTCTTAATTTAGTCCCGCTTGTCTAGTATCTCCATATCCTTCCTAACCATCTTCGTGGCCGACATCCTAACTAATTACTTTTCTACCTTTCCTGCTTCATTTGCTCTCTCTTACCTTCCTTTCTGTTTTACTAACTTCCTATTCTACTTCTTAGTTTTCTTCCTTTCTCTTCAGTTGGCTACCTACCTTCATAGCCATTAGCTATCCACCTTCCTAGCCTTCCTCGCACCTTCTTTTCTACCTTTCCTGCTTCACTCTCCGACTCTTCTTTTCTACCTTCTTTACTACCCTTCTACTCTCCTCTCTACTTTTCTTGCAAATTTCCACCTTTCGAACCACCATTCTGAAAACTTATTTTCTAGTGTTACAAAAAATGAATCCTAGATTGAGTTTTTCTTTCCATTTTAAAGAGAATTTCTTGTTTTTAAACTAGTTTTTTCTTAATCTTCGAAGACATTACCCCAAAAATAGAATATTTTAGAAAAGAATTTCTTATCATTTTTCATAACTTTAGGGTTTTTCTACACAGAGGAAAAAGGGGATACGCTTACTGTGTATCCTCCTTGTCTTTTCTTCATTCCCATTTGCCATCTAACACTCTTCATTCATACTATTTGCTTTCTATAATCCTTGTCCGTTTTTCTTCCCTATCTCTTCTCTTTTTTCTAACATTTTTCCATCATAAATTTTGGTGCATTTCTTAAAATAATTTTTTTAAATTTTATGCTTACCTTTTTGCATTGTTTTATCAAGCATATCCAGCGTTCATTCCACCGTCCTGCACTTCCTCCTTTCATTCACCTTTCTGTATTTCTTTCTTCTTTCTTGTTCTACCTGCCCTGCTATCTTCTTCCTTCTTTCGTCCTTTACTCCTGCTAGATTCAGTTCTCCTGCATTAAGCGCTTCTCTGTTGCAGTTGCAGTTGCACTTGCAATCCCACAAACACTTAACTAATTAATTCCATCAATTCCTCAACAATGGGGACACTCGTGTGAATTTCATATATCCCATCCATTTATCAGTTAAGAGGCAGTCATTAACCTACCACACACATCAACTCCTTCATCTCCGTCAGGGCCAACCAAAAGTCCACCCACTGTCATCGCTGCCCTGGCAATCTATGCCCATAAATATGCTACACAATGTGTCATAAACTATTAGCAGAGCCATGTCCTTGTCTCCCAGACACACACACACACACACACAAACAATCGACCAGACATGTCCAAGCTGGTGTTGCTGCTGTTGGAGCATCATCATCATCATCGCCGCCTGACGTCCATTGACAGGCCCAGTCCCGGGCAGTGGATGTGGAAAATTTGGCATGCCAACAGCGTTCTAGATCAAATTTCCCAAAAGTGTTTTTAGGTCGAATGGCCCCGCATGCCATTTACAATTTCCAAATTTGCAAAATTCCATTTATTTACACAAATTCACTTGAATTTCCCGACAACATACGAGAGTGTTCGCATAATTTCCAGCTAGGCGGACAAATGTACATAGTTTTCCGATTGGGTTAGTTGTGGAGGGGGGAGATTAGTTACACAGTTCACTTGGCCTACACATGATTAGGCCCTGTTGTGGGCGTTGTTGCCCCATCATCAATCCGATCGGGTCAGCTTCAGTCGCACCGCAATCCGCTTGCATTTCCACATCAGCTGCGTCTCCAGGATGCTAAACGACATGGCCACCAGCACCAGACCCAGCAGCAGGTAGGCACAGCAGGCGTACAGCTGCAGCTCGGGACCGCTGAAGCTGCGGGAGGGCACAAAATCGCCATACCCGATGGTGGAGAGGGTGACGAAGCAAAAATACGCCCCATCCACCAGCGACCAGTTCTCCCACAGGGCAAAGATCACAGTGCCCACACAAATGTAGCACATCAGTATGAGCAGCACCAGGCTAATGGGCACCTGTTGCTCCCCAGCCTCCTCATCGTACTCCTCGTCCCGCTCATCGCCCTCATCGAGCGCATCCTCGGACTCGCTGTGACGGTGGTGTCTCAGCTTCTTTAGCACAAACTGTTCGCTGCCATGCTGCATGTACTCCTCATCGTCGGAAGTCTCCGTGTTGTTGGCCGTGGCATCGTACAAAGCCGCCGTGGCATGCCGCTGACAGCGGCGAGTCAGAAGTAAAGTCTTGCGGTTCAATGGCTGCTGCACGGCCTGACGATGGAAAGTGGCACGGGATGAGGATTTGTCGGTTAGTTCGGGGGGCAGGCTCGACAGGGCGGGGCTGGGCCCTATCAAGGGAACACGCGAGGGTGTGCCATGCGGACAGTTGCTGCGGCAGAAAGAGAGAGAGAGGGAGAGAGAGGGGTGGAAGAGCAGAATAAAATACATTTATGCAGCTGCTGACCATAAAAGCAACCAATTAAATATGTAACAAGCAAACCCCAAAATAACCTGAAGCCACATACAAAAAAAAAAGAAAAAAAGAAGAAAGGTTGTAACCTCTGACCAATCAATAAAGCATAAAAAGCATGTGTGTGTGCGTGTGTGTGTGTGTGTGTGTGTGTGTGTGCCCAGGAGCAGCAGCAGGAGGAGGGACAACATAAAGAAGCTTTTCCACAACCGTAAGGACTGCAAAAGTTCCACTAAATCGCATTTAGCACTGTCATTTTTATATATCCCCGGCAAAAGCAAAAGCACATAAGACTTTCCACATTTCCAATTCCCTTTGGCAAACTACTGTCCGTACATTCAATGATTTTTTCCATGTTCGTTCATTGTCAACTTATTTTCCAGACACCATTTTGAAATGCAAATATTTTGTGCAATTTAATTATTCAAATTTCACTGACAAACTTTTTCAATAATTGACGAATTTCCCAACAGGTCATAGCATTTTAAGGGGGTATTCTAGTCTAGAATGCCACATCAACACCATTTTTTCATTTCAATTTTCAAATTTGTTGGATTTCTGTGTTTTTGCTTTACTTGGTTGAAGAATTGATCAAAATAAAATCGAAAAATTTAAAAATGGAAATATTTTGATATATTTTTTATTGACTTTTAAAATAATATCCCTAAATTTGGTTTTCTAAACTGGAATATCCCCTTAAAAGGTTGGTTTAACTCGCTGAAGCAGACTAATGTGCTACATCCTAAGTGCCCTCCCACATTTAACCATTTTCAGATTAATTTCAATGTGACCATGTTAATTTTTGTCTAATATATCGTTGGTAAAAATATCGATAGTCGGCACGAAAAATATTATATCACCTTTATCATCAACTTCAAATATTGATATATCGATCAAATATTGACAACCTAACTAAAATTCTATTAAAGTTATTGCGTTCTCAAAAAATTGTACTTCAAGCAAGAAAACCCATTGAAGGCCTGATTTCTAATAAGGATTGTGCTCATTTTGGGTCCAATTTTCTATGTGTACCCTTAATGAATTGACAATCACTCAACAACATTCTAGAAATGAGAATACCTGCAGTTCTACTCTTCAGCATTACATTTCTTAGGGCTGATTTAGAACTGAGCTGTAGAAAAAAGTGAGTTTCTTGACTGAACTCAGACATGTTTTAGTACTTGCCATGAAACTCACCCATGAGTTCAGTACCGAAATCAGGCTTGACATCAACTAAGGTCATGATGTAGTAGGACGTGTCTGTGTTAAATTTAGGGCTGAAACTTATATTAAGAATGCCAGGCCTTCCATTTAAAGGCTGTTTCAGCTAAGACTCAGCCTGAGCCGAATTGAAGGGTATATTTTATTATTTTCTTGTTTCAATGGAACATTCTAGTAGCCATTTTTAGGATGTACTAAATCTAAATTCTTTCTGTGTTTTAATGTGCCTTCGACAAATCAATTCACTTTATCATTTAATATCATTTAGCCTTTTTCCGTTTAAAAGCTAGATTTTTATCGATATGCTAACGAATTCAAAAGTGCCACCACTAGGAAAAGCTGCTGTGTCAATGGAGTTGCCATGTTAAAGCCAGGAAAGAGGGTTAAAGCTTAGTGGGAGAAGATTATGCGGTCTCTTTAAGCAAAACTGACTGTTTCCGGGAGTTGTGTTTGGCTTTCTTTATTAAAGAGTATTAAAATGCCAAAAAATTTCGTGTGACTAGAACATGAAGTAGCAACCATGAGGGAGTGTTCCAACAGAGAACAAGGATATCATTCATAAAACAAAGAAAAGACAATTTGGAGCTTGCCGTGGACAGTTTTCTACATAATCTTTCCACTTTTCTACGCCCCTTACAATGTCAACTGTTTTTAGCGAAAACGAAAGAGCTAAGCTAACTTCGTCGAAGTTTTTATACCCTTGCAAGTGCTCGCTTAAAAATATTTCCGAAAAATACTCTTTTTCCCATTTTCCAACCGATCAGTCGTATGGGAGCCATATGATATAGTCATCCGATTTGGACAAAATTTTGTAAAATTATATGAAAGCATGTGAAACAAAGAAATACAAAATTGCAGGATGCTACCATTAAAAACACAAAAGTTTTTCTAACTAAGACTGTTTTTCAGAACTATCTTTTGTATGGCAGCTATACCATATAGTTGCCCGATTTTAATAAAACTTGATAGAATTATAAAAAAAACATAAAAAACCTATGAATACAAAGTTTGGACAAGATTCCATTGAAAAGAAAAAAGTTTTTCATACTAAAACTAGTTTTCCGACCGATTGTTCCTATGGGAGCTATGAGATATGGTCATCCAATCCGGTCGGTTCCTATGTATTATTAGTGTGTAGCAAAAAGAAGACGCTGTGCAAAATTTTAGCTCGATAGCTTTAAAACTGAGAGAGAAGGTTGCGTAGAAGCAGACAGACAGACGAACAGACGGACGGACAAAGCTCAATCGACTCATTTTGTCATCCCGATCAAGAATATATATGGTTTATGGGGTCGGAAATGAATATTTCTATGCATTGAGCTATCTGTCACATAAACCTACAAATAACAGAGCAAAATCTGAGGAGCTATTTAGGAGATAAGAAATGGGCCCGTAGACCCAATCTCTCATCTTCTAAGTGCCGATTTCTCATCTCCTTAATAGCTGCTATGTGTCAGATAAACTAAAAGCTGATTTACACTAGGAGTGCGTTATGCGTTAAAAGCCAACAATCAGCTTTTTTTTTTGTATGGGAAAAAAGCTGATTGTTAGCTATTAACGCATAAAGCACTCCAAATGTAAATAGATTATTGATTAGAATACGCCCCTAAGTATGCTATATGTCCTATAAACTTAGAATTCACTCCAATATTTGTATATTTATGTGACATAAGTAGAAGATGTGAAATCCGACCTCAGTGGAACAAGCACTACAATAAGCCCGTTCCTTTCCAACTTTCATTTCCAAAATCTCACTTATTTTCCACCAACAGATCCTTTTCCACCAAACTCAAACTCAAGCAAAGCTAGACCTATTCCATTCTATGGACTCCTCTAGGCTGCTCTCCACTCGTTCACTCGAGTGTGCTTGGTCGAATCAATTTGCTGTACATTTATTGAACTTGTCTGATGTCTGAAGACAACGCCATGAAGGCAAACACTTAGCAATGCACTTCATGTGCGATTGGCTGGCAGTTTGGACACTTGGCAGCAGACCAGTGTCAGACCCGGACGCTTTTTTGGTGGGAGGGGGGGGGGGGTGGTGGCTAAGGGGCCACTCACTACCAGTTTTGATTTAGGATTACAGACGTCTCGTATTTACTTAGTGTAACTCAAGGAAACGTACGTGTAGACAATTCGCATGAAATTAATTGACCTGATTCAGCAGCAGCAGCAGCAGCAGCAGCTGCTCGGCTTACAATTAATTACAGACAAGGCTGAAATTGAAGAAGGACCTCGGCGGCAGCAGCGCTCGCGCGAGGGTGTCCTGCGGCGCGTGTACAGGTTCACTGTCAAAATTAATTACCAGCCGCTGGTTTTTATTAAATAAAATGCGCAAAATGTACGAGCCTGAGCAGCGCAAAGGCACTCAACAAACCGAGACCGGGCCAAAAGGAGGCCAACTGCAATGTGCAGGCAACAAAAAATTTCAAGTGTTGATTTAAAGTGTAGCCAAACAGGCAGAAAAGTTTGTTGGAAATGTTTAAGCATTCAATGGTAAACCAAGTAACATACCTCAAACGCTCGCGTTCCTGCTCATCCTCATCCTCCATGATGTCCACATGGGCCGACGAGTTGCTGCTAAGCAGAGCCGACAATGTTGCTGCTGCAGTGGCGGCTGTTGTTGCTGTTGCAGGCGCCGCATTGCCACAGACACCTGCGGCCATAAAACTGTTATCGGACATTGTTGTTGTTGCAGCTCCACCTCCGCATCCGCCTCCACCTCCCGCTGCTGCTGCTGTTTTAATGCCCGATGACAGTTGTGGGCTTGTTGCCATTGCGGTCGTATAGGTTAACAATGATCCGGACGCCGATGCTGCTGCGGTGCCTGTTGCTGTTGGTAATAAATCATGCCTACAGGATAAATCACCCGATACCGATCCCGCCGCCAGCAGTTCATTGATCTCGTGCGGCAACGGTTTGGCCACGAACTTGCCACGCCTCACCCCTGCAACGAGGATTAAGCATTCCCATTTTATATGAAATAAATTTAAATTGGAGTTTTGGTTAAACAGAGAAAAAAGAAAGTTTGTGCACAAATTGGCCCAGCAACTTCCGTTGGCATCAACTGCAGTTAGCAAATGTTGTACGGGGGAAGGGGGTGGGGGGGTGGGAATGTGGTGGTGGTTGGGTTGTGTATATAACAAAATTATTTGCTTTGCATTTGCAAAAGTTTTAGCCGAACAATGCAACAGTGTAGCGGAAGGTTTAAAATCCTCCACAATCCCCGCAACCAAACTTTGGCGTTGATTTTCATTAGCGGCCACGGCCAGTGGTAGAGTCAGGATGTCAGCGTGGCTAACAGTGGTAACATCTGGCGGCGGGTGCACAGTGCAAAAGATTGACTTCAAAGTGATTTAGATAAAATAGAAGTTAACAAAGTTTCAGTTTCTATTTGTGACACGAACATGCACGATTAAGTACTGAGTTCGTGCTTGTGCGTGAATGTTCGTTTTTGGCTTAAAAGACACGAAAAACAGTTGGTGACATGGCAAAACGTCCACGCCGCAAAGGTCCATTTCAAAATTAATTAAAGTAAACATCGAAATTAGAGGAAAGATAACTTCTGTTCGGCCGAAGTTTGTATACCCTTGCAAGCACGCTTTTCTCACTTACTTGAAGAACATTTCCACTAAAAACAAACAAATTTTTCTCACTAAAATTACTTTTTTACCTATACTTCTCTATGACAGCTATACTATATAGATGTCCGATTTCGACCAAACTTATTGGAATCATGGAAAAGCATAGCAAACTAAGAAACACAAAGTTTGGAGGCGTTTGCTTTGAAAACAAAAAATTTATCTCACTAAAAGTAGTTTTACGACCGATCATTCCTATGGCAGCTATAACCAATAGTCATCCGATTTTGACAAAACTTTCAAGAATTGTGTGAAAGCTTATAAAATATATATATGCCAATTTTAAAGAGGTTTACATTGAAAACAAAAAAGTTTTTCCTACTAAGACTATTTTTCTGACTCGACTTTTGTATGGCAGCTGTACTATATAGATGTTCGATTTCGTCCAAATTTAGAAGAATTATGGAAAAACATAGCAAACTAAGAAATACAAAGTTAGAAGGCGTTTGCTTTGACAACAAAAAAGTTTTTCTTTCTAAGACTATTTTTCTAACCTTACTTTTCTATGGCAGCTATACTGTATAGATGTCTGATTTGTACCAAATTTGGTAGAATTATGGAGAAGCATTAAAAACTAGTAAATACGGAGTTTGGAGACATTTACTTTAGAAAAAAAGAAGTTTTTCTCACTAGAACTAGTTTTTCGACCGATCGTTCCTATGGCAGCTATATGTTATAGTCATCCGATCCGGCCGGTTACGACAAATGTGCAGCGTATTCGCACCAGGAGGCTTCGTGGAACGTTTGGTCGCGATAGCTTTAAAACTGATGGAGGAGATAGCATGGAAACCGACGGATCGAGCTCGACTTAGCTTGTCATGCTGATCAAGAATATATATACTTTATGTGGTCAGCAATGCTTCCTTCTATGCGTTACAAACATCTGGACAATTTCAATATACCCATCTCAGGCCTTGAACATATCAAGCTGAGATTTGTAAGATTTTTGCTCACAAAGTTATGTGGCGGTGGTGGTTTCTACGAGCTGGTGACCGAACATACTCAGCAGTCGGCAGGGACAGTCACATTTTCAGACCTTTCTTTCAGGGAACACACAGTGTAAAAGCCTTTCTTTTGCTACAGGGAAAACCCCTTCTCTCCAACAATATTCTTTCACTATGATTCTTACAAAATGTTGACTGAAATAAGCTCAACAAGACTCTATTCAAAAAGGGGGGGAGGCGAACTCACTCGTGCCTTTTCCACTCGCACTAGCCGAACTTGCCACTTTTTCAAAGAGTAGCACAGAAAAGCCAGTAAATCGGCTGCTATCCTACGTGCTCACCAACACAAGCACATCTTTTCTATCACCTTCATTTGTGCGACCGCTTTGAGTTAACTTTTTCACCAACTACACCCACTGTGCTTGGTTATTTGTAGGAATGGCAGTCACCACTGCCTGGGCCGGGCTGCCTAACCACTGGAAGAGCGGAAGGAAGCGTTACGGCATCTTTCAGTTTTGGCGCTGGCCAGCTCACTGTTGCCAAATCGCGACGGGATGCGGTCTGGGCAGGACATGGCCAATTTGAAAATATTTACTTAAACTTGGATGGGGAGCAGCCAGCTGACAAAGACCTTCATTAGAGCACACCCAGGCACACGAAAGTCATTTGGTCCCTGTGGTTTTTTGTTGCAACTTTGACACTGTGTGTTAATGGTGTGGCCTGCCACAGGGAGGACCGCCTTTTGGCTTTTGTCCAGCTGCTGCTGCTGCTGCTGCTGCTGGACAAACAATTAACCTGCATAATGGAATCAATGGAAAGTTGAAGCTGACATATTGGCAAATCTCACGCTGCAATTTGTTGCGGAATTAAAAGCAATTTTCAAAAGGACAACCCAAAGGGTTGGGGTTGGGGGTCGTGGGGCACTTGGGCAAATATGTCACGTGCCGCAGTCAGGCGGCAACTGTTAAGTTTAATGAGTTTTGCATACGTTGCACAACCAGAAGGAAGACTTGTCGTCGACAACGTCGTCTTTGTGCCAAGTGCCAAGTCATCATTATCATCAATAAAACTGTCGCACATGCCGACATTTGCCTCAAGTGCATGGATGTCCTTGTTGTTGAAAAGTTTTTAATGCCAGGCAAAAGGCACAGACAAAGTGGTTGAAGTATGTGACTGCTTAACTCGGAGCAGAGCCGAGCCGAGCCGAGCTGAGCTGACGCTGCTGCCGATAATGATGATGAGGATGACGACGACGACTCTGGCCACACTGGCAACAAATTGTTATGTAATTGAATGCGTAAATAAGCTGAGGTTGCGACAACGGGGCGTATGATTGATTGATTACAGTTCGGCTTTTTGTTGCTGTTGCGGTGGAGGGGAGGGATGAGCCACCCCACCTGGCAATTCCCCCCCGTCTAATTGAAAGATTCAACTGAAGCTAGAGTTTTGCTTAGTTTTACTCACCCAACATATTGGCTGTTTGATACGCTGGCGGCGGTGGCAATGTTATGGCCTCCAGTGTGGATGTGCATGTGGTTGTTGCCGGCGACTGCATTGCTGACTCAGTGCAGCCATCCCCCGCTGCTGGCTCCAGCATGGCTGTTGCTGTGGTCAACAGTCGTTGCTTGGAGCTGGCCGGCTGCAAGTGTATTGTATGATACTTGACCAGCGGCTGTTGACAATGGCCGCCAATCGAGGGGCCCGAGTGTGCAGTTGCCGTGGCAGATGGCGGTGCAAATGGAAAGTAAATTGTAGCTGTGCCAGGACCATAGCAATTGGGTGGAGGCAAGGTGGGAGCGGCACTGAAACGCAGCAGGCTGCTGGGTACGGCCACGAAATTTGGCTGCTGTTGCTGCTGCTGCTGGTGGTGTTGGTGTGGGCGCGGCAGAGTTGCTGTTGTGAATTGCTGCTGTTGCTGCTGTTGCTGTGGTGCATATTTCAGCAATGCATTGCCTGTTGTTGTTGTTGTCATTAGCATGACATCCGGCTGCTGCTGCTGCTGCTGATGATGGTAAAACTGCTGCTGCTGATTTTTGGCTGGCATGGCATTGCGTAACAATTGACAGGCTTCTGCGGACCGCAACCGGAATGAAGACAAAGGACAAACGAACATGTGTGCTTCAAGTGGTAATGCTGATTATTTAATTTCCTGCCCTCACTCACCTTCACTCTGTTCCAGCGACAAGCGACGTTTCGTTGTCTGTCCAAATTCAAAGCATTCGTTGAGAGTGGTTTCACTTTTGGCCGCATCGTACTTGCAGCCCCTGCAGTTGGGCTGGAATAATAACAGAAAATTGGTGGAGCAGGGGTTATCATAAATGGATACTTGACAGAGTACTTTTCAGCAGCCGCCATCACAAAATGTCAATAAATTACGCAAATTTTCTTGTCTTCACCGGAGTGACATGTCGAAGTCGATGTCATCGTCGTGGTTCCTTATTCAAAGCTGTTTTGCGGCTGCTGCCTGGCATCCATGTACTTTGCGGTTCTGCGGTGACCTCATCATGTGAACGATGCCGGGGCAATCTCATGGACACACACACACGCACACACAAACGCCGTGCGGTTCGGGGTGGCTACAGCCTGCCATCATGATAATTGCAAAAGGGCCAAAATGTCAGCAACTAACATGATGATAATAATTCAAGCGATGAGAAAGCACATTTGCCCCCAAAAATAACCGCAAGCCTTATCAAGGGTCAGAAAGTTGGCTCCAAAAACATATGTAAGACTTGGCCCAAATTGGATTGGATTAAGCCCTAATGAGTCGTTAAATGCCTGGAGCGGAGCAGCCAACCGAAACGAAATGCTGTGGCACAGGTAAATGCAAAAAACTTGTTCAACAAGTCGTCACATCAAAAAAAAAAACAAAAAATGAAATGGAAAAAAATGTGAAAAAAAAACAAATATTTCCCGCCAGAAGTGGGCTTGTTCGAGTGGCAAAAGTACAAGGCAAGTGGATTTTGGCACGCGGTTGGGACTTCAGCTGGCTGGAAATAGGCATTGATTGGTTTTGAAAGACTTTTGAAAGAATTTTAAATTAAACTAACATTTAATGGAAGTCTGGCTTTAGCTAAAAGATGGTAAATAAGGCCGGGATTTAGTACGATAAATGAATCTCATATAAATAAAATTAAAAACTTTTAATTTAACACAAGTAACCAAGGTTTCGGTTAGTAGAAAAGCTTAGTTAAGGCATCAAGGAGCTGTTTCTCATCGCATTGAACCTAAGCTTATGGTTCGAAATCGGAATCATTTAACTGACATACCCTCTTAGCTTAAGAGCTAAGCATTTCCGACCACATAAAGTATATATATTCTTGAACAGCATAACAAACTGAGTCGATATAGCCATGTCAGTTCTTCTGTACTTTTGTTTCAGTCAGTTTTAATGCTATCTTCACCAAACTTTGCACCAAGTCTTTTAGTATAAATACGCAGCAAATTTGTCGAAACCGGCCGGATCGGATGACCATAGCGAATAGCTGTCATTGGAACGATAGGTCAAAAAACAATTTGTAGTGAGAAAAACTTTTTTGTTTTCAATGGAAACGCCTCCAAACTTTGCTCTTGTTAGTTTGCTATGCTTTTCCAAGATTTTACCAAGTTTGGTCGAAATTGGACATATATTTGGTATAGCTGTCATAGAAAAGTAGAGTCTGGAAAGTAGTCTTAGTGAGAAAAACTTTTTTGTTTTCAATGGAAATGTCTTTAAACTTGTCAATTATTTATTTGATATGCTTTCACGCAATTCTTCAAAGTTTTGTTAAAATCGGATGACTATAGCGTATAGCTGCCATACGAAAGATCGGTCGAAAAACTGGTTTTAGGGTGAAAAACTTTTTTGTTTTCAATGGAAACGCCTCCACACTTAGTTTTTCTTATTTGTCTATGTTTTCCCTAGATTTTATACAGTTTGGTCGAAATCGCAGATTTATATAGTATGGCTCTCATAGAAAAGTAGAGTCCGGAAAGTAATCTTAGTGAGAAAAACTTTTTTGTTTTCCATGGAAATGTCTTTAAACTTGGCAATTATTTATTTGATATGCTTTCACGCAATTCTTTAAAGTTTTGTCAAAATCGGATGAATATATCGTAAAGCTGCCATACGAATGATCGGTCGAAAAACTGGTTTTAGTGAGAAAAACTTTTTTGTCTACAATGGAAATATTCTTAAACTTGGCATTTGGTTATTTGATATGCTTTCACACAATTCTTTAAAGTTTTGTCAAAATCAGATAACAATAGCATGTAGCTGCCATACGAAAGATCGGTCGAAAAACAAGATATAGTACGAAAAACTTTTTTGTTTGCAACGGAAACGCCTGCAAACTTTGTGTTTCTTAGTTGTCTATGTTTTTCTTTGGTTTTTATGAAATTTGGTTAAAATCGCACATCTATAGAGTATAGCTGTCATAGAAAAGTGGAGTCTGAAAAGCAGTGTTAATGAGAAAAACTTTTTTGTTTTCAATGGAAACGTTCTCAAAGTTGGCAATTATTTATTGAATATGCTTTAACACAACTCTATCAAGTTTTGGCAAAATCGGATGACTATAGGTCATAGCTGCCATACAAATGATCGGTCGAAAATACGATTTAGTGAGAGAAACTTTCTTATTTTTAAAAGAAACGCCTCCAAACTTTGTATTTCTTAGGTTGCTACGTTTCTCCATGATTTAACTAATTTTGGTCGAAATCGTACATCTATATAGTATAGCTGTCATAGAAAAGTGGAGTGTGAAAAGTAGTCTTAGTGAGAAAAACTTTTTTGTTTTGAACGGAATTGACTCCAAATTTCATACATCTTTGTTTTATAAGCGTTTGCATGATTCCATCAAGTTTGGTAGAAATCGGACATCTATATGGTATAGCTCCCATACAAAAGTAAGGTTCGAGAAGTTGATTTAGCTAGAAAAACGTATTACATGGGTGCACAAGCTACACATGCCATTTTATATCAACTGGTTCGCTCTTTTAAAGAACTCTTACAATGTATAGATTTATGGATTGCATCAAAAGACGCTTCGTTTTATTGAATTGGTAACCGAAAGTGCCGGAAAGTTGGAATACAGTAGGGGCGGGCGATGCACAATACTTTGCAAATGGAATTTATGACTGATTTTTCACAAAAAATTGGCCCATCGAGTCTAAAAAACAATTCAATTTGCACTTCAGCTGGGCTTTGTCATTCAAAATTCACTCAACTCCATTCACCTCACTCGGATGGATTGTGGTCGGTTAATTTGCATTGGCACTTAGTGTTACGTATGGGGATACATCTGTGAATTGTTGGTTGATTTGCACTCTTTTGTTTTTGTCCGTAAGTGCAGCTAAGTAACGGAAATGAAAAGTTATTGCATGCTTTTAGGCTGCCATGTAATTTTCACCCACAATTGTGCACACAAAAAACAACACAAACACCACCGCCACCATCAGAGTGCAAACAACTCGGTGAATTAAAGTGCCTCGCACTCATTTTAATTTACTTAGCCAAAGCACTTGGCCTGGCCAACTTTAAATTTATGCCGCCGCGGCCAGTTGACCCAACTCAAGCTGGCCAAAGTTTCGCCAGCCGCTGCCAACTGGCTTAAACTGTGAAATGCTTTAAGAGCTGCACTGGAAAAAGTTTGGCTGCTCATTAAAAATTGTCGCCTGAGAGCAAGTAAATGTTAGTGAATCAAATTGAATTTAAACGAAATGTCAAATGGTGACCTGTGTGTCGCCGCAAATGCAGCTGTTTATTTATTTAACCCCCCCAGCATGCCGCTTTGTTTCTGTCCCCCCCGGCCATAAATTGCCAATTAAACAGAAAATTTTTGCCAGCAAAATAAACATAGGCCAGGCCACAATTGAAAAACTCGCCGACAGGCAAATAGGTGACTTTTTTTCTGCAGCCATTTAAAGCTTTAAATACAGATTTGTGGATATCGGGTACATGGAAAAGCCGGAACTCATAGCTCAGGCTATAACAAAAATGTCATAACAACCCGACGGGCCAACAAATGACTTGCCAAACTTATGCACGAATGCACGGAACATGCAAACAAAAAAAAAGGGGAGAAATATAAATTATTCTCGGGGTTCTCATACCTATTTAGCCAGCCAAATCCGCAAAAGTTATTTGCTCTTTTGCCCAAATCAATTACAAAACTTTCAGATCGACAAACAAAAAGAAAAACAAAAAAGGAAATAGAAAGCGAAAAGCCCTGCGCACTTGGCACTTAAAAGGATTCTGTTGTCTTAATTAAAACTCGTAATTCAACACTCAATGCGTTTCAGTTCTAAGGTTTGTCCATTGAAACACAAAACTCTAACTGAAATCAGAGCGAGACGTCCGCAGACGCATTGTAAAATTGTAAGCTCAAGCATTTAGTTTGGGGAGTAGTCTGATTTTTGCTATACAACAAGTTCACAAATACAAATTAAACAAAATTGACATAGAATTAGCTTACTGGAAGTGGGATGAAATGTAGAGGCAAAGCTAAGAAGTGCAAGGATTCCTTTAAAACCTGATTCCCGGAAAGTAAAATGCTACCAGCAGGGAGCATGAGCTTACCTTCCATAGTAGCAGGCAGCTTCATTGAAAAACTAACGACACAGCGCTCATTTTGTACTGGTGTAGCGTTTTCAGTCAGAAATATCTGCAGTCTAGAGCATTTTCAAGGAATATTTCAAATTTGATTGATTGTTGGACTCTCACGTTTGCGAAATAATACGACATCTGCATTCCAAGCCGACACGAGTGGAGCACTTTTCAATGCCATCAACATCTATACTGATGGCTCTAAGCTAGAGAAAAAAGTAGGAGGGAAGGTCTTCTCCTCCAACCTAAATTTAAACCTCCGCCTTCCTGATCACTATAGCGTATACCAAGCGGAGCTAGTGGTCATTCAGGAAGCAGTTACCTAACTTAGCACGCTACCAATCAGAGAAGAAAACATCTTCATATACTCCGACAGTCTCACACACTTACAATAGAACGAGCTAAGCTAAGCTAATTTCGTGTGTGCCAAAGTTTCCATATCCTTGCAAGTGCTCGCTTAAATATATTCAAAAAAAAACTATTTTTTCCATTTTCCGACCAATCGTTTGTATGGGAGCTATATGATATAGTCATCCGATTTGACCAAGAATTTGTCAAATGATGTGAAAGCATGTGAAAGCATGTGAATGCAAAGTTGGAGGATGCTACCATTAAAAACAAAAAAGTTTTTCTAACTTAGACTGTTTTTCTGACCTACCTTTTGTATGGCAGCTATACCATATAGTTGTCCGATTTTAATCAAACTTGGTAGAATTATGTAGAAACATTGAAAACCTACGATTACAAATTTTGGAGACGTTTCCATGGAAAAGAAAAAAGTTTTTCATACTAAAACTAGGTTTTCGACCGATTGTTCCTATGGGAGCTATGA
Source organism: Lordiphosa andalusiaca (assembly GCA_035044965.1). NCBI lineage: Eukaryota > Metazoa > Arthropoda > Insecta > Diptera > Drosophilidae > Lordiphosa > Lordiphosa andalusiaca. The sequence continues at coordinate 379,813 of JAWNNM010000966.1, forward strand.
GATATAGTCATCCGATCCGGTCGGTTCCTACATATTAGTAGTGTACAGCAAAAAGACGACTCTGTGCAAAAATTCAGCTGGATAGCTTTAAAACTGAGAGATTAGTTGGCGTAGAAACAGACAGACAGACGGACAGACGGAGGGACAAAGCTCAATTGACTCAGCTCGTCAACCTGATCAAGAATATATATAGTTTATGGGGTCGAAAATTAATATTTCTATAATACCCTTTGCAAGGGTATAAAAACGCTTACTTAAGGCCGCTCATCTCTAAATGAGATCACACGAGACTTCAGTATTCACCTTATTTGGGTGCCTGGACATCGCAACGTAAGAGGAAACGAGTCGGCAGACAAACTGGCCAGAATAGGTACCGGTAAGATCGAGTTCCTTTCATAGAAGAGCAAGATAGGGCTGCCTATGGCGACACTTAAACTCCACACAAACGCTGTCACACGTAGCCTCGCTGCGGATAGGTGGAAAAACCTTTCCTTCCGTTTAACCACGTTTTTAGGCCACAGAAGGGAACACATATCGCTTTTGGTGGGAGCCTTAAAGGTTCACTGCCTTATCGGCAGACGCGTGGCACGACTAGGTGTCTCTCATCATGATTTCTGCAGAAGCTGCTGATATGAAGAAGAGGAGGAAACAGTACGCTAAGTAGATGGGCACTTAGGACACTAGAACCACCTCTTCTACTCAATCTATTAGGGACATCCGAACTAGAGAACGCACCTCTACTTAAATTCATTCTGTCCACACAATGGTTCAGTACCGAGGACGCCCCTCATTAACAGAAAAAGGGTTAACAGGGAACACATATGGCTTCGCCTAAGTAGAAGGGCGACCTAACCTAACCTAACCTAGGCTGCCACGAGGACTCTGTATACAAGAAGCAACCTAGTCCGCCATAGCACTGAACCAAATGAACAAGGGCTGAAAGACAATGGTGCCTCACACCTGGCTATCACATCTCCCAAACACTCTGCTCAGATACTCAACCAAACAAAATCTCCCAGCATTTGCACTCTAGCAAGAAGAGGAGTAAAACTATGATAGGAAACATTGCGGGCCTCTGCACCAATATCATTATGGCCATCATTGAAATGAGGAGGAGGTGAAAGGCAGCCAACATCCTAACTGCTAACGTCCTGCACTTCTTAAGAAACTCAACTCGCAACTGGGTAAACCATTCTTTGAAAATCTGGGCAGTTCTTCAAATGTGCTGCGGATGGGCGAATGGAATAAGGTCCCATGAGAAAGATTGATAGCAGCCATTAAAGTGATTGCCTGTAAGGCATACATAATACATACCGATTCGAAATCGGCCCTTAAAGTTTCCACAAATGTTACGCATACGACAGGTAAGCCTTTCGTTTGAAATTCTGCATAATTTTAAATGTTGTCAAAATTGAATTTTTTCGTTCAATAAACTAACTAAGGAGCTGCAATGAAATGTATTTTTGTTGGGTAAAACTTAGGCCACATTATGACAATGGGTATGCTCTCCCTTCGTCCTTCCTTTCTGAAATTCCCTCTTCACCATTAAACTTGTAATGGCAGAACAGAGCTAATGACTTTGAAATGTTAGGTCAGACAACTTAAAGCAGCTAAGAAAGTAGTTTCTAAATCTGCATATAACTCATCTTTCTCATCTCTGGACGTGCTTTAGAAAACTGACACCCAGCAACTTGATAAAGTTGCCATAACCCAAGTGCAAGCTCAAATGTCGCCTGACAAAAATGCTGTAAGCAACTCCTACGCTTTCCACTCCAGAAATAAAGAAGAAACAAAAAGAAAGAAATGGAAAAAACTCCGACAACAAAAGAAAAACAGAAACACTAACACTTAGTGAACTGCCAAAAGTTCAAGCAAAAACCCATACAGAAGTAGCCAGTGAAAGTTTTTGCTGGACACGAAACAATGTGCAAAAGTTTGCTCGCTGAGAATACATTTGGCTTTCCGGGGGTGAAGTTCAGCAACAGTTTTCTGTGTTGAGATGAATTAAAATCCATAAAAATGTCATCATAAACCGGCTGATGAACGACAGCAGTTCCACAACAGTTAAATAATATCAATCAAATGGCAGATTCTACTTACCCCATTGGCAACAGCGGCCAGGCGGCGTTTTGTCATGGTTGCTGGTGGGGTGGGTGTGGCCACCACCAATGTGGATGTCTTCTTCTGCAGCTGGCAACAGAGACGCGTGTAGGTGCACTGCAGTGCCTCGGCCAACAATGCACCCAAACTGGACAAACACATCAGCATCAGGGGTACACCGAGGAGGGCATAGAAAATGGTGGCCAACTTGCCGGCTGGTGTGCGCGGTGTCAAGCTACCATGACCTGAACCGGAGGGGGCGAAGGGAGAGAATGATGATGAAGATAAAATATTTATTATTTCTATAACAAAATGTGCAGCAAGTAAGAAGACTTCATATCGCATGCATGGCTTGGCCGGCACCAACAGAGCAAAGTTGAGAAAAGGGGACAACAGCGAAAAAGAAGTAATTTTATTTAATTCTAAAGGGAATTTCCCAGCGTGAGAGTAAAGATATTTTTATTTTACATTTTGTAGCTTAAAGCGAATTGATTTGATTATTTATATGCAATTTCAATGGGAAATGATACAGAAGCTGGAGGAGCTAAACTAAAGGCAGCTGTGATTTCTAGTCTGGGGATGTAAAAGGTATTCATTTGCAAAGGAAGTTTCGGTCTGGGTAACAAAGTTTCAATAAAGATGTTTCATTGAGAGTAGTTTAGGCAAAAACTATCACAAAACTATACATAATTGTTGATTCAGTGGAGGGTTTCATGAAGGTTTGAATGTTCATAGAGCTGCTGAAGTACACAGCAGGGAGAATTAAGTTTAGCTTTGAAAGCTAATCTAGGAACCATTCTAAGCAAATGATAAACATCAATATACATAACACTAGGCAGCAAGGTACAGTATATTGAAGAGTCGGTTCCAATTCAATATCATTTAAGTGTGCTAAACACGAATCTTTATACGCTTTTGGGAGTTTAAGCTTACGGCGGCTAAAATGGCATACTTTGAGCCATCTTAGACTCGTTTTGTGGTAAACTTTCTGGTCTATTCAATATCACTTTACTATTATCATGTAGTACTACATCTAACCTTTCAAATCAACTTTCACAAATATTTTTTGCGATTTTTTTAAGCCAAGTTATAACAGGTTAAGTATTTCTGATCAAAATTTCCATGTTTTGTACCCCCCCTTGGTATGCAATGGGAATTTAAGCTTACGGCGGCTAAAAAAGGCATACTTTGAGCCATCTTGGACTCGTTTTAGGGTAAACTTTCTGTTCTATTCTATATCACTTTGGTGTTATCATATACTTATACTATATCTAACCTTTCAAATCAATTATGCCAAATATTTTAGCGATTTTTTTAAGCGAAGATATACCATGTCAAGTAATTCCGATCAGTATTTCCATATTTTGTAACGCCCTTTTGCCCTATTTTAACAAGGATTCAGTCCAAATCTCCAGCCAAATGTAGTAATTTTGCATAGCATAGTTTTGGGCATTAGAAAATTGTTTAGTTTTGAGCTCAAGCTAACAAAATGATATATCTTCGCTTAAAAAAATCGCAAAATTGATTAAGATACTTTGTTTGAAAGCTAGAAAGTAAAACTTTAGGGTAAAATCCAAGAGAGTTATATCAATAGTACAAAAACATGTCTAAAAAGCGTTCAAATAGGCATTTTAGGCCACTTTAAGCTCATATGAAATCTAAATCTATATGAGATGTACCGTTTCTGATCACAGATTCGCTTTCAGAAAACGAAAATCGCGCAGAATCGCTACCAAATTTTCAATATACTAGAAAAAGTATAATTTTACTGACTTGCAAATTTTTGAGATTTTTATTTGAGACTCAAGGTTTCTTTAACGAATTTTCGTAGAATTCCACCGACTTTTAGTCCGGACATAAAGCGCCGCCTTGGTATACAGTTAAACTTCTGAACCATTAAGTTAATTCTTCAATATTTTGAAATTAAGAAACGTTTTTCTTTCTCAAATTTGTTTGCATTTAACAGGTATTTCAGTGAAAGTTGCTTTTCGCCCTTGACTTATGATTAAACTCTGAGATTTATACCATTTCGTCTGCTAGCTGACCACTTAAAGGCCATCAGATAGAGTTAATTTGTTTTCACTTGTCGTACACACACACACACACACTAGCAAACACATTCCTCCACTGAACATATGCAAATATTTTGACTTATCCAACTGGGCGTATACATAATACGCCCACTGTTGCATTACCCCGGCTCGCTGTGGCTTAGTTTACTCTCGGTTTGCCCTTATGGCCCACAGCAATGTAAATATTTGTAGTTATTCCAACGAACAACTTCTCCAGCCACGCGTCAAGTAAATTTAAATGTCCCAAAACCATAATAAGCCGATCCCCAAGATAAACAGCTTAGCCCCGGAAGTGTAAACTCGACTTACCAATTGTCGTTATCACAGACACCGAGTAGAGTAAGGCCTCACTGAACGTCCAGCTCTGTGCATCGCCGGCATCATAGCCAAAGTGTCCTAAAGTGCTAACACTGCCGCCGCCTCCTTGACTCACTCCTTGACGCGTGGCAGCCACAATGGAGCCCTCAAAGCGTCGCAGTTGCTCATGCACCAGCATCGTCCAGTTGCGTTCGTACAGAACGTTTAGTTTCTCTGGTTGGGAAAGAAAAGAGGAAAATCCTTTAAGTGGTAATTATGCAATTTCATGCAAAATGCACTGATAACCTTTGCCAGCCAGGCAAATCTCTGTGGACATGGTGCTTGGCATTTGGCACTTCACCTTGCCACCCATTGATTTTGGCCAAATGTCTTGAGATTGAGGCATTTGCAAATTGTACAGATTTGCTTGTTAACAACAAGCGCTCCCAAGCCCCACCCTCCGTTTGTCCTTGGGGCACAATTTTTGCTTTCACTTCTTTTCGGTTTTGTTTCCTTCTAAATATGTTGAGAAGAAGCAAATCTTCTTTTTGGTTCAAGTATTTGAGGCAAATGTAAGTATGGGGAAAATACATTTCAAGGGACTTGTCTTTAATCAGACTTTGATTGAATCAATTTTGTTTCTACTACTTAGACTCCTATTTGCTGCAAGTGTTTAATTAAATTCAGTTCAGGCAATCGAATCAATGAATAAGCCTGATGAGTGAAGAGTTCAATTAAGTTTACTTTGATACAAATTGATGGTACAATACGTTCTGTTATCAATAATCAACTGTAGTACGGGTATAAGTTGTATATGGGAGCCCAAATACTGTAACGTAAAGGTATATTGAAATTGTGCAGATGTTTGTAACGTATAGAAGGAAGCATTTCCGACCACATAAAGTTTATATATTCTTGATCAGCATGACGAGCTGAATCGATATAGCCCTGTTCGTCTGTTTCTATGCTATCTCCTCCGTCAGTTTTAAGGCTATTGCGACCAAACTTTGCACGAAGACTTCTGGTACAAATACGCTACATATTTGTCGGAACCGGCCGGATCGGAAGACTATTTCATATAGCTGCCATAGGAATGATCGGTCGTAAAACAAGTTCTAGTGAGAAAAAATTTGTTGTTTTTAATGCAAACGTCTTTAAACTCCGTATTTACTAGTTTTCAATGCCTTTCCATAACTCTGCCAAATTTGGTCGAAATCGGACACCTATATAGTATAGCTGCCATAGAAAAGTAAGGTTAGAAAAGAGTCTTGGTAGGAAAAACTTTTTAGTTTTCAATGTAAACCTCTTGAAAATTAGCATATATTTATTTTATAAGCTTTCACAGAATTCTTTAAAGTTTGGTCAAAATCGGATAACTTTAGGTTATAGCTGCCATGGGAATGATCGGTTGAGAAACTAGTTGTAGTGAGAAAAACTTTTTTGTTTTCAAAGAAAACGCCTTCAAACTTTGTATTTCTTAGTTTGCTATGCTTTTCCTTGATTCCACAAAGTTTGGTCGAAATCAGACCTCTACAAAGTATAGCTGCCATAGAAAAGTAAGGTTAGAAAAAAGTCTTAGTGAGAAAAACGTTTTTGTTTTCAATGTAAACCTCTTGAAAATTAGCATACATTTATTTTATAAGCTTTAACACAATTCTTTAAAGTTTTGTCAAAATCGGATAACTTTAGGTTATAGCTGCCATACGAATGATCGGTCGAGAAACTAGTTTTAGTGAGAAAAACTTTTTTGTTTTCAGAGGAAACGCCTTCATACTTTGTATTTCTTAGTTTGCTATGCTTTTCCTTGATTCCACAAAGTTTGGTTGAAATCGGACATCTAAATAGTTAAGCTGCCATAGAAAAGTAAGGTTATAAAAGAGTCTTGGTAGGAAAAACTTTTTTGTTTTCAATGTTAACCTCTTTAAAATTGGCATTTATCTATTTTTTAAGCTTTCACAGAATTCTTAAAAGTTTTGTTAAAATTGGATGACCATAGGTTATAGCTGTCATAGGAACGATCAGTCGAGAAACTAGTTTTAGTGAGAAACACTTTTTTGTTTTCAGAGGAAATGCCTTCATACTTTGTATTTCTTAGTTTGCTATGCTTTTCCTTGATTCCACAAAGTTTGGTCGAAATCGGACCTCTATATAGTATAGCTGTCATACAAAAGTAGAGTCAGAAAAGTAGTCTTATTGAAAAAAACTTGTTTGTTTTTAGTGGAAAGTTCCTTCAAACTGGTTAAAAATTTTTTTAACATTTTTTCCTCTATATTTTGGTCTAATATGGCCACACTGATCTCTCTACCAAACATACTGTCTCCATAGCTTTGAAGCACCATAAGAGCGAGAGGAATGGGTAGAAGACAAAGGCCAAAGGCCTCTTTAAAATAGTAGAAATTGTGGCCAGAGGTTAAGCACTAAATTTGATCAAAAAACTAGACATTTATGCAAACTCTGGTCACACTAAATGCACCCCAAAAATGCAATTTAATATTTCATTCCTTTGGCAGCTGTAGGAAACTGGTTATCCGTTCAAACCTATCAAGTTCCATTAGCCAAGCTGGGAAAGTTTTGTGCAAGAATTGAAACTGAAGGCAAGGCATAGTTTTTTACCTCTAAAAATGTATTCCCCTTGGCTAGACTAAATGCTAAAGCAAGCTAATTTCGCAAGCATTCAGCTAATAAATGTCTCAGCGACTCAGCTCTGCAATTTGCTTATATTAATCATACGCCAGGTGGCCACATCCCTCACACACACACAGAAGTGGCGAACGCGCTTAAATTAATTAGTTTATTAATAAAGTGAAATTTTAATTAAATCAACATCAACTCAACCGGGTCGGGTAGTGGGCCAATGCGTCAAAACAAAGCTTCTAAATCGAGTGCTAATGCCAGCAGCTCACATAAACTAATTAATTTAAAACAAATCACAGCAACAGCATCAAAGTGCCACAACTTTTTTGGGGGGGGGGGGAGGGGAGGGTGAGCAGGGGGTTTAAACTGTGAAAGTGTTTTTAGCGGCTAGTCAAATATTTGGCTATGCAAACATTTTATTATTTTATAATTTGCAATTGAAAACACTATTTCTAGTTGGCTAAATTTGTGCACTCACCCGTAATGATCCACAGTTCACGTAGGCAATCCTCGCGAGATTTGGCTATGGCTGCAGATTTGCTGAGATCCTGCGGTGCCTCCAGTAGTGGAAATATCAGAGCACCCATTATGGAGTAGGCAATGACAAGCGTCACCAAACCCGGTGTGGAGAGCAGCAACTGCAGCAACTGTCCCAGACAACGTCGGGCACAGGAAGTGGAAGTTGATACTTTGGCCGTGGTCACAACAGCCGCCGCCTCATCCTCGTCTGGGTCATCTTGCAGCCGCTGCTTGCCCGGAAACGCCTTCTCAACGTCGGACATGATCGATACTGGCTACTCAATGGCGTTGGCTGCATTTCCGTTTTTGACTCATCGTTGGTCTTACTAATTACCCTACCTCTCGCTCGCTCTCTCTCACTCCCACTCTCTCTCTCTCTCTCTTTATACGCGCGGCCGGAGGGGCGTATTATGTTTTAAGCTGTTGTTGACTCGATTTTACTGTCGCTGCTGTTGCTGACGTGGCATTTACCATTGTTCCTGGTTGGATTTTCCACTCTTTTTTTTTTCCTTCTGTTTTTGTTTTTGTACTTTTAAAGTTGTTGTGCCAGTTTATTCCCCCTGCGTTGCCATTGCCTGCAATTGAAAACATTTGTATGCTGTAGTTGTTATTCATTTTGTTGTTGCTTTTGCTGCCTGGCTGCCTCCGCCTCTGTTGAAGTGCACTTTGGAGTAGGTTAAGCGCACACACACAAACCAGCTAACTCTTGGCCAGAGCTGAGGCAAAGAGCAAAAATGCACTAAAATTTGACACTTCACTTAATCTAATTAGCAGCTCTTTAAGGCCAGGCATTGTTACGGCCATTGGGCAAAAATTTGTCAACCATGGTAATGAGCATGAAGAACAGCAGTTCATTTGGAGTTCAGTTGAGTGAAATGGGAAACTTTTTGGAGTTTGCTAATTGCTCATTTTTCAAATGGGTTTCAAATAGGTTTAGGTTCAGGATGTAGCTTGGCTACGGATCTTAAAATGGGAGAACAAATGGTTACCCAGTGGGCATTTATGTGGAATTTGCTATAGAAGATGGGATCCAACTTTCACTTAATTCAGTACCTGATACACAGTAAGCGGTACTCAGCTTTCTATACTCAGTACTCCTTACCGAACATTCGATACTTTGTGCCTGATACTTGGAACTCGACTGAGAAGTGTACTCTGTACTTAGTACTTGATACTCAGACCTTGATACTTAGTGAACGATACTCAGTAGTCGATACTCAGACCTTGGTACTTAGTTCACGATACTCAGTACTTGGATCTTAGTGCTCTATACTCAGTAATCCACGCTCGATACTAGTATAAATATTGAATTATTATTGATCAATTGTTGTTGCTGATACCAAGTAAACGGTATTCAGTTCTTTATACTCAGTACTCGATACCGAAAACTCGATACTTGGTGCTTGATCCTCAGATCTCGACTAAAAACCGTACTCTATACTCAGCACTTGATACTCATAACTTGATACTTGGTTCATGTTACTCAGTACTCGATACTCAGACCTTGATACTTAATTCACGATACTCGGTACTCAAAAACTAAGTAATCTTCCCACAGTACTTGATACATAATGCTCTATACTCAGTACCCAACACTCGATGCTAGTATTAATACTTAATAATTATTCATCAGTTATTATTCCTGATACTCAGTAAACGATAATCAGTTCTATATACTCAGTACTCGATACCTAAAACTCGATGTTGGGTTCTTAATTCTTAGAACTCGACAAAAATTCGTACTCTGTAGTCAGTACTTGATACTCAGACATTGACACTTGGTTCACATTACTCAGTACTCGATACTCAGACTTTGATACTTAGTTGACGATACTCTGTACCCCAAAACTAAGTACTCTAAAACTTAGTGCTCTATACTCAGTACTCGCTAATGGATACTATTTTAAGTACCCAATAAAACGTACTCGATACTCAGTACTTGCATATTAGTGCTCTATATTCGGTATTTGATACTCAGTTCTTGAAACACCGTACAAGAAACTCTATATTAAGTACTAGATACCCAGTACTCGATGCTCACCACTCGACTTTTAGATCTCGAAGCTCAGTACTAGAGATTCGATATTAATTATCGATACTTAGTACTCGATATTCAGCATTTGACACTTAGATCTGAAAACTCAGTACTAGAAACTCGATATTAAGCGCTCGAAACTCAGTACTCGATACTCAGCACTCGATATTCGGATCTCGAAGCTCAGTACTAGAAATTCGATATTAATTATCGATTCTCAGTATTCGGTATTCAGTATTTGATACTCAGTTCTCGAAACAGCGTACTAGAAACTCGATATGAAGCACTGGAAACTCAGTATTCGATGCTCAGTACTCAAAACTCAGTACTAGAAACTCAATATTAAGTTCTCGAAGTGCTCGATAAAAAGCATTCGGTGGTCATTTATCGATATTCGATATTACTTCACCGTCGAATACTTTACAGCAACATCACAAAATATGCCATATCAGCGTGACGCGTGACGCTTAAATCAAATTTGACTTCTACTAAAATCTGCCCTACTGAAGCTAAACAAGTTTCCCCTCAAAAAAAGTGAAAAGGATATGCATAAAGTTAATAGCTTAACTTCCAACGAAATAGGATACAAGAAACACAGAACAGTGACCCGAAATCACGCCCAACCCGAACTTCTTTCGCACATTTCAATATATTATATATATATAGTTTCTTCCCCGCCATTTCCCTTCTCGAGCAGCTAAAATAACATATTCTTTCTGCTTCATTTAACCCTCGAACATTATTATTGCCCACAATGGGCTCATCATACGACAACCTTATCGATTAGACCCATTAAGAGATTCGCATTGAAATGGCATAACAATGGCAAAGCCGATAACCCACACTTGTAATACAAATTGAATGAGTCGCTCATTCTTTGCCATCTTTGGCCACAATGATAGACAGACTAGCAAATTGCAGACGTAATCCCATAGCCAAACTCGCACATCAAAGTACATAATCGTAATGAAGCTGACGAAGCTCTGGGTGTTGGCTGGTATATGCAGACGTTGAATCAATTAAAGCACTTGCGGCAGAAGGGAGAAGGGAAAGGCAGAGAACAGCCACAAAAAAGAATCTTGGGCAATAATAAAGAAGCCGCTTCAGACTCACGCAATTTACTTAATTGGAAAATAAAATAAGCCAAGACTGGGCTAAACCGGAAACTACTTGCTGAAACAATAGCCACTTGGCCACTTGGCCACTTGGCCTGGTCTGGCCCGGCATAATTTAATTTGCGGTGAACGTGGCGTATGAGCGACTTGGGGTCGCAGCTAATGCAAAATTAATGTCAATCGAGGGCAACGGCAATGCCCTTTTAATTGTGCCTGAACTTTGACGGCAGCCACACGCAACTCAATTCAAGGAACAAAAGGAGCTGAAGCAAAAGGCAAAATGTCTGCCGGAAGTTATCCCTTTTAGTCAGATTGAAATCAACTTAGACTGGGAAGGGGGTGATGGGGGTGGGGTGGCGATGCTTAATTGAAATGTTTGCTTTTCACTTTAATTAAAGCGGCGGGGCCAACCTTTTCACTGCCTTCATTTTTTTTTTCCATACTTTCTTTTTAGGGATTTTATTTTGCTGTTTTTCGCACGTCATTTTATGAAGTTGCTGCAAAAGTTTGCACAGTTAAATACTTAAAACAACTTGGCAGCTTTTCCATTCATTTCCGTTCGCCTTTGTCCGGCTGTGCATTATATATTATTATTATTATTATTTTTATACTGTTTTAAATGCAATGACAACAAACGCAGTTTAATTACAATTTTCAACTCATCAAATGCAGCAGCAGCCGGAGCCGGAGCCGGAGCCGGAGCAGCAGCAGCCGCAGAGGGCAGGGGCTGGCCAGCAAAATGGCGCTAATGGCGCTCCAGCTCAACGCTGTGTTTTTAAATCCAATTCAGTCTCATAACGCGCCGGGGCAAACTGTCCGCCTTCTTTTTTAATCCTTCGTCTGCCTCAACTTGCCCGGCTCGTTGTCAGCTCCTCTCTCTCTCTCTCTCTCTGCCAATTTAATTGCATTGCTGACACTTACCAGCCCAACAACACTAAATACTAAATGAGCGGATTGAATGAGACACCAGCAGCAGCAGCAGCTGCAGTCGGTGGCCACATTTTTTGGGCAACTTTTGAAAAATTGCAGTCCACTTCAATTCGCGCTTTTTGCTAATTGGCTGGAGACCCAGCCAGGCTTAGAGCCAGTGCCGGCCAGTGTCATTCATGTGAAAGGATTTAGCTCAGTTCCACATCTCCCGTTGCGGTCGGTTGGCAACAGCAGACACACAGCCAGCCAGCCAGCTTAGTTGTTGGTTGGTTGTTTTGTTGTGCTTTCTGAACTGATTGCATTGTCTATAACAAAATTAATACAACAAAAACAAATGCAGAGCGGGTGGCTGGTTTTTCTTTTTTAATCCTCCAGGTTAAAGCTAGAATACACTACTGAGGAAACTTTTTGATACAAAAGAAACCATTTTAGACGAAAACTTATTTTTAAACCCAAATACCAAACAATTGGAAAACCATTCTAACCAAAAAAATCCCCTTGATGAGACTTTTTGCATCACTTTTGATGATTGAACAGAGATTGCTTTGAAACTAGATTCAAAAATGATAATTGTGTATGCTTCAAATGGGATTCATTCAAGTAATACTCTGAAAACAGTGGCAAATTACTCGAAAATGAGTCGAAAGTGATGAGAAGATAGGGTTATAAACAACTCTTTAAGAAAAGAGATTACCCACCCAACATTTGGAAGATAATTATTATAAAAATCGCCTTGATGAGTCTTTTCCGACTCCTTTTGATGATCAAAAAGAGATGCCAATCATATGCTATTAATTGAGACTCGAAAATGTCTCATGAATATGCTCAAAATATGTGGTTTAGTGAAATAAGGCTAAAAAAAGAATCTCAAGTGACTCGAATATGAGTCTAAAGTGATCAGAAAAACGGGTTATAAACGACTCTTCACGAAGTGTCGCTACTAGGGTACCATTTTCTCCCGACAACAGTATCTTTTACGATCAGAAAACGAGCCCATTTTTGACTATTTTAATCAGATCGAGGATTCAAAAAAGGCTCGAATGTGATCAAAAATATGATAAAATGTTTGCTGGGTACTATAATGTGCGATTTAACGAAAACTCGAAAAAGACTTGAGCATTTGCTCAAAATAAGCTTTATCAAAATACGACTCGAAAAATACTCGCGAATAACTCGAAAATGAGTCGAAATTGATAAAAAAAAAAAGAAGATAAACCTAAGCTAACTTTGTCTATGGCGAAGCTTGTTTATATTTTCAAAAAATACTCTTTTTCCCAGTTTCCAACCGATCGTTCGTATGGGAGCTATATGATATAGTCCTACGATTTGGCCAAAAATTTGTAAAATTATGTGAAACCATGTGAAACAAATAAATACAAAATTGCAGAATGCTACCAATAAAAACATAAAAGATTTTCTAACTAAGACTGTTTTTCAGACCCATCTTTTGTAAGGCAGCTATACCATATTGTTGTCCGATTTTTGTCAAACTTGGTAGAGTTATAAAAAAGCATAGAAAACTTATGAATACAAAGTTTGGAGACGTTTCCATTGGAAAGAAAAAAGTTTTTCATACTAAAACAAGTTTTCCGAACGACTGTTCCTATGGGAGCTATGAGATATAGTCATCCGATCCGGTCGGTTCCGACATATTAGTAGTGTGCAGCAAAAAGAAGACTCTGTGCAAAATTACAGCTCGATGGCATTAAAACTGAGAGACTAGTTCCGCGTAGAAAGAGACAGACGGACGGACAAAGCTCAATCGACTCAGCTCGTCTCTCTGATCAAGTATATATATAGTTTATGGGGTCGCAAATGAATATTTCTCTGCGTTGCAAACTTCTGGGCAAAATTATATTACTCTTTGCAAGGGTATAAAAAGGGTTCAAAACGACTCTTGAAACAGAGACGCGTGAGGGTACCATTTTCTGCCCACAAAGGTATAATTTATGATTAGATAATCAGACCGAAGACTCGAAAAGATGTCGAATATGATCAAAAATCACTTAAAATATTCGCTCTGACGAGAAAAAATGCTATCCTAGCCGAAACTCTTCCCAGAGTCGTTTTTAGACTGTTCTTCTGATCAGTTTCGCCTCCTTTTTGAGTCATTTTTGAGTCTTTTTCGGGTGCTACTTCAATAGTTCTCATTTGAAGCCCATGTATTAGTCCTTTTCAAGTCTCTTAATCCCTTGTGATGCTATTATCTTGTTAGTCATTAAGAGTGCTCGATTTAGACTAACCAAGGTGATTTCAAAAACTTCGTGGAGTTACAATTTTGAATGAAAAATATCCGAAAGCTATATATCGTATTTTTTTTTTACAAAAATATCGATATTTCGATGTATTGATATTATTTCCGGCCAGGGGTTACTTCGAACAATGCCTTAAGTGTGGAAAATCGTAACTATATATATATATATTTCTTAACTATGCTTGGCATGCTGAAGTTTCTAAAGCTACTACAAGGCTTTAACGACTGAAAATCGATGTTTGATGTATTGAAAATGAGACTCAGAGATGGTACAATCGCCATTTGATAGATGCTACATCAGTTTCTTACTCACCCAATCATTTCTGCGGAGATACGAATAACCTCTACCCAGGTAAAGAGATTAGGTACACCATTTCTTATAGAGTTATAAATTTGGTACTTGGTGGGATGGCTTTTTGTATCAAGTCACACTTTTGGTAGAGCAAAAATTTTTCTAAAATGTATCATAGCCGCATATTGACAGATTATTTCACCCGTTTCAAAGCCAATTAGCGCTGTAGGTTTCTACCACAAATATCATTGGAACTGCAATTCAAATGAAATGTTCAAGCAATTAAAGTTTAGTCAAATGTTAAAAGATTTCCATAGCATACTTTTCAGACCAGACCAGACCCGACCAGTTGACTCTGTTGGCCACAAAACAAACGCTAATAAGCTAAAAAAAATTATGTATAATCCCCCGATCCCCGCCCCCCACCCCCCGCGCGCACACACCACAGCATAATGTTTGCTGTGCAGTCAAGTGTCTATAATGAAAATTAAATGCGACAAGATGAAAAGCAGTGTTGGATTTTCCGGCTTTCCACCGAGCAGTGAAGCGTGCGAAACGGAACTTTTAACACATTTAGCCAAGCAAAAGTGAACTGCAGGTGTGGGTTAGTTTTATGGCCAAAAAGGTGTGAAAAAGAATAACAGAGCACGAACAACAAACAGATAACAACAGGCCAAGCTACAGATGGTGGAGGGGCAGGGGAGGGGAGGGGAGGGGAGGGGGTGGATGTTGTACAGCGGGACAGGAACCCATTATTATGCAATTGAGCGCAGCGCCAGGAAGGAAACCACTTGAGGGCCCAACAGGCGTACATAATTCATAATAAGGGAAAAACTTCTCATGAAAGTGGCCGGCCAATGGTAAATGGACATTAGATGCAGCCAGCAAAAGCCAAAAGGATGCCACAGGATAATGACCATGTTAATGCACAATACACAAGTGCACTGAAAGGAAATGAGCAAGATAAGTAACGAGACCCCGAAAACTTTCAGCCAGCAGAAGACGCTGCTCTCGCCACGCTCATTAAACGCACTCGCAACTCGCTGGCAACAATCTTAATTATATTGTAAAGACTTTGGCCAGCCAGAAAAATAAGTAGAAACCTCTGGGGCAGGCAAAAAACTTGCTGCTGATTAGTTTTTCGAGTGCCTCGAGTGCAAGTCAACCAGTCAAGCATTCCCACTCAGCCTGTCAGTCAACAGAGCCAGAGAGCCGCTGGTCGAGCGTGTAAACTTGGCCAAACAGCCAGCAGCAGCAGCAGCAGCAGCAGCCGCCGACGTAGAAACAAATTCCAGCCAAGCGCCCTGGCAACAACAAAAACTCATTAAAAAACGCGCAAATGCAATGTTGCCTCATAAATATAAGCAAAGTGGGGGAAACCTGACAACAAAATGCAGCAAATGCACAATAATTAGACGCAAATTTCGAAGTCGTTTTTACGGCTAATGAAGGCAGCTTCCTCTGTGACCACAACAAACGAAATAAGTTGGTGAAAAGTCGCACCAGAAAGGTGCTCCGTTGCAATGTAAATTACATTTTTTTGCTAATTTAATTACAAAAAGTTTAAACCTCAAAACAACTGAATCGTGGTACTCCATCTACTGCCAAGTAGCGGAGGAACTTGGTGTAAGATCCTGAAAAGTGGAGTGGGAACCCTTAAATGCAAAATTCGATGGTTTGTTTAAAGCTTCGATTAGGTGGAGAATGTGCAACATTTGGCAGAACTCATAATGGAACTATACAACAAGACACACTCAATACCACAAAGGAGACTTCTGCTGTGGTTCGAAGAACCTCTTCTGCAAATAAGGCTTTCTGCTACATGGGCCAGGACGACTAGCCATGTTTTTCACGCTTCAGCATTCAAAACTGCTTATTGATTCTGTTGGTGCTGTAAATTGCAACGATACCCGTACGATAGGCAAAATAATCGATATCCTTTCGCATAATTACGAATGCAGGTGCATTCATATTGTATGCAACCAGATGCGGTACAATTACGGTTCAAAAAGCGGTTCAGATGTGGTTTAGATGCTGTTTGAACTTCTCAAATATCACAAAGACTCCGAACCGTAAATTTTTTATACTCTTAGACATATAAACCTGTGTTCTTCATTCTGAATAAGATTGAACTGGTTTTCCAAAGTTGACATTTTCAAGAACGAAAATGGAACTTTAAAGTTACAAATAGAGAAAAGTTAACTTCGGCACGACCGAAGCTTTTATACATTTGCGGTACGTTTTTCTAACGAATTTGAAGGACATATAGACTGAAAACTCAATAAGACTACTTTTCTTACTCTACTTTTGTATGACAGCTATACAATATATAGGTCCGATTTCGACCAAACTTAGTGGAATTATGGAAAAGCATAGCCAAGTAAGAAATACAGAGTTTAGAGGCGTTTTCTTTGAAAACAAAAAAGTTTTTCTCACTAAAACTAGTTTTTCGACCGATCATTCCTATGGCAGCTATATGCTATGGTCATCCGACTTGGACAAAACTTTAAAAAAGAGTGTGAAATCTTTTAAAATAAGTATATGCCAATTTCAAAGAGGTTTACTTTGAAAACAAAAAAGTTTTTCTTACAAAGACTATTTTTCTAACCTTACTTTTCTATGGCAGCTATACTATATAGATGTCCGATTTCGACCAAACTTGGCAGAATCATGGAGAAGCATTAAAAACTAGTAAATACAGAGTTTTGAGACGTTTGCTTAAAAAACAAAAAAGTTTTTCTCACTAGAACTGGTTTCTCGACCGATCGTTCCTATGGTAGCTATATGCTATAGTCATCCGATTTGGACAAAACTTTAAAGAAGTGTGTGAAAGCTTTTAAAATAAGTATATGCCAATTTGAAAGAGGTTTACATTGAAAACAAAAAAGTTTTTCACACTAAGACTATTTTTCTAACCTTACTTTTCTATGGCAGCTATACTATATAGAAGTCCGATTTCGACCAAACTTGGCAGAATCATGGAAAAGCATTAAAAACTAGTAAATACAGAGTTTTGAGACGTTTGCTTAAAAAACAAAAAAGTTTTTCTCACTAGAACTGGTTTTTCGACCGATCGTTCCTATGGCAGCTATATGTTCTAGTCATCCGATCCGGCCAGTTCCGACAAATGTGCAGCGTATTTGTACCAGAAGACTTCGTGCAAAGTTTTGTATCCATAGCTTTAAAACTGACTAGAAACAGGCGAACAGACGGACATGGCTATATCGACTCAGCTATATAGAATATATATATACATTATGTGGTCGGAAATGCTTTCTTCTATGCGTTACAAACATCTGGACAATATCAATATACCCTCTGCAAGGGTATAATAACAACTTAAATAGACGATTTTTGTAAACTATTTCCATTAATCAATTCCGATTTGATCAAAACATATCAAACCAAAATCTATTCAAGTCAAATTCTTGCAAAAATAATCACCCTTTTTCCATGTTAGTCGAAATTAGTTAAATTAAATTGTCCCACAAGCCAGCTTAAGGTATTTTCCTTGAGCTCGCCACAAACTTTCAAATGAAATCAAATTTATTTTAATCTAAATTCCATGCACCAGAGTAAAACAAATAAAATGGACTTCAATTTAAGCAATTGTTAAGTGTTGGACAAATATTGTTCATCTTCAGCTTATCCTAGGCTGCTGTTTTGTACCATTTGCATTTGGGTACATTGAAAATGGTTTGGCCCAGACAAGCTGCCCGGCAGCTGAACTTAAACTTGTTAACTTTTCATAATTAAATTGTTAAACATCAGTTGGGCTTTAATTGAATGTCGTTGCCAACTGGGCTACCGACAGCTACCCGTTGGGCCAGCTCAGCAGAATTCCTTAAGTGCCAATTTAGTGGCAATTTGCTTTTGTCTTAACACTTTTCTGGGTGGGAGTTGGACTAGGACAACACAATTTAATGTTAATTAAGCCAAACGTGGCCAATGGCAAATTTTATTTCGTAAAATGAACAGTAAATAAATGTTTGCTCAGTTGGCCTAATTGACTTTACCCAAAGTTGTTAACGAAAAAAAGGTGCGCCAAAAATTAAATCAAATAAAATCGAATTGTTAGCCAATTGAACGACGAGAGCTGACATAAAATGCACCAGCAGGGTAGAGCGAAATTTGCATAAAAGCCCCGTGGCACGTAGTCAGCTTTGATGACCCCCCCCCCCCGCCCGCCCCGTGTGTGTGTGTGTGTGTGTGTGTGTGGCTGTGTCCTGATAATGCCATTTTGAGTGCAGTTTATGCGCACTTCGTCTCAGTGTCATTAAAAACATGCAGATTTGGCAGATAATTCCCAGAGATATATGAAGTGCCGTCTACGGTGTCCGATTTGCATGAATATCAGAGTTTATCGTTTTATTTTGGGGAGCTGCTTTAACAGCTTTGAGAGCAGCTCACATTACAGCACATGCATAGCAGAAAAAGCCGCAGGCCGCCAACACTTGCCGCTTGACCGCTGAAGCGACTTAATTGAACCAACTTGCTAGTTGCCACATTTTGTGTTCATGTGCGGGGAATGTGGCCAATGTGTGTGCGACGCGTTTTGTGTTTGTATTTTGTGGCGTTAACTGCCGTTTCCTGCGGTATTGAAAGCACTGTGACATTATGGTTGTACCTGGGCCATGGGTAAGCTGGTCAACAAAACTAATTAACAGCAAGTGAACAAATAGTGGATATGGATGCAACCATCGTAAGAATGTATTCCCGACTCCAGAATATTTTCATTTAAATATTTCTTTTACTCAATTCCAGCCTCAAATAAGTAGAAACCTATGGAGGGCAGGCAAAAACTTGCTGCTGATTAGTTTATCGAGTGCAAGTCAACCAGTCAAGCATTCCCATTCTCCCATTCGGATTCATAGACAGAGAAACATACAATAGTTTGTTATGATCCTTTGTATGACTATGGGTGTTTATTTGGACTGCAAGAATGCAAATCGCTATTCTGAACCAAGGACTAAGAAATTACTGAACCCAACGGAAAACTATATATCAAAACGGTTCGGTTCGGTTCAGTTCTCTTTCCGCAACATCAAAAGTAAAACAAGAAAGAAAGTCAAAAGACATACTTTCAGCATAAATTTTGATGTTACAGTAGCAGCTGATAGCAGTGCTGCTACTGCGCTGCAGCTGCGAATAGTCTTCTGATCATAACTCGACAACCGCTCAACCGATCTTCACTATTCCTTTGGCGGATCGAAAAGTCTTCCTGATTACTAAATATGTGTAAAAGAAACGAGCCATCTATCTTTAAAACTGTGGGAGATATGACGTTTTTTCAAAATTGCGGAGGCAGGAGGGGGCGTGGCCAAAATTGCGAAATAAACTTGATCTGCCTGCAGACATAAGAAGCATTTGTCCCATACATGTCAAACCTCTATCTCTTACCATCTCTGAGATCTGTGCATACGGACGGACAGACATGACTCGGCTGTTGATGCTGATCAAGAATATATATACTTTATAGTGTCGTAGATGCTTTGTTCTTGCTGTTACATACTTTTGCACCATCTTTTAATACTCTATGTATAAAAAGATCTATTTTTCGAACAGATCTAATGACATTTCTGTATGTTAGACCTTAGAATTAGCTTCAAGGGTCAAAATTGGTTGAAGTTATGTGCGATACTTGAAGAGAAGAGGTTTTTTGAGGTTTTTTGACATCACTGCGAATTTGCTTCAACTTAAAACTTCCGAAAATTGGAATTTTCCTAACAATTTTAAGTGTAATTCGGGGGGATATACTCAAGAAAAGACCCTAAGAGTTGAGAAAGGTGGAAGATGAGGGCGATACCAGAACATAAATGAGATTGCTTTTGCTTCGCAATTGCTTAAAAAAGGTAACATTCCATATAGATTTAGGCAAAGTTCCGGATGTTATCCTTTAAAAATAAAAATCCGGTGGAATTAAGGGCAAAGCTAGCAAAAGAAATAAATTTTAAATACTGTTGATAACTTCAAAAGTTTGAAAAATAACTTTCAGCGCAGATTCATGAAAAAATGTCGAATAACAAAACTAAGGAGTGGAGCTATGACAGAATTTTGGTAGATCCAAGAACATCTGCTGCGTTTTTTTTTTGTCATTTTTTGGACTGCCTTTCCAAGGTAAAGTTCGGTAAAAACTTCTTTCCTTTTCGATTGTGCTGAGAATCATTAAAGAGATAAGGAAACACAAACTATATAAATCATTATACAGTCCAAATTGATTTCTGCCTGTCAAAAACCCAGCTTTTCTCTCCTACTCAGCCATCACCTACACCAGCTACTACAGCCAGCTGTGAAGTAAGTAAGCAAACAGCTTTCTTCAGTCGCAGTTTTGTGCTTTTAGGGAGATTTCAAGGCTTTCTCGGTTCTAAATAACGAGTCCCACTTCCTACTAAGTACCAAGCCACTAACACAGATTTAGCTTGATAAATATTTACCTTAGCATTTTCATTTTCTTTCATTCATTTTTCCATTTTCATGCAACCTTCAGCCGGGCTTTCATTTAAGTTCTTCAAATATGCTGTTTGGGTCAAACTCTCAATGTGAGGCAGAACAATGGGTGCCGAGTATTTCTTTCAGCAAAACGTTTCTCCCCCAGAACCTCACTCTGACATACAGTTTTTATCGTGCTAACAAGTATTTTATATCATAATTGCAATCTAGTGCCAGAGTTTTGAAGCACAATTACGCAGCAAACACACACACACACCACACACACACACACACAAACTGGGCAAGAGATGGAGAGAAGTGTGTGTGTGTGTGTGTATATTGGGAATGTTTGTGTGTCCTTCGAATCGCCATTTTAGTATGCGTCTTTTTTTACAGCATCACCAACATCAACAGTAAAAGCAATCCCAGCCATCATTATCATCCTCATCCTCATCCTCATCCTCATCCTCATCCTTGTCGTTGTCGTTGCTGTTGTTGATGCTGCCGCTGCTGCTGCTGGAACACGTGTCTCTTCACACAAACCTCGCCATGTCCATGACACACTTGCCTGCCTTTGCGTCTCTATGCATGGGTTATGGGCTGTCTGTGTACTTTTCGTTGCATATCTCAGTGTTTGCATCTCCTCTCTGTATCTCTGGTGGAAATGCATTGGCAAACGCGTTTTGTTTGCCCCGGCTGGACCTCAACCTGCTTTGATTTCTTTCCGCCACATTTGCTCCATTTACACTCAATCATTAGCCAATATCAAGGGCACTCGTGCATCAAATTAATTGCTATACCCAAATGTCATCAATAACCGACCAACCAAACAAAACCTTCGAAGGCGTCTCCAACCCACGTGACAAATTTCATTTGGCATTCCGGCGACAAAACAATTAGTAAGCAAAACAAAGCAATTACAATACACAAACTCAGTTAATTACACTAGCCAACTGGGATGGAATAACTGAACAGGCAGAGATTAAACAGGGAAGTCAAAGGGTGACGCGAGACAAATGGTTGCTGGAACTATTTTGTGGAAGACACCGAGAAAGTGTTGCATAAAAACATTGAAAAGATCTTCACAGCGTTGAAAGTTTTTTATTAAGAACTGCGAGTAGGTGATCTAAAACTTCGATTGTTAGCGAAATGTTCCAGCTTTTGTTTTCAATCAAATCCTTAGAAAGAAGTCCGGAGAAGTTTAGAGGTTTTTTTGAAATCAGGCAAACGAGACACCAGTTCAAAAGCTGGTTAAGGAGGAGAACTATCCATGGCACTGTCGTAACTATCGTTGGCTTAGAAGCCACACTATCAATAGTTATCGATAACCCAAAGCGTTTGTTTCTCCCTTGAAATGTATTTTCTAATATTATAAACAGAGTTGCTCTCCCCGCTCAATAAAAACATTAAGGTCATGGGAACGCACACACACACAAAAGGCGACTGTCTGTTCTAAGCTGCCTCTCAATGTCTTTGCGTGCTTGCAGCTTTGAAATTCCCAAACAGTTATGCCACCGGAGGCATGCAGAGACGGTTGAGTTGCGGACAGTTGGTAGCTATTGAAAGCTGATGAGAGAGGGTGGTTCCTCGTGAAACAGCTGCATAATCTACCAGCCTCCTTAATGACGTTGTATCTCTGTTTAAAGTTGTGCGATTTTTATACCCTTGCAAAGGGTATTATAATTTTTGACGACCCCATAAACTGTATATATATTCTTGATCAGGGAGAACAGCTGAGTCGATTGAGCTTTGTCCCTCCGCCTGTCTGTCTGTTTCTAGGCGAACTAGACTCTTAGAATTAAAGCTATCGAGCTGAAATTTTGCAAAGAGTCTTCTTTTTGCTACACACTACTAATATGTCAGAACCGACCGGATCGGATAACTATTTCTCATAGCTCCCATAGGAACAATCGGTCGGAAAACTAGTTTTAGTATGAAAAACTTTTTTCTATTCAATGGAAATCTCTCCAAACTTTGTATTCATAAGTTTTCTATGCTTTTTTATAACTTTGTCAAGTTTGATGAAAATCGGACAACAATATGGTATAGCTGCCATACAAAAGATAGTTCTGAAAAACAGTCTTAGTTAGAAAAACTTTTTTGATTTTAATGGTAGCATCCTGGAATTTTGTATTTGTTGGTGTCACATGCCTTCCTTCAATTCTACAAATTTTTGTCCAATTCGGATGACTATATCATATAGCTCCCATACAAACGATCGATCGGAAAACTAGTTTTAGTATAAAAACTTTTTGCTTTTCAATGGAAACGTCTCCAAACTTTGTAGTCGTAGGTTTTCAATGTTTTAATATAATTCTACCAAGTTTGATGAAAATCGGACAACCATATGGTATAGCTGTCATACGAAAGATAGGTCTGAAAAACAGTCTTAGTTAGAAAAACTTTTTTGATTTTGATGGTAGCATCCTGCAAAATTGTATTGGTTTGTTTTACATGATTCCAAACAATTCTACAAATTTTTGTCCAAATCGGATGACTATATCATATAGCTCCCATGCAAACGATCGGTCGGAATATTTTCCGCTTTCTCGTTTTACTTTCCATTATATGGACGATTGCAAAAGCTCCTATATCTCACATTTTTGTTAAAGCTGCTGCCTTTACACTCTAGAAAATGGAATAGCTGTTTAGTTTTGGCTTTTAGATTTCAAAATGGACACATTTTCATAAAGCTTTAATGGAATACACTGTTATTTCTTACAATGATAGATTTCGATGCCGTTTAGGTTTATGCATAGTTTTGGGAAAAAATCTAACTTTAAGCGCAATATCTTGAAAATGATATTCAAAAGTATAAATTATGATATTAACCATAGACTTGTGTGCTTCTCAACGTCATCATGCAAAGTCGAAAGTACTTTGCTGGCATACCAAAAAGTAGACAGTGTTTCAAAGAACCTTGATCTCTTTTGGTGTATCGCAAGCGGCATTTAAAAATGAAAAAAAAACTACCTTCTAAGTCGGAGGATGGTGCGGAAAAACTGCCGAATATAACATTTTGAGTATCCAATCGGGCTCAACTACATTACCACATACCAGTCCTCCATAGAATTCTCGGTTGGGTATGTTTATTTTGTGCAAAAGATTCGTTTCCACAGCTTCGCTGGACCAATACACCCAAAATCCTGGCCCTAATACTGCATCGTTTTTTTTTTTTTGGTGGCCTGGCCAACTTGTCACAGCGTTAATTGAGTTTGACACTAATGAGCGTGCAATCGTTGCATAATTGATTTATAAATGCCGCCCCACCCCGCACACCATAGTGGCTGATGGCCACGCCCCGTTTGAGTTTGCCACTTGAGTTTATGACGCTGTTGCAAATTTCGCACTAATTGGGTCAGGCAAACAATAGGCAGGCCGTCAGGCTGTCACTCTGTCATTCGGTGGCGTTCAAATTTTTGCGCAAATTTAAGAGGCAGGCGGCCTCAAGCAGCAGAAAAAATCTCTCTCGAAATGTGGGGCTTGCCGCGCACACACACACACACACACACACACAAATTGTAATTAATTTGAATTAATTATGTTCCAGCAAACAATCTAGACAAACGGCACATGTGGGCGGGAGGCGGACCCCAGGAAGCGCGCCTTTTCCTTTGCCAGCTAAAACTTTGGGCATTAAAGAATCTCTGAACCGAATGTACAAAGTAGGCCCCGACAGAACTGGCGGCTTAACTCATACTCTAAAAATTTATTCTGCATACTTGTACATTTGTGTATGTACACAGACAAAATTCGAAATAATTTTAGAAAATTGGTCTTGGCCCTGTACGAACAGATTACGTTATCTGCCTGCATTACCTTCGAGCTGACGCACGAGCATCAACAACAATATGCATATACTAGTCATCACACCGGCTGGAAAAACCATTAAGATGAACGTACTGGATGAGCCGGACTCGAAGGAAAATCTAAGCAAGAGTCAGGTGCCAACTTCCCCGCAGGATCTGGGCTCCAAGTTTTAGTTAGCCAAATCGAATGAAAGATGTGTCAGGGCTGGTGCCGCTGCACGATGCGAAAGTTTCAGCTCGCCATCATGTATTTAAGCGTTGCCTACATGCTATTCGTGCTGACGCGCCTCTGTTCCTACATCTTCGACTCGGAACACTCTTTTGGTAAGGCGATGCCGATTCTAAGCAAATTAAATACTTCAGTTCTCCCCCAGAGAGGATTTACTATGTGTTCTATATTCGCTGCCTCGTTTATATGGCTGATATACTAGCCGTTATAGTGCTCATTTATGGAGTGAGCAAGGTAACAAGTAGACATCTACCAAAGAAAGTGCTAAGATAACAATTTTTGCAGGAAAAACCTAAAGTCATCTTGGCCTATTTGGTTACGGCCCCGATCATAATTGTTATAGATATACTTTGGTCTCTATACGTACTGAAAATTATAACCATCAGAAACTCCACCGTCTTAGCCATAGTCGTATTAGATATTTTCTGCCTGCATAGTAAGTGGGAGAGAGGGTATGGTAATTGGGTTAACTATACATACCGTTTTTGTTTTAGTATCGAGCATACTATTCTGGCTGCTTGTTCTTCTTTACTATAAAATATTGTGTGCCGCAATTCGAATTCGTGAAGATTATGAAACTGAAACCCATGCATAAGTGAACGGAGGTGAATATTGGTATTAATACTCTGAATATTGCGACATTTGATGTAACACACGGAATGGTATTTAAAAATAATAATGTCAATTTCAATAAAAAAAATTTGGTAAGATGTTATTTGCTCAGTTGGCCGACAAAAATCCTCTAACTGAACCCTCCACGAGGGTGTCGGCTGGGCAATGGACACTGTATGCACCTTGGCTTAAAGCGGGTAATACATAGTGTCTCTTGCTCGTCTTACACCTAGGAAATGCAGTGTCCAGCTAAGGTGATGGCCAGCACTACAACAACAGCACAATGTTGGGTGGAGCTGAGCCAAAGCCATGGTTAGAGGTGCCTGGCAGTAGACATAAAATGCTATGGGGTGGTTCCCACGAACAAAATTAACCTCCATGGGTACAATAAATGGAACAAACGAAGAACCCAACTCGGGCTGGGATATCAGCCCAAACGTCGGTGGAAGGCGTGACTGCTACCACCGGCGGGCACGGTGGGGAGAGATCCCCACTTCGTGTCGCCAGCGGTCACACCTCTGTCGTGGTTGGAGCAGGCCAGGACAGTTGTACAGCTACTGCCGATACGACAAGAACCAAAGTGTGGCGCGGTACTGCAGTCGATACAGACTCGGACTGCGAATCGCACTCAACCAATACAAAGGCGGAAGAAAAGCTGCTGCTATCTCCAGTTCGGGCGGGGTCTAGTACCAAAAATAAGGAAAAACCCACACGAACAAAGGAGGGCATGCGAGCGAAAGCCCAGTATAAAGCGGCTCTCAAAATCAAGGCAAGACTGAACGGAAGCGGTGAGCTCACCCTAGAGGAGAGGAACAAGCTTGCGTGGGCCGAGCAAAAGATTAAGGAGGGTCGAAAACACTTCGCGGAGAAACCGGCGATGCAAGCCACCTCCGCCAAATACGCAAACAAAATGGAGGAGTGCTTGGCCATCAAGCGGCAGCGCTCAACTGAGCAAGCGAAGGCGGAGGCCCCAGCCAGTAAAAAGCCCCGCCAAAGACCGCAGAACCAGGCACAACTCCTCCCCAAAAAGACAAGTCAGCCCAAGGAATCAGCTAGCGACGTAGCAAAACGGCATCTCACCGTAGCTATTGTCGACAAAAGCGACCCTAACGGCAAGATGACGCCCGAGCAGTGGAAGCAAGTAGAGGAGAAGCTGTTCGAAGAAATTTTTAAAAGGATGGAAGACCAAGCAGCGCAACCTGTAGCGTTTGACGGAGCAGGCTGGCTGTATGGAGTCAAAATCCTAAGATGCAAGGACGACCCCACCCTTAAGTGGGTCTCAAGCGTCGTTGCAGACATGGGAAGCCTGTGGGAGAGTGCCCAGCTGGAGGTTGTGGACAGAACCTGCATTCCGTCCGTTCCGAAGGCGAAAGTACTCTTTCCACGGGTCACACCAAAGGAGCAGGCGCTGAAACTCCTACAGTGGCAGAATCCTGATGTGCCAACTGGAGACTGGAAGGTACTACATGTTGCAAAGCCCGACAAAAACGGGCAGCACATGGTCCTCCAGATCAATAAGGAATCCGAGGATCTGCTTTACCCAAGATTCGGAGTGATGGCATGGGGAGTAGGTAGCGTGCACCTACGTCTCAAGAAACGCCACCCCGAGGACACTAATGAGCACACACTGGGAGGCTGGAGAGGTGGAGAACGACCTCGGCATCGACATGATGGTCGAAAAAACCAGCAGCCTCGATATTACGGGGGCAGAACAGTCTGCTGAAGAAGACGAGGATGGCGACACAACCTTGCAGGCTGACCCATCGGGACCGGGAGATGCGGACACCAGTCATGCAGTTGAAGGTCCTTCAGGTCAACTTGCATAAGAGCAAGATCGCCTCGGCGGAGCTCCTTTTAACCTTAGA
Organism: Lordiphosa andalusiaca; assembly: GCA_035044965.1. Lineage (NCBI taxonomy): Eukaryota > Metazoa > Arthropoda > Insecta > Diptera > Drosophilidae > Lordiphosa > Lordiphosa andalusiaca. The sequence goes on from JAWNNM010000966.1 coordinate 407,005, forward strand.
GGAAGGGCCCGCAGATGTGGCTTTAGTTCAGGAACCTTGGATAGCGGCGGGGAACAAGGTCTCCGGACTAAAGTCACAAAACTACAACATCTTTTACCCCACCCCAGTAAGTAGAGCAAGGACTGCTATTCTGGTAAGAAAAGGCATCTATGCGTATTTAATGACTAATTACAGCACGGACGATCTCACTGTTGTGGCCTTGGAGGGTGGTAGGGACGAGCCAATTCTTATGGCGTCCTGCTACATGGCGCATGAGCGAGAGGCACCACCAGCTGAACTCGGAAGACTGACGGCGGAGGCAAGCTACAAGAAGCAACCCCTCGTCATCGGAACGGACGCCAACGCACATCACACTGTGTGGGGCAGCCCGGACATCAACGACAGAGGTGAGTCTCTCTTACATTTTATTATGCAAACCAGTCTAAGTGTAGAAAACGTTGGAGACACACCCACATATGTGGGACCAACCTCAGCCAACGTCCTAGACTTAACCATGACCCTAGGGAATAGTACTCATGCGTCAGAATGGAGAGTTCTTGATAAACCCTCCTTCTCCGACCATAAGTACATCCAGTTCAAGATACAATTCGACTATTGTCAAAAAAGAAACGTCTATAGGAACCCCCGGAATACCGACTGGGTGAAGTACCTTAAGACAGTGGAATCAAAACTGCCGACGTCAACGCCCATCTGCTCGGTGGAAGATATTGAGAAGTCCGTGAAGACGCTCACTGTTAATCTCATCGAAGCATACAAAACCTCGTGTAGGCTCACAGTTACAAAAAGGAGAACCAGACCCCCCTGGTGGACCCCAGAACTGAAAGAGCAGAGGAAGGACGTCCAGGAATGCTTCAAACTCGCCAAACAAGCGGATGAAGCGATCATCTGGGAGGAGTACAAGATAAGACTTCGCTTGTTCAAAAAAGAAGTAAGGAAGGCAAAGCAACACTCATGGAGAACCTTCTGCTCCAGCATAGAGAAGGTCTCGGAGGCAGCCAGACTCAGGAAGCTGCTTTCAAAGCAGCCACCTATGCAGAGTCAACTAAAAACGGACGAAGGTCACTGGACAGAAAGCAGCAAGGAAGCTACATGCGCTCTTCTCGATGCGCACTTCCCGGGCTGCACTATAGTCACCGAGCCAGATACGCTTCAGGACTTAAACACTCAACAAACTAACATCCCAACCAACTTAGTCACTCCAGGAAAAATCCGATGGGCGATCGACTCGTTCGCGAGCTACAAGTCCCCCGGTCTGGATGGCATAATTCCCGCCATGCTAAAAACGACTAAAGGTTTAGTCGTACCATGGCTACAGTCCATTTTTGAAGCCTGCCTGGGGTGGGGCTATGTACCTGTGGCCTGGAGGACAGCACGTGTTGTATTCCTACCCAAAGCGGGGAAATGCAGTCACGTGCAGCCAAAAGACTACAGGCCCATTAGCCTCACTTCATTCCTGCTTAAAACAATGGAAAAATTACTCGATCTCCACATAAGAGAAGGCATGAACCTGACCTTGGAGAACAACCAACACGCATACACGAAAGGGAAATCGGTGGAAACAGCGCTACACTCCCTAGTAGCCACCATCGAGAAAGCATTGTACCATAAAGAGTATGCCTTGGGAGCATTCCTTGACATATCTGGTGCATTCAACAACGTCTCCACGGAGGCGATAATGCGCAGCCTAAGAGCTGTATCAATACATAAGGCTTTGAACTCGTGGATTTACAACCTGCTGAGCTGCAGAAGAGTACAAGCCGAGTGGGGTACCACAACCATGACGAAGGAGGCACACGGCGGCACGCCTCAAGGCGGAGTACTGTCACCCCTTCTGTGGAACCTTGTGGTTAACAACGAACTGCTAACAAAATTTCGCAGGAAAGCACCCAAGATAACTGCATATGCAGACGACATATGCACAATTATCATCGGAAAATGTCCATCGACTCTCAGCTCAATCATGGACTCTACACTCAAAGAGATACTAAAATGGGCCACAGAAGCCGGACTTAGTATTAACGCGGAGAAGACGGACCTCATTCTCTTTACCAAGAGATACAAGGTACCGCCATGGATTCCACCAAAGATAAATGGAATAACACTAACTCCAAAGAATAACGTCAAATACCTTGGAGCAGTAATCGACAGTAAACTGTCATGGAAGGCGAATGTGGAAGAAAGAGTGAAGAAGGCGACCAACGCACTATACGCATCCCAGAAAATGCTGAGTAGCACTTGGGGCCTATCACCAAGTCTGATGCATTGGCTTTTCATTTCAGTCATACGACCGATACTGCTACACGGCATACTGGTATGGTGGCAGGCCACAGAGAAAACCACATACCTAAAGCTGATGGAGAAGACCCAGCGACAGGCCAGGCACTGGTCTGTATTACGGGGGCGCTGAGGTCCACTCCAACCAAAGCACTAGAACACATCTTAGGTGTCAACCCTCTGGACATCCAAGCACGCCTTCTGGCACAAAAGACCGCCCAACGTCTATGTGCGACAGGCACCATGGCGCTACAAAGCTATGGACACAGCATAGTTGGCAGAGAGATCAATAGTAGCACGGACTACATTACCCCAAAGGTCAACACAATATGCACATTTGCACTACTGGGACCAGAAGACTGGCGTACAGGACTGGCCCAAGAAGCAACACACCTCTTTACAGACGGCTCAAAGATGGACCTAGGAGTCGGAGCCGCCGTATACTGTGCAGAGCCAGAAATAAAGCTCTCATACAAACTGCCAAACCACTGCACCATATTCCAGGCGGAAGTCTTCGCAATAAGGAAAGCAGCGGAGTTGGCGGAAATCTACGCTCCAAACAACCAAATAAATATATACGTGGACAGCCAAGCGGCAATCAAGGCAATGCAAGGACACTCCATCAACTCCAGAAATGTCCTGGCGAGCAGGGAAGCGCTAGATTCCCTCAGCATCTCCAGAAAGGTGCAAATTTACTGGATTCCCAGCCACCGGGGCATCGACGGAAACGAGATGGCAGACAGTCTTGCAAAAGCCGGAGTCGTACTCGGCCAAGAAGACACACAAAACATACCTATCTCCATACAGACGCTTCATAGCAAGATGGAAGAGATAGCAGAGAAAGAAGCGGAGGTAAGGTGGGAAAACACCAGCGGATGCAGAATCTCTAAAATTATGTGCAAGACAAGAGACAAAAAACTTACGCAATATCTGCTACAGCTCCAGAGAAGAGACTGTAGACTGCTCATTGGCATACTTACGGGACACTGCCTAGCAGCCGCTCATGCGATAAAGCTAGGCATAACAACAGAGGACACATGCAGGAAATGTAAGGAACCTGGAGTCGCAGAAACTCTGGAACATCTAATCTGCAGCTGCCCAGCAATTGCCACGACAAGATTACAAATTCTGCACACCCCACGGTTCTCCTTCTTTGGAGGAAGCGGCCAAGAGACCCTCAAAACAGTTATTGGCATTTGCCAAAAAGACAAAAATCCTCCTGGACTTCTAAGACAAACGTACCCAAATAATCACCCGGCCTCATTAAGGACCCTAAGGTCTATGTGTGACCCCATCGGGGGTCAGCCGGAACTACCTACCTACCTACCTATTTGCTCAGTTCTTTAGGCTTGATATTGAAAACTCTTGGAGAGTAATTTTATCAGTCAACTGGTGAAACTGAAGAAAACTTATTTTAATGTTCAAGACATGTAAGTGCTTTGGGGTTGTATGCGTAGCCTTGGTTCGATATCGATGCACACGAACTCTGTTATCGATCCAGGGTATACTAGTGTTATCGATATCGACGCCTGGTCACTCTCTCTTTATTTAAACTTAAATATACATAATTTTTAGAATATTTTCCTTTGGTTTAAAAAAGATTGTCAGAATCTTCAGCACTTTAAACCATAGACCGTAGCTTTTATAACTTTTTTTTTTAATATAAAAAAAAAAAAATTGTTTTTAATTTTTCAAGCCAAACATAACATTCAATTCAAATATTTATATTTTTATTTAAGAATTATTCAAAAAAAAATTATTTTAAATTTTTTTTCAATAAGATTTTTTGATGAGATCTAAATAAAATAGAGGAAAGTTAACTTCGGCTCTGCCGAAGATTGTATACCCTTACAGCACGTTTTTCTATTTTCCAACCAATTTGAGCGACGTTTCCCCTGAAAACAAACATGTTTTTTTCACTAAGACTACTTTTTTGACTCTACTTTTGTATGACAGCTATACTATATAGATTTCCGATTTCGACCACACTGAATAAAATCATGGGAAAGCATAGCAAACTAAGAAATACAAAGTTTGGAGGTTTTTTCATTAAAAACAAAAAAAATTTTCTCCCTAAAACTAGTTTTTCTACCGGTCATTCCTATGACAGCTATATGCTATGGTCATCCAATTTTGACATAACTTTGTAGAATTGTGTGAAAGCATATGAAATAAATAAATGCCAATTTTTAAGGACATTTCCATAGAAAACTAACAAGTTTTTCTCACTAAAACTACTTTTCTGACTCTACTTTTGTATGACAGCTATACTATATAGATGTTCGATTTCCACCAAACTTAGTGGAATTATAGGAAAGCATAGCAAACTAAGAAATATAAAGCTTGGAGGCGTTTTCTTTAAATAAAAAATAAATTCTTACCTAAACTAGTTTCACGACCGATTAACCCTATGGCAGCTATAACCAATAGTCATCCGATTTTGACAAAATTTTGGATAATTATGTGAAAGCATATGATATAAATAAATGCCAATTTTGAGGACTTTTCCATTGAAAACAAAAAAGTTTTTCTCACTAAAATTAGTTTCTCGAGCGATTATACCTATGGCAGCTATAACCAATAGTCATCCGATTTTGACAAAACTTTGAAGAATTGTGTAAAAGTTTATAAAATATATATATGCCAATTTCAAAGAGTTTTACACTGAAAACAAAAAAGTTTTTCATACCAAGACTATTTTTCTAACCTTACTTTTCTATGGCAGCTATACTATAAAGATGTCTGATTTTAACCAAACTTGGCAGAATCATGAAGAAGCATTGAAAATTAGTAAATACAGAGTTTGGAGACGTTTGAATTAAAAACAAAAAAGTTTTTCTCACTAGAACTGGTTTTTCGACCGATCCTTCCTATGGCAGCCATATGTTATAGTCATCTGATCCGGCCGGTTCCGGCAAATGTGCAACGTATTTGTATTAGAAAACTTCTTGCAAAGTTTGGTCGCAATAGCTTTAAAACTGATGGAGGGGAGATAGCATAGAAACAGACAGACAAGACTAAATCAACTCAGCTCATCATGCTGATCAAGAACATATATATACTTTATGTGGTCGGAAATGCTTCCATCTATGCGTTACAAACATGGTATATTTAAAGGGTATATTAAAAAACTTTCCATTTTATCATAAGACTTGCACGTTATTTTCCCTGATTTAAACTAAAGAAATTCTCTATACGTTATATTTCTCATTAACGTTTTTGTGTTCTGGTGTCTTTGTTGGTGCCAACAAGTGATATTGATTGCCAGCATTAAAAGCGAAAGCGCACGTGCGCTCTAATCTCTAAAACATGAAGCCAAAAACTTTACTACTTAAGACAATCACACGGCGAAAGGAGACATTCGTACAAAAAACACACCCGCAAACCCACAAACCCACGTGCTAGGCAAATTAATTTGGATTTTGGATGCGTACTCCTGGACTGGGACTTGAGAAGTCAGACAATGGTGCTGAAGTAATGTTGACAGCCCCAAAAATTTAACGCTTAAAATGCCAAACACACAAATATTTTGACATTCAAAGCACACACACACACACAGGCAGCACACACATGTGTGAGTCAGTTGTTGTTTTCCGCCTTTTTTGCGTGGCAAATTTCCCATGAAAATTGCATGAATTGCAGATTTTTTATACGCACGAAATGCGCTTCCGAGTCGTAGACGTTGCGTGTGCTGTAGCCATTTTTATGGCATGTAGCGAAGTGGCAGCTGCCGCTTGCCACTTGCTGTACAATATAATAAAATAGTTTACAGTATTACAATAGAATTTGCGAGAAATGCGACTTTAACAAGTTGGCGGAATGACTTAATATATACGGTTGCAGTGAATGCGAAATGTGGACAATGTGACGTATGCGTGATATGGCAAATAGAGCAACAGCTTAATTTACGTTTTGGTTGCACCACCGGGGCGTATGATGAATGGGGCGCAGCCGAAAAGTATGCCACAAAAAGTGTCAGACACTTGTGGCATGTTAGTGCAACGTTTGCATATCAAGATAACCAGACCAGTTAGTTATGCCTCTTGCTTATCCGGACAGAAATTCAATTAGGTAAGTAAGTAACCCAGCCAAGGGATAAAAATCAAATTAAGTTTTGCATTTCAAATTTTACACACTGCAAAACGACTCTCCAAGCGGACATCAACCACACAACCCAAGAGGAACTAAATTTAAAGCTGCTGAGCGAAGTGACAGCAAATCTGCCACCTGCCACTGACCCACCGTTTGTTGCTTTCTTTTGTTGTTAATGTCTAACAGGCGATGGCTATAAAATTTAATGCTTCGCCGTCTGCCACAAACAATTGCGTGTCGCTGAGCATTATTATTGTAAGGCGCTCGGATTTTGCCATTTGCCAGTTGGCAGTCGGCAGTCGGCTGTCCTAAGGCTAAACAGTTGTCATTGCGATTCGCTCAAGACAAGATTTATGCTCTGCTAACCCATGATAAATGACTGGGAAAATGTTGTAAGTGGCTTTTACTTTTTGTCAACATTTTGGGGCTATAAATTTACAGTCGGTTGCGTTCGGTTATTGTGTTTTGGTTTATTTAAATAGTAAATTAGTGTGAACTCTAATTGTGGCTAGCTGAACTTGAGGTTGGCGTTTAATTAAGTTGTAAGGATTTTAGAAATAGTTTTGAGTAGAATTTTAGAAAAATATGGAAAAATGAAAGCTTTCACCGCTAAACAAAATGTGTGTATGCGTGCACAGTTAGTCCACAAGGCCAACACACAACTTTTCAAATTGTGTATTGTCTTGTTAACTGAACGCATACTTCCTTGCCCACATTTTCTCAAATGGTATATTGAGTTTTAAAATGTGAAGTGTTGTCTGTTATACACCCATTTTTGCGTTTACTCTGCATTGAAGTCATATACCTTCAAACTTATGTGCAAGTATCCTGGATTGTTATTGATACTTGAAGGTACTTAAAGTGTTAAAAAGAACACAGGTATTGTAATGGGCATTTGACGCAACACATTTGTCGGAACCTTTCGGATCAGATGACTATAACATATGGCTGCCATAGGAACGATCGGTCGAAAAACTAGTTCTAGTGAGAAAAACTTTTTTGTTTTTAATGCAAACGTCTCCAAACTTCGTATTTACTAATTTTTAATGCTTCTTTATGATTTTGCCAAGTTTGGTCGAAATCGGACATCTATATAGTATAGCTGCCATAGAAAAGTAAGGTTAGAAAAATAGTCTTAGTAAGAAAAACTTTTTTGCTTTCAATGGAAACCTTTTTAAAATTGGCATATATTTATTTTATGAGCTTTCTCACAATTCTTTAAATTTTTTTCAAAATCGGATGACTATAGGTTATAGCTGCCATAGGAATGATCGGTCGAAAAACTAGTTTTAGTGAGAAAAACTTTTTTTGTTTTTAAAGCAAACGCCTGCAAACTTTGCATTTCTTAGTTTGCTAAACTTTTTCATAATTCTACAAAGTTTGGTCGAAATCGAACATCTATATAGTATAGCTGTCATACAAAAGTAGAATCAGAAAAGTAATCTTAGTGAGAAAAACTTGTTTGTTTTCAATGGAAATATCCTCTAAATGGGCAAAGATTTATTTCATATGCTTTCACACAACTCTACAAAGTTTTGTCAAAATTGGATGACTATAGCATATAGCTGTCATAGGAATGACCGGTCGAAAAACTAGTTTTAGTGAGAAAAACTTTTTTGTTTTCAAAGACAACGCCTTCAAACTTTGTATTTCTTAGTTTGCTATGCTTTTCCATAATTCTACTAAGTTTGGTCGAAATCGAACATCTATATAGTATAGCTGTCATACAAAAGTAGAATCAGAAAAGTAGTGTTAGTGAGAAAAACTTGTTTGTTTTCAGTGAAAATGTACTTTAAATTAGTTAGCAAGGGTATACAAACTTCGAAGTTAACTTTCCTCTATTTATCAAATCCATCTCCGAGACGTTTTTAAGTCTAGGAGTTTCGTTTTCAAAGAAAGTATGGAACTGTTTTGGCATTTATTTTGATTTTAGTTCAAAAACCAAGTGCGAAGCGTTGTTATCTGAGATTGAAGTGGCATTGTTAAATATATAACTTATCAGACAATGCCTTCTGCCCATCGTCTATCATCTATCGAGTTTCCATTACTGTGATTGTCTATCTTCATTCTGAGCAGCTTGAAGTCGTGAGTTTATATTTTGATGTGTGTTTTCATGAGTGTTTTTCTCAGAGCGTAAAGTTCTGCTGTACACTCATAAATCATTCGCCCCGAAAACGAGAAATTCTCTTATGAAATCCGTCCTAAGGCGATTCACCCTAAAATTAAGAAAAATATATTCTCATTAATGGAAAATTTTCAAAGTTTCAGAAAGTTTTGCCATAAATGAAAGAAAGTTATCTTAATTTTAAGGTGAATCGCCTTAGGACGGATTTTATAGAGTGTTTATATGAGTGCACTGCTAGATACTTAAGAATCATTTTCTCATCTTCCAAAATTTTATGATTTTCTCTATTCAAAACTATTCAAACTATATATATTTCAGATTTGCTCTCTCATCGGTATCATTGAACAGCAACCAGCTATTTATACTAAATGTCAAAGTCCTTCAATCTGTTACGGATTGCCAGCCAGCCTAATCGTAACATAGATAAGCTCTTTATTTTTTGCCTATTTCACACCAACCACAAATAGTTGTACTTCACCAAAAACTGAACATGAATTTAATCGTATCGTATAGTTTTCAAGTAGTGGCTTTATTGATCTACCCACAATATGGGTAGATTGTAGAGCGACAATCGTTTCGCCTGAATTTTGGTTGTAAACAGCGTAGCCATCATCAGACTGCAGATCAAACCGATAAGATATCTTTATTTTCTATACTGTTCAAATTTAGGCGGCAAAATGGACTCGTCAAGAGTCTAATTTCATTTATGAGTCGTCTAATAATAATAATTAAAACTGCAGCTGCGTAATTGCAATTATTGGTTCGAAATGTGGCCAAGTTATGCAGCGGCAGCACTCCACAACAACGGGGGAGACATTTTAATTGGATGCCAAAATGTTCAGCTCCAGCGTTTGCTGTGGTTCGCCCAACACACACTCCGTGTCGCATATGTGTATTAACTCTCAACATTTGACCGCAGTCAAAATCGCAGAATTTTCAAATGATCAACAATTCAATTACATATCAACAGTACTTGAAAAATCACGCCGGGGCATAAATAAATTATTGTAATCACGCTTAATTTTTCGTTTCAATTAAATGAAACGGAAAAAGAGATACATTTAAAATGTAATTAATTTTTAATGACACCCAAAAGGGTTAATCTGTCTGTGGTCACAAAATACGAAGAGCTTATCTACGAGCTGGCTTTTGTGCCGAACAATGTGTTTGTGGTACTTAACTCAATTAATAAAAGCTAATTGGGTTTCCAGTTGAATTAAAATAATTTCGAATATGATTTTTGTGTGAAGTGGCAGCAGGTGGGTGGGTGGGTGGTTGGGTGGGTAGGTGAGTGTTTAGAGTAGTTCTGCAACTTCAACTGTCTGGGCACGTCTTCAGCCTCAAGCCTTTTATTACTCGATAGCAAACAAAATATGGCTAGATTCCGACGCGTTTGCATTTTTAAATACTCCGCAATATTTTCACTTACCTTAGGTCAAGTCGAGACGCCAGTTCCCAGGCAGGCACCTTTTGTTGTTGTTTCGGTTATTTTGATTGTTGTTTTTTGTTGTTTTTACCGTCTCGGTTGACGCTGATGGGGCTGGAGTGTGGGGGCTCAGTGAGCGTTTGGCATTCGTGGCGTTCAGTTCGGTTGAGAGTTGCCTAGAAAAGTACAAAAAAAATAATAATAATTTTTAAATAATTAAGTGGAGTTTTGGAATAAAATAATGAATTAGTGATTAGTGTAAAGTGTGATTCAGAATAAAAACGTAAATACCTCACACAACTAGTTTTAGTTAAAGTTGTAAAAAACCCCAAATAATATCGCGTGCTTCTCATATAAGAAAACAAAAAAAAACCCAACTCAACTCTCGAGAGTGACAGCATCTGCTTATTCCATACACAGTATAAGTAGATTCTTCTAACTTTCGGTGTACTATGGTTTATATCTGATTACTTAACGTAGCACATAAAAAGTGCAGATATTAGCTACAGTTTATCAGTTTGACAATTACGACTGTTATGGTCATAAAAACATAAACCAAAAAAGAAAGACTTGATGTCAAGCACCTTGGGTACGTCATTCAAATTAATTACTCCAAGCGTATCAAATCGTTTTGCCCATCTTCGTTGGCCAACTTGATGTTGACATTTTGCACTGATCACCTTCTTGCAAATGCAATTGTATACCCTCTCACTTTCCGGTAATTACGAGTGCCAAACAGCTGCGCCAAAAGTGAGCCAAAAGTGAACAATAACAAAAGAGTGGAGTTATTTGTGTCGCGAAAAAACAAAACCAAAAAAAACCTACATGACGAACAGTCAACGAAATGGAATTAATGTTGGTTATAACAAATACCAGTTTATAAAACTCAAACAATTAAAAATGCTTATATCGCTGAGCACAATTTGACACTTTATGGTTCACTTGGGCTCGTACATGAAATTATCAAGTGATATATATATTTCCATTTATTGAAATAATTATTGCAATTTTTAAAACTTTTCGTTTTGGATGGCAGGCTGCATCTTTAGTTGATGGGTCAATCAGCAAAACTAGTACAAGGACGCAAAAGTTAATAATGAAAGTACAAAGTATAGCGTGTCGGTGTCCATTCACAAAGGCCAGTTTAAAATATGAAGGTTCGCTTCAAATCAGTTGATAGATTTGATTGGTAAGCTAATATTGCTTGCTGAAGAAATTTTAAGATGATTGGAAAGCTTCTACATAGAGCTACACGCACAACAAAAAGAATTCCCTTAAACTTCCGCAAGTATTTTAAATATCTTAGAATAGCGCCAAAGAAACTTCGTGATGACCTTAACATTTTAGGTTGTAATGACCTTTGTATAAAGCATACAAAAAATACCCCAAAATTAGTAAATTCTTTCAAATATTCCACAAAAATTACAAGAATTGGAACCAAGCTGTTTTACTGCTTTAAATTTTTCTGTTTGAAAATCATTTAAAAACCTTTGCTTTAAAATATACCTAAGCCTTACTGGCATTACTCTTACTCGGGTCCACCTTCCCAAAAGGGCGATGATATCAAAAAAGTGTAAATGTAGTAAAATTAAGAGCACAGTGGTCTATATAGTAAATAATTTTGTGTTTTTATACCCTTGCAGAGGGTATATTGAAATTGTACAGTTGTTTGTAACACATAGAAAGAAGCATTTCCGACCTCAAAAAGTATATATATTCTTGATCAGCATGACGAGCTGAGTTGATTTAGTCTTGTCCGTCTGTTTCTATGCTATCTCCTCAGTCAGTTTTAAAGCTATCGAGATCAAACTTTACACAAAGTCTTCTGGTACAAATACGCTGCACATTTGTCGGAAACGGCCGGATTGGATGACTATGACATATAGCTGCCATAGGAACGATCGGAAGAAAAACTAGTTCTAGTGAGAAAAACTTTTTTGTTTTTAATGCAAACGTCTCCAAACTCCGTATTTACGGATTTTTAATGATTTTCCATAATTCTGTCAAATTTGGTCGATATCGGAAATCTATAGGGTATAGCTGCCATAGAAAAGTAAGGTTAGAAAAATAGTCTTAGTATGAAAAACTTTTTGGTTTTCAATGTAAATGTCTTTAAAATTTGCATATATTTATTTTATAAGCTTTTACACATTTCTTCAAAGTTTTGTCAAAATCGGATGACTATAAGTTATAGCTGCCATATGAATGATCGGTCGAGAAACTAGTGTTAGTGAGAAAAACTTTTTTGATTTCAAAGAAAACGCCTCCAAACTTTGTATTTCTTAGTTGGTTATGTTTTTCCACGATTCCACCAAGTTTGGTCGAAATCGAACATCTATATAGTATAGCTGTCATACAAAAGTAGAATCAGAAAAGTAGTCTTATTGAAAAAAACTTGTTTGTTGTCAGTGGATATGTCCTTCAAATTAGTTAAAAAACGTGCTGCAAGGGTATACAAACTTCTGCGGAGCCGACATTAACTTTCCTCTATATTTTTTTTTAATTTTATTTTCTGTTTTGTTTTCTTGTGAAATTTTTAACAAGGAGTTTATTTTTTGTGGCAATATTTGAATTGCTACTTTGTACAGCCAGAGGGGCACTCAAGTGCTTTGTTGAGAAATAAACTCATTGCTTAAAAAATAACACATGAACAAGAACATGTTAAAAAGAGACCAAAAAAATAAATTTTAATCAAAGTAAAGGTATAGGACCTTGGGACAAACCATAGGACATCTGCATCTTAAAATATCTGAATTCTTTCCAGCTGAAAGTGAAGCTGAGACTGAGTCAACTGTCTTTTTAATTGTTTAGGAAATGTAACCTTTTATTTTAGAGACCATTAACTCAAGAAAAAACTTGCAGAAAATTGTTCCTATGGGTCAAAGTCTGACCGTTTCGGTAAAAAGTTGCCTTGCATGTTGAATTAAAGGGGTTTATCTCTACTCTAGGCTTCTCTTCTATTAGTCACATTTACCCACAAATAGCAGAGCAAAATCTAAGTTAAGCTGTTTAGTAGATAAGAAATCGGCACTTCTACAATATACCTCTGAACCGATCCAGCCAGGAGCATAATATGAAAGTTTTTTTATAGATTTATGAGGGCGACTGAACTGAAGCTGTTCCAAAACCTTTTCATAATTCAAATATAAATTTTAGTTCAATGTTTTATCCACAATCATGCCATTATCTTTCCCCATTAAACTTGATTACCCACAGTGGACATATTTATGGCTGATTACCTTGTAACCTGTCTAGATAATAAAAGTACAGGGTCCGGTTTAGGCGGTTCTGATAAGTATTCTTCGCTGGAGTAATAAATAAAGTTCAGTTGACAAATGTTTAAAATTGATCAAAACCAAACAATAAAATCTATAATAAAATAAAGAAATTTGCATTTAAATAGCCACATGTTTTCATGGAAATGTGATATCTTAACTACCCCGGATAACGACACAGCAGTTGACCAAATATTGTTCAATGCAATTCCATGGCTGAAAGACAAAAGTCAAGACAATTTGTTGACGCGTTTTCCTACCCTATCAAAGGCCAAAGAAACTGGTTTTTGTTTTTTTTTTGTTGGCTTCACTTGGCGAGCCCTGAAACCTGTGGCAAATTGCAACTTAGTTAGTTGCACTTTTTGCTGAATGAATTTGGTTAAGACATTGTTATGTAATCGTATGATTGAGTGAGTCAGTGGGTCACTGACTCTGTAGCCAGTTTCGCTTTCCATAAACCGGTCTCTAAAGCGAATTGTGGTGGAGTTTTTTTCTGTTTGTTTAATTAGTATTGACCACAGGTTTTGGTTAAGTTTAAGGTTAAATTTCTTTCTTGTTTGATTTGCAGCTGCCATGGAGACCAGCAACAACAACAACAACAACAATGGCTACCTCAATCCTTCTTATGTGGGCTCCACCATATCCATACCTGGAGAGTACAAATCAAATGACACCACAAAAACAGATCTCCCCAATGGCATCAGCCCAGAGAATAAACCCACTGAGCCAATAGATGGCCAATCAGAGGTGGAACAGGGCACACCGCGCGACAGTTGGAACAATGATATTGAGTTTCTCATGTCCTGCATCGCCCTGAGCGTGGGTCTGGGCAATGTGTGGCGATTTCCCTTTATTGCATTGGAAAATGGTGGCGGCGCGTTTGTCATACCCTATGTCATTGTTTTGATATTGGTGGGTAAACCTGTGTACTACCTGGAAATGTTACTCGGACAGTTCTCCAGTCGGGGCAGTGCTAAGGTCTATGACTTTGCTCCCATCATGCGTGGCATTGGCTATGGTCAGGTAATGTCCACGGGTATTGTAACCACCTACTATGCCACTTTGATGGCCTTGACACTGCGCTACTTTGTGGGCTCGTTTTATCCCACACTGCCGTGGAGCTATTGTCGTGAGGAATGGGGGCCCAATTGCTTGGATTCCGCACCAATGGAGGAACTGGAACAGCGGGGAATGAGTGTGAACAATGTGGTGCGCACCACCTCGGCGGAGTTTTACTTTACGTGAGTTTGCATACACAACCACCACCATCCATCAACAATTAATCAAGCCACTCCCCTCTGCCCTCCCCTTGGCCACTTGCAGCAACATTGTGCTGCGTGAGAAGCCCAGTATTGATGACGGCATTGGCTATCCCAGCTGGAAGTTGGCTTTGGCTCTGGGCATCGCTTGGATCATAATTGCCGGCATTATGTTCCGGGGTGTGAAGAGTTCGGGCAAGGCCTCGTATTTCTTGGCACTGTTCCCGTATGTGGTCATGCTCATCCTGCTGGTAAGGGCACTGACACTTCCCGGGGCCTTTGATGGGGTGTTGTATTTCCTGCGACCACAGTGGCACAAACTGCTGGAGCCTCAGGTGTGGTATGCGGCCGTGACGCAAGTCTTCTTCTCGCTGGCCATTTGCTTTGGCAACATCATCATGTACTCCTCGTACAATCGCTTTGGACATAATATCTACAGGTGAGTTCAGTTTGGTGGAATTTAATTAATAACTGCCACTTTTGTGTCCTGCCAGGGATGCCAACATAGTGACCACCCTGGACACCTTCACATCTCTGCTCTCGGGCGTCATTATATTTGGCATTCTGGGCAATCTGGCCTATGAGAATAATACCAGCGATATCTCGAGCGTGGTCAATGGTGGACCTGGACTGGCCTTCATCTCCTATCCCGATGCCATAGCCAAGTTTAAGTTTGCCCCGCAAGTGTTCTCTGTGCTGTTCTTTCTGATGCTGTTTGTGCTGGGCATTGGCAGTAATGTGGGCATGGCCTCTTGCCTGTCCACTGTCATACGAGATCAGTTTGTGGGCCTTAAGAACTCGGTGGTGGTGGTGGGCATTGCCATTTGCGGCTTCTCAGTGGGTCTCATCTACATCACACCGGGTGGTCAGTATATGCTCAATCTTTTGGACTTTTACGGAGTTACTTTTGTGGTCTTGGTGTTGGCCATTTTCGAGCTAATCACCATTGGCTGGGTCTATGGAGTGAAGCGACTGTGTCGGGATGTGGAGTTTATGCTGGGCATTAAGACTTCTTGGTATTATCGACTGTGTTGGGCTGTGATCACGCCACTCATGATGCTTGCCATCCTGCTGTATATGCTCGCTCTGTATGAGCCGCTGATGTACAAGGACTACACCTATCAGACGGGTGTTTATGGTAAGTGAAGCCGGAGGGCTCTGACACTTGATAGCTTCTACATGTTTATCTTTTTTTACTTTTAGTGTTTGGCTGGTGTCTCAGCGCCTTTGGCGTGGGCCAAGTTTTATTCTGGGCCATACCCGCCGTTAGGAAACAACCAGCCCATCTCAGTCTCTGTGCTCGCATATGTAAGGCTTTTCAGCCCCTGCCCGACTGGGGACCCCGTGACCCCGATACCCTCAAGCGTTATCAGCTTCACATGCAGGAGGCCAATGAAAGCGCAATGTTCCAACGCAGCGGTTTCTGGCATAAAATCTATGACAATATCTTTGGTTAGCATCGTATTAGTAATAAAAGTATAAGCTACATAATTTCAGGCTTCATGACACGAAGAAAGGGTGGGTTGGAGGGGGGGGGCGTTGCCACTACAGGGCAACCCTTTTGTAATAAAAAAGAAACCCTGCTTAAGTGCTAAATGAAGTCGCTACGGTTCGTACTTAGTTGGCCTGAGGCCAACCATAAGACCACGGCAAGCAGATTAGAGGTGAGAGCGTGTTAAGCGAACAACTCAAGTTTCACTCTCTTGAAATCATTTTTGCTTTATTCATAGAGTAAACGGTGACAAAGGCAGGCTGTAAGAAACCTGGCAGTATAAAAAAGACAAATCATAAGAGTCTCAAGTTGGAATGGTAAACAGAAATCATAGAAGAGAGAAGCAAAAATCGGTTTAAGCCAGAGCAAAGCAAGCCTCAAGGTTCTAAAAAGGAAGCAAACTTAAATGCAGAGAACAAATTGAGCAAAGCTAGGCTATAGAAGTTTGTATACCCTGGCAGCTCGCATAGTTTTTATAATTAAAGATTTTAAATGATTTTAATACTAACTCGCTGAATGTCCAACAATATATATAAACTTTGCACGAAGTCTTTGATTACATATACGCTGCACATTTGTCAGAACTGGGCGGATCGGATGACCATATCATTTAGCTGTCATAGAAACGATCGTTCGAAAAACTAGTTCTATTAAGAAAAACTTTTTTGTTTCCAATGCAAAAAGTTTCCAAACTGCATATTTATCAGTTTGCTATGCTTTTCCATTATTCAGCCAAGTTTGGTAAAAATCAGACAACTATTTAATATAGCTGCCATGTTAAAGATATGTTTTAATTCTAGTCTTGGTGAGGAAAACTTTTTTGTTTTTAATGGTAGCTTCTTCAATCTTTGTATTAAACTATTTTATGTAGTTTTACACAATTGTACCAAGTTTTGTCCAAATTGGATGACCATAACACATAGCTGCCATGGGAACGATGGGACAAAAAACTAGTTCTAGTGAGAAAAACTTTTTTGTTTTCAATGCCAACGTTTTGAAACTCCACATTTATTAGTTTAATATGGTTTTCCAAGATTCCACAAAATTTAATTGAAATCGGAGAACTATATAGTATAGCTGCCATAGCAAAGATAGGTTTTAAAATTAGTCTTATTAAAGAAAACTTTTTTGTTTTCAATGGTAGCGCCTTGAATCTTTCTTTTTATTTATTTTATGTAGTTTCACACAATTGAACAAAGTTTTGTCAAAATCGGATGACCATAGCATATAGCTGCCATAGGAAAGATCGGTCGAATAACTAGTTTTAGTGAGAAAAATTGGTTTGTTTTTAAATTTTAGGCGTCTGGGTACTTGCCAGCTAATAATATTATCTGCTTTAACACAATTTCGAGCAATTTTATTAAAAAAATTGGAATAAAACATCGAATAGCAGACAAATGAATGAATGAAGGAAATGCAAGAACCAAGCAAAGGCGCCATCTATTGGCTATCTTGGGAAACCACTTAACTAGAATTCTTCGAAGTGATAATTAATTATTGGATTGATCCTATTTAAAACCTTTATTAAGATAAATTATGCGAGCTGCAAGGGCTGCAAGCCGTCTAGAACCCGGAACTCCTACTTTTATTATACTGTGAACCGAACCTTGAACCGAACCACTTTATAAACCTTAAATTTCATTTCGGCTCAACAAAAATAATAGATGTTTTATCTTCTGCCTAGCGACTTTAACACTGATATTTCTGGATTTAGTGCGACAGACTTCTTAAATGGGCAGGAAATTGGAACAAAAAAGTTGAGGAAAGTTAAAAACAAACAAGTTTTTTTCAATAAGACAACTTTTCTGACCCTTTATTTCTATGACAGCTATACTATATAGATGTACGATTTCGACCAAACTTGGTGGAACTATGGAAAAACATAGCGAACTAAGAAATACAAAGTTTGGAGGCGTTTTCTTTGAAAACAAAAAAGTTTTTCTGACTAAAACTAGTTTCTCGACCGATTATTCATATGGCAGCTATAAGCTATAGTCATCCGATTTGGACAAAACTTTGAAGAATTGTGTAAAAGCTTATAAAATAAATATATGCAAATTTAAAAGACTTTTACATTGAAAACAAAAAAGTTTTTCATACTAAGACTATTTTTCTAACCTTACTTTTCTATGGCAGCTAAACTATATAAATGTCCGATTTCAACCAAATTTGACAGAATTATGGAGAAGCATTAAAAACTAGAAAATACGGAGTTTGGAGACGTTTGCATTAAAAAAACAAAAAATGTTCTTACCAGAACTAGTTTTTCGACCGTTCGTTCCTAAGGTAGCTATATTTTATAGTCATCCAATCCGAACAACAAATAATATAGATGAAAATATGATAACAATCTGCACCGATTTTCTTTCTTTGGTTATTTAAAGAACTATTCTCATAATGTTACATAAGACAGGTTACTCCATCAAGGAGTAAAACCATGTTAATCAACTTTAAAGCCTCTTAAAAATGCAATTTCAATTAACGTTCTTCCAGAGTATTGTGTAAAGATTTCATTATACAAATTGAGAGCATGTTTCCGCCAACTTTTTTTTTATTCAACTTAACTTAATTTTTCTTTTTAACAGTATATGTTCATGACATTTCACATCTCTAGGAGAACAGCCCGAATGCCAGGCAACTGGCACAACTATAAAAGACAAGACAATTGCAGCCGGCGGCGCTTTACGCATATTCTCCGCTTTCCCAACCACACACACTCGCACACTCACACACTCACACACATGCACTGATTATGCCATAAAGGGTAAAAAGTTCTGATTTTATGATTGAAAGAAAAAGTTGAAAGTCTCGTGTGTTGGTAAAGCATTTCCGCGTAGCAGCAGGCGCAAAAGTATTAAAGTAATTTGTGCAAAAGGATACGAAGGATTCCACTATGGGACTGCCTGCTGTGCATGGTAGATAAGCAGGCAGGCAGGCAGGCAGGCTGCCCTTTGTTTCGCCCGCCCCGCCCCCCCAAATGACAAACGATAAGCCCAGTATGAAAATGTGCTTCACCGAAAATAGAACCAATAAATCACCAAGAGTCGTCTTTCATTATGGCTAAAATAGCGGAAAGCAAACAAATAGAGACGAAATGTGCCACTAAAGGACACCTGACAACTGTATTTGTGGGCACCACGGGGGGGGGGGGGGGAGGTTCATTCCTTCGGCTGCTCCGGCTGTCAGCTTAATGAGGTTGTCGGTCCTGTCCTACTGCTGGTCTGCATTTGTCAGCAGCTTGTGAAATGCATTTAAAAAGCATAAAACGCCAGTCACTTACGCAGCAGCAGCAGCAGCAGTTCATGCGTTTCGACTTATTTGTCAAGCCATTGTGCCATGTTAATGTGTTTTTAATGGCCAAATGTGGAACAATTCGCCCTGTGGGTGCACATACCGTTGTTTCAGGGAGCCGCTGGAGCTTAATTTCATTGTTTTTCAGCGTAAATCAAACATAATGACACATATGGTGAACGCATCAACGCAGCGAATGCTTAATTAAAACATTGTTTATTGCCGATGGGAGGGAGGTCAAATGGCCATGGCCAATAGCGAACTGATATCGTGAACTATAATTGAATTAAAACTTCATTAAGTTGCCTGGAAAGTTGTGACTGAAATAATCCAATCTTTGAATGTCAGCTTCCTTCAAGCTTGTAGCCTGTTGCTGGCCCATTTAATATGTATAATATTAGTTAAATTCTAATTTATGTTCAGTCCAAGCTTTTGTTTATAGATGCCCATGATTTATGGCCTTACTTATGATAACAACTGAAATTCATAGCGAGCTGCTTATGGCATAGTGAAATCACCGCACAGGACTACCCGCCAGCAATATCCTGCCAAAAAGCAAACATATAAATCAGTCGCCAAGTTGAGAGAAACAGAAAATGACAGGGCAGGTACATGGCGTTTACCTTTTACGCACATTTCCCCAAAGTAATCAACGCGGGTGCCGCAGACAAAGGCGCTTTTGGCCAGCAGATGGGGAAATGGTAGTCAGTCGTCGACACTTGGCGGATGTGGCCAGCCGAAATGGGTGTGTGTGTGTGTGTGTGTGTGTGTGTGCTACTTAGGCACACATTAACTTCTGGCCTTTTGTTGGCCCCAAAAATGCTCGCAACCTGCTGCCTGCTACCATTTTTGCTGTGTTGTGCTTATCTTAAGGCTACGACCTGACTAGACACAGCTGCCATTAGTCCTGTTCTGTTTGCTGGTGTGTGTGTGTGTGTGTGCGTGTCTGTTTTTCTTCTCCTTCGTTTTTAAATTATTTAAATAAATTAGTTCACATTTTTTTTGACGTTATTTTGTGTCCAAACAGATTGCCGGTGATTTAATTTGACTGGCTTTTAGGCGGGATTTGTTTGGTTCCTCAAGAATGGCTACCGCGGGATGCATTGGTCCGGCAGGTGAACCGAAAACGCATTGTAGTAAAAATTTACAGACAAAGTTTATGGGCCACAAATGTGTACCCGAAGTTTATATTTATATTTAAGTGCAAATGTTGCTATTAGATTACCTCAAATTATTCTTCAACAAAGTAACTGAAAAGGGACTTAAGTTTAATGGTTGAATTTTGGAAGACTTGTAAAAAGAAATTGAACTAAGAACAAAGTAAGGCACCCACGAGAGACTTTAAAATGGAAACTAGTGAGTAAAGTTATCACGAATTGCAGTTAGAACTCACGAAGCTAAGTAAGGGCTGTACAAATGAAAGGCCAGGGTATAATATTCAGCTGACTCTTCGTCTTTACTTGAGTGAGTTGTGCGTTGATGAAGTCTGCCGAACATACTATGCACACAAATGTAAAATCGAAGCTCCACATCGGCTTTATTCATTTGAATTTCTTTGACAATCACTATTATGGCAGTTAAGCATCTAGTTGAATTAAAGTTCTTTGATAGACCGGTGTATTTATACCAAAAAGAAATGAAACGCATCTAGTTGAATTAAAGTTCTTTGATAGACCGGTGTATTTATACCAAAATGAAATGAAACGCATTTCAAAGCTTTTTATAACCACAACTAGGCTTTAATTTCCAGTTGTAAGGTACCATCTCTTAAGTACAACTTTCATTTGGCAGACTCAAAATAACCCTAAAATCTTTTGAAAATCCAACGTGTAGTTTCTGGCATTTAACAATTGTTCCATTCATGAGAAATACCGAGCTAGTCCCGAAAAAAAAGCCTTCCTTTTTGTACCCTTGCAAAGGGTATTATAATTTTGCCCAGAAGTTTGCAACGCATAGAAATATTCATTTCCGACCGCATAAACTATATGTATTCTTGATCGGGGTGACGGGCTGAGTCGATTGAGCTTTGTCCGTCCGTCTGTTCGTCTGTCTGTCTGTCTCTTTCTGTTTCTACGCGAACTAGTCTCTCAGTTTTAAAGCTATTGAGCTGAAATTTTGCACAGAGTCTTCTTTTTGCTGCACACTACTAATATGTCGGAACCGACCGGATCGGATAACTATATCTCATAGCTCCCATAGGAACAATCGGTCGCAAAACTAGTTTTAGTTAGAAAAACTTTTTTCTTTTCAATGGAAACGTCTCCAAACTTTGTATTCATTAGTTTTCAATGCTTTTTTATAATTTTGCCAAGTTTGATGAAAATCGGACAACTATATGGTACAGCTGCCATACAAAGGATGGGTCTGAAAAACAGTTATAGTTAGAAAAACTTTTTTGCTTTTAATGGTGGCATCCTGCAATTTTGTATTTTTTTTGTTTTACATGCCTTCACCCAACTGTACAAAGTTTTGTCAAAGTCGGAAGACCGTAGCATATGGCTGTCATACAAAAAATTGGTCAAAAAACTAGTTTTAGTAGGAAAAATCATTTTCTTTTCGATGGAAACGTCTCCAAACTTTGTATTCAAAGGTTTTCTATGCTTTTTTATAATTTTGTCAAGTTTAATGATAATCGGACAACTATATGGTATAGCTGCCATACAAAAGATAGGTCAAAAAAATTTCTTCCAATTTATAAGTTTGGGCTAGGTTAGGTTAGATTAGGTCAGGTTAGATTAGGTTAGGTTATTTTAGGTTAGGCTAGGGTATGTCATGTAACGTAAGGTTGGGCTAGATTAGGTGTGCTTAATGTATGTAGGGTTAGGTTAGGTTACGTAAGGTAAGGTTAGTGTAGGATTAACTCAGTTAGGTTAGGTTATACTTCTACAATATTATACCCTGTATCAACTTTGGTACTGGGTATATTAGCTATATTAGCTCTGCACTTTACTTTAACCTTTCAAGCAGTTATCTGCATTAAGAGACAATAGCTAAGTCTGCTGATGAAATAAACCCTGATGTAGTTATTCAGACAACTACCAAATTGTTGATAAAACAAAACATCTTAAGCAATACCAAGCTTCTGCTCAAAAGCCAACTAAGTTAGAAGTTAAATGAGGTGTTTCCTTCTCTTTGTCTTTCTTATTTAACTTAAATAGAAGAGAGAAAAACTTAAGACAACTCCTACCCAAAATTCAAATTGTGCAACTTGCCGGTTAGTTCATTTAATTTGAGACGACAACAAGTAGCTCCCATTTTTCACGCTCAAATAACTCCGCAGACAGACAGCCAGAGGGACAGGGCAACTCGCTGCCCTCAAACGTTGCCTTGACAAAGTACACCCAGAATTGTGCTCGTCTTGCTCAAACGGAAAGTTTGTTATGTCGATGGTCGATGATCTGCGGGCCCCCCCCAGGATTGGCTCGAGGTTGTCGCAGTAGTTCTTATATTTATGACTGACTGTCAATGGCAGACAGAGACAGCGAAACAAATCATTGGCCCACTCGACGAGCGATATTTTTATTGTTTGCTTGAAGTGGGCCGCACTTCAGCCATCGATTGCTCCCGCGCAAGTGGAGTGTGTGTGTGTTTTTATGGTCCCAATTAAAGCACAAGCAAAACAAAAAAAAAGTAATAATATTAAATAAATATATATATACTTTTTCTATTGCCTTTTTTCTGCCCTGATGCTGATGCTCAAGTTATTTATAATTATTTTCCAGCTGGAGCACAAATGACAAAAACCTTGACAACTTTGCAGTTTTGCCAAAGTTTTATGATAAGTTTTTCATCACAGAGGACAAGACGGCATGTCGTGCCAAGAAACCAAACAGACATTAGGGATAGAGCGGGAGTGTGAGGGCGGCGGAGAAGGCTGGGAGCAGTCAGGCGTGACAAAAAACTGACATCACAATGGTTCACTATCAACCAAGCTGAGTACTGGGCACGGTGGGTCAGAAAGTATCCAGCGAAGTACTGGCATGCAAGTAGAAATAGTTGAATACCACTTGACTTCTTCAAGAGGCTGATTAGGGTTGAAGAAATGAGCAGCAGTTAAATTGTTAAATAAATTGTAACGACTTAATGCAATATCAATTGATATTTAATAAACTTCTGCCCACAGTGCCAACATTGCTGCCGTCTTGACATGACAACTGATTCACCAGGAAGAGAGCGAGCAAGGATGGAGCGACAAGTGAAAAGAAAAGCTGAAAAACTACAGATTTAAAACACACACAAAAAACAAAAACAAAAAATGAGTTACTAGTTGTTCAAGTTCATCAACTTGTTAAACACGTGTAAAACAACACAATCAACCCAAACTTTTTGACTGCGTCTGGCTAATTAGAGCAGGCTCAAATCAGTGTTGCTGTGCTGCCAAATAGCCAGCGGCTTCTCTAAATAACTTTATACCCTTTTTGCAAGTGGTAAACATGCATCAAATCTTTCAAATCTAAATGGCTAAACTTCAAGTCAACTACAGTTCAAGAAGTGAGTTATCTTTCCGCACATAAAGTTTTTGCTTGAAATTGTTGGCACTATAAATGCCAAAACAGGCAGACCAAAATAACAACAATACTGAGAGAAATAAGATTGTCATTCTCTCAGTCTCTCAGTTCATGTCTTGGTATCAACAAGCAACAAGCCAAAGATGTGTCCTGAGTCGTCAAAGTGTCGGCATGTGTTTGTGTCATCGCCTTTTGCTGGTCTTATCCTGGGGTTTAAACATAATTTCTAGTACATTACCCCATGTTGCCGCTCCGCTGTTGCCTGAAAACTGCCGTCTCGAGTCAAAAACTTGCCAACAATCAACATTAACATTCATGCGTGCATAAAACCGGAAATGTTTATTAGATTCAACCACAAATATGCTCCACATGTCGTATAAGTAATGGGTCACTTTTTTGGTGTGCCTTTTTTTTGGAGTTGTACAATTTCAGGCTTACCCTCACGTAATTGTCAACTTTATAAGCTTAGACTTAATTAAGCGGGTTAGGGGTTTATTTAAACAACCTTTGACCCGAGTGAAAAGCAACATTTATATAGCTTTTACAGCTGCCTTATTTTATCAACGAAATTGATTGATGGCCTTTGTAACATGCTTACAGCAGGGATACAAGTGAAGTGGACAGGCAGACACCTGGCAAAGCAAATCAAGGGAATCATTTACTTAAGCTGCTCGAAGACAAATACATATCAGGGGGGGGATAATGGAAAGGGAGAAAAGGGAAATGTTTGATGGCAAAATATGCTAAAAGCTTGAAAATGTATAATTAATATGAAGAAATCATTAATCAAATAGGTCTAAGGAGAGCAAGGGATGGAATCGTAACTTTGTCATAACGTTGCTTACCTAAGTTTTAATTAACTTTTGTAGTAAATTTGAAACTATTAAGCTATTTTCTATAGAGGCACTCACAATAGTTGAAAATCAGCGACTAAATTATACTTTAATTTGCCGCATGTGGTGCAGCGGGTAGTGCGTAGTGGCTTTCTAATCCCCGCTTTAAAGAAATCTAATTGAAAGGTTTTTCTTTAAAAACTTGAAGCTGGTTTAACAATACCATTGTATGTAATCAAGATTTTTGCTATATAACATTGAAAATTGATCTATTACTCACCCAACGCTTGGAATATCATTTTTTTTTAAATCACCTCGATGAGACTTTACCGACTGCTTATTATCCAAAAGAGATGCCTACCTGATCTGATTCAATGAGACTCGAAAATGACTCATGAATATGCTCAAAATGTGATGCAGCCAAATACGACTTAAAAAAGGCTTTCAAATGACTCAAACTTGATTTGAAACTGCTCAGAAGAACGGGTTAAAAGCGTCTCTTCAAGAAGCATCGCGGCTGAGAGACAGAGAGAGTCTTTTCTTGGGGTGCCCAGAATCAGTACAACACACACGAGCTTAGAGAACCTTATTATTAAGTTATTGTATATTGTCTTTCATTTGGGAATCGAAATTTTCCAAATATTGACATTGCCATAGACATTTGTCTAAGTTTTGACATTTTTATATGCTTTTAGGTGAATGCGAGAAAGCTAGCCTTGCAAGTGAGCGCTTAAATATTTTCAAAAATCATTTTTTTCCCACAACGACCCATTTTTGTACCAATCGTTCGTATGGGAGCTATATGATATAGTCATCCGATATGGATAAAAATTTGTAGTATTGGGTAAAAGCATGTAAAACAAATAAATACAAAATTCCAGGATGCGACCATTGAAAACAAAAAAGTTTTTCTACCTAAGACTGTTTTTTTTGACCTATCTTTTGTATGGCAGCTATACCATATAGTTGTCCGATTTTCATCAAACTTGGCAATATTATAATAAAGCATAGAAAACTTATAAATACAAAGTTTGGAGACGTTTCCATTTAAAAAACAAAGTTTTTTATACTAAAACTAGTTTTTTGACCTATCTTTTGTATGACAGCCATATGATAAGGTCTTCCGACTTTGACAAAACTTTCTGCATTTGGGTAAAAGCATGTAAAACAAACAAATACAAAATAGCAAGATGTTACCATTGAAAACAAAAAAATTTTCCTAACTAAGACTGATTTTCAGACCTATCTTTTGAATGGCAGCTACACCATATGGTTGTCCGATTTTCATCAAACTTAACAACATTATAAAAAAGCATAGAAAACTTATGAATACAAAATTTGGAGACGTTTCCATTTAATAAACAAAGTTTTTTATACTAAAACTAGTTTTTTGACCTATCTTTTGTATGACAGCCATATGATAAGGTCTTCCGACTTTGACAAAACTTTGTACATTTGGGTAAAAGCATGTAAAACAAACCAATACAAAATTGCAAGATGTTACCATTGAAAACCAAAAAAAATTTTCCTAACTAAGACTGATTTTCAGACCTATCTTTTGTATGGCAGCTATACCAAATAGTTGTCCGATTTTCATCAAACTTGACATAATTATAAAAAAGCAAAGAAAACTTATGAATACAAAGTTTGAAGACGTTTCCATTAAAAGAAAAAAAGTTTATCATACTAAAACTAGTTTTCCGACCGATTGTTCCTATGGAAGCTATGAGCTTTAGACATCAGATCCTGTCGGTTCCAATATATAAGTAGCGTGCAGCAAAAAGAAGACTCTGTGCAAAATTTCAGCTCGATAGCTTCAAAACGGAGAAACTAGTTCGCGTAGAAACAGACTGAAAGACAGACGGACGGACAAAGCTCAATCGACTCAGCTCGTCACCCTGATCAAGAATATATATATAGCTTATTTATATTTCTTATATTTCTATGCGTTGCAAACTTCTGGGTAAAATTATAATACCCTTTGCAAGGGTATAACAAATCCTGTCCAGAATGATTTGCAACTAATCCTAAGTAGGCATATTGATGTGAGTCAGCGTTTTAGCGGATTTTGAGTTTGGCCAATGTACGTGCAAAATGTACTACGATTCTATCTTGCGCAGACGAACGCCAGCTGATAAGGACACTGAAAATTTATGGTATCTTAGTTATGTAGGTAGGTATAAGATGTTACTATAAATAAAACAGTCAATCGGCTACATAATCACCCAAACGCATGCTTCTCAAGTGGATCATATTTCAGGCGCAGGCCTCGTGATTTGATTGTGTGAATTCTTGTGAATTTAATAATCTACCCCAAAACCGAGACTTATTTCAACACAAACAACATTGTACAACATGGAGCCAAATGAAAAATGATCGATGCCAAAAACAACTCAGCTCCATTCATTAATTATTTTTTTACACCAGAAATCCCTGTACATGCAAATCGATTTTCCTTCGTTCATCAAAATTTAAATGAAATGAAAACATTGGCATTTGGCATAAGGTTAGCTCTACGAATGGCAAATGACAAACGCAAATGGCGAAAGCCCCAAGATAAGCAAACAAACACCAAGGGTTTTTGCGGAGGATTGGGCAGGACAAAAACAAATAAACCGCACAAACAATTTATTATTTTGTGGAAGGAAGTAGCCAACGGAAAGTGCCAATATGCAAGTTTGCTTTTTGCCAACTTAAATAAATAATGAAATCGGTAAGCAAGTGGTCCAAGATGGCGCAAGTTAAGTTTGGGTGCGAGCCAAGAGTTAAATCTATATGGGACTTTTGCTGTCAGATTGCCAGATCTGTGGCATTCATCAGTCATTTTAAGGTTGAGCAAAAAAAAAAAGAAAGGCTTGACTTGAAGTTAAGCTGGAAAATCTGCTACAAGAAATTTCTCAATCATATTTATGCATCCACTACCTTTTTTTTTTTTTTTTGCTTCAACTTAATAAAAGTATATATGAAAAATACGTATAGCCTCACACACAGCAACACCAAAAATGGCAGCCACTTGGCCTTTGGGGAGTTTATGGAAGAGCTTAGCAAACAAAATTATATTCAATTTCCTTTAATGGCCACCATAAAATAGCAGTCAGCAAAAGTAAAGCCAGGCAAACGCCTGCCGCGACTTCATTTTTTTCTACGATTTTTTTTTGTATGGCTAAGCAAGTTGTCTGAAGTTCCCGGAGTACTTCACAATGGATTATGTTTAGATTTAGATTTAGATGTATGTTTATGGCCCAACACATTCATTCATACATAAATAGCAAGGTGCCAACCAAGAAAACAATTAAGCATACGACACGTTGACCACTTTGGCATTTCCGGTACGGTAATCTAACATATTAAAATAACATTTGTATGCCACTTTGCCGGCCATGCTTACAAATTGTTGCAGATTATTATTAATTAGGACCAATTCATCAAATTTGTAGACTTTGAAAAAGTTCGGAGGTAGACTACTTGGTAGCCCCAATTAGTGGCTAATTGATAATATGTATGATTAAGTGTGTGCTAAGTTGAGTGCCCTGGGTTGATTGTGATAATAATGCTCAAAAGGTCGTCAATTGAGAGCGAACACCAGATAATCAAAATTAGCCTAGAGGAACTGGTGGTAGTGGAAACTATGTTTAAAAGGCTATTTGGCATATTAGAGCAAAAGAAACTAAAGGGTGCTTATGATAGATGGGAGTGTTGCTTGAAATGGCTATAGAGACCAACTGTTTTCAGTAAAATTTCAGATCTGCGACAAGTCCTGCTAAAGCAGCACTTCAATGAACTGTGTAAAGCTGAACTTTCACTTGTCTGATATCTCTAAGTTCCAATTTCACAATTCTAGATAGCTGCTATGTGTCAAATATACCTACAATTTTCTCTGTTTTATGTTACTTTATGTGACAGATATTGCTATGTAGAAGATATGAAATCGGCCGTAAGAAATATCATATTGATAGTTTTCCATATAATATGTCAGACAAATCTCATAGTTATACTGAGAAGCATAAAAATATATGAGAAGCTGCATGAGAAGAAGGCTGTATTAGTTCTTAAATGGTTTTTTTACAGACAATTCACAGTAAACGCAGGTGTTTTTCATCCATCTTTCACAAGTGAAAATACAGCTTAAATAAACTCAGGTATTGGAACAATATATTAAAACTTATTCTTGCACCAACTCAAAATTGCATTAGATCCTAGTTTGAACCACTTTCAAACTTTCAAAATAATGTCCATGTCATATGAGACATCTGTGGACTAAAACACACGACTTTGACTTTCTAATGCCATATTCATATTCATTTTCATATTATAATATTACTGCCCATTGGGCTGGGTATGCGTATCACCATGTTACCAATCCTTTTTGCTTGCTTACAGACTTTTAGGGAAGATAAAGCTCAGCCTAGGACGTGTATTCGATGTAAGGCTGATCAATAATCGAGAAAAGCCATACTTTTTAAAGGAATTTTTAACAAATTTACATGCAAAACGTAGGTTCCATAACAAACAATCAAAAAAACATGAAAAAATGTATTAAAAATAAAATAAATAAAATTTTATAACGCATCCGCCACGTGGGACCATATATGCGCTCAGGTAGACTTGGTCTGATGGGCTTAAAACTTTTTCTAAATGATATTCTGGTTGTTGAAATTGATCAAGTTATACCCCTAAATTTGACCTTCCGACCAAGTGTGCATCATTTCTTTATAAACTTAACTGAAGTTAAAGTCACTTAGAATAGGCACTTAATGGCTCATCCTAGCAAAGAATCGTGGAACAAATTTGGGAGCCTTTAAAAGCCTCTCGGGCCGTATTTTTAACTGAAAAGCAACATAAAAACAATAAGCTCCGAACTTCACCAGTTTAAGGTCTTAAAGTCTAAGTTAATTGAGTTGAGAATTAAAAATCCCCAGGTTAAGATATTTAAATGTATGATTTAGTTTTAATATGTTGAGACTAAACTTGTTTCGTTATTTTCAACTAATATATTTCAAACTAGAAAATCTCTTGAAAATTAATTTTTCGAATTAAATTCGTATAACTTGCCTGAAGATTTTCATTTCAACTCAGTGCCAACTAAGTTGCTAAACATTGACCTAAACTTAACTTAAGACCCCAGCTAAATGCGACCTAAGCAAACATTTCATCTCATTCTAATCCACACTTAACCCCGAACGATTTCACATTTAATTTAGCTAGCGTAGAATTTATGCATTTCTTTGGGTGTTAAAAGATTCCGTTTTAGCAAATATCCAGCCAGCATTTAAGCACCACCATTTTATGGTCTTTTGTCAATGGCACAAAGCAGTGCCCAAGCCAAAGAAACAGTTAATACATCAAAACGTCTTGGCAGCAAAAGAAGAAGCCATTGACAATCCGATTGACATGAAATGAATTGTGAAATTAAACTGGTGACAACCACAGAAAAGGAGCCACAAATTGCTAAGTGATTTGGGGGGAGGGGGAGTGTGAGTTGGGCGCCGCTTAGGCAACATAAAACATGTGTCTACTGCTGACACTCAGAGTCAACTGTAACAAGCATAAAATTGTGTAAAAAGGGTCTCTTCTGATTCATGTGGGCACTTAAATTACCCAACGTCATGTTGACGCAATAAATGTTGTGTGTTATCTGACTGTGACCTTCGTCCCACTTACCCGCGCAGCGTATCACAAAGCCAAAAGTTCCTCGCATTGAGCAATTAGCGTATAGAGCTAAGTATTTAATTTTCTTTCTTTCATTCATTTAATCGAACACAGCACATTCTATTGCACACAATCAACCATTTTGTGGTGCCTAAAAGCAGGCTACAATTTTTTCCTTTTTTTTATATTTCCTTTTGCACTTTGTATGCCAACGCGGCGTATGAGCAATCAATTTGCCACAAAAGTTTTAGCGCTACAATACTGTTTTACACGCGTTTTTCAATTATTCAAAAGACCGTTAGGCACAACACAACAAACACTCACACACAGAGTAATACAGTTGGGCCAAATTCCCCTCTTTGGGTGTCGACACAAGCGTCTGGTTTGCCAGCCGATGTCGCACTGAAGCAGCACGCAACCAAATGCATGGCTTAAAAGGCGATTCATGATTGCAGTCCACATTGAATTGCGCAGGCGCAGGCAATGTAACCAAATGTTGTGGATGGTGTTTCAAAAACATTGCAGTTGTTGGAAAAAAAAAAGGGAAAAGAAAGACTAAGCAATTGTCTACTAACAATGTTTGAGTTTGGATTTAGGCATGGCAAATGTCATGAGGTAAGCCATATTATTCATTGATTTTGATACAACTTTATTGAATTTATAGAATTTTAACTGTATTTCTTGAATGTGAAAAGCCAGCCATATCTCTGTGGTTGATCCTTCCCATAAGCAAAGCTTCTTTTTCAAAACTGACATTGAAGAAATATTCCCAAAAATCATCAAATAGCTAAACCGTTCCTATGCAAATGAAAACCTACAAAACTCTGTCACACACCTTAAACAAAACGTTCTCCCGTTTAACTATTTCAAATGCTTTGGCACACCTTGGCTAACCTTAGCTCTGACGCCTTGGCCACCCCGATTCAATCTAGCTGCATAAAATGCGTGCACAGTTGGCGACAGGCTGCCTAAATGCAATTTCAATGAGGCATCCCCCCCCCCACCAATGCCACACCAACGCTCCTCTTGGCACCGAAACCCCCTGGTATGTATATTACTAGCTCCATGTTGGTCGGTCGATTGCTGGTAATAGCCAGCGGAAATAATTGAATTTTGTGCAGGACGTGGAACGAGTTAAAAGACGATTGCCAGCAATCGTAACGCTCAATTTATTTTGCTACATTGTTGACTACGAAATGCTTTAAATGTGCCCCCACCAACTTCATTGCGAGGCAAACCTTATCAGATACTACCATAAATCGCCAGTTGGCCAATTGTCACGCTTGCCAGCAACATGGACAGGAGCAGCAGCTAATTATGAAGCTCAGGTAGGGGATGCGGACAATTGATGACACTATCTGTACTAAGGACCACATTTGTTGCTGGAGAGTAAGCCGCTTTGTGCTAACACAAACTGGTGACTACATCAGCCTCAAACTGAGGCCACTAGCCAATTTATTAATCAGCTTGTGACGTGAAGGGAGACCGCATAAATCAAATGCTGGACAAATCAAAGACCAGACAGCATGCTGTCAATGATTTGTGTCGCAATTTGTTTAAGGCAATGTTTCACCAAGGATTTCAGCTTTGATTGGCTAAAATTGAAGTTGATTAAGTGCGGCTGTGGTATGGAAGTTGCTAAAGGGGTTAACTACTGGTCGCAGTTTTAGAACGTGAAATAGCTATGCAGACAACCTGTGGCATAATACTTTACTTAGATTGTGGGCTTTGAAATTGATAGTATAGAAGAGTATTTTAAGTCAAGCCGTAGAACTCTGAGCTATTGCTAAGTGATTTTTCACAAATTTTTGTGTTGCCATTTCATAAAACTTGTTTCAATGAATTGAATGGTTTTTGATTCGAAATCTGTGATATTTTCCTTCTTTTTTTTATGTTTGCAAACCACTTTCTAATTCCCATTTGCATTCCGTGTTCGTTCTCCCGGCACGTTCAAATAAATTGCCCTCAAAAGTATGCTGTAGTTTTTTACTTCTCTATGTGTTTCTTTTTTTGTGTTTTGCTGCCTTCAGCCTGACGTATGACTTTATTTGCGTCTTTTCGACACGCGCCACTGGCTGAAATTGTGCACCATTTCCACCATTTTCAGCTACCCTGCCCCAACGCCCCTCCACATGCTCTTCACATGTCCATTCGGCTGACAATTACAACGCGTGTTGTTGTTGTAGCTGTTGCTGTTGGGGGTTTTATTTAGCATGCAGCTGGCAAAGACGCGAACGCGTCAACGTCCATTGGGTCCCTCCAATGGCCATGGCTAATGGTTGCAGCGTGATAAAATGCTTAGAAAGTGAGTGAATGAATCCCTGGCGGCGGTCTGAGGGATGTCGCTTGAAAACTTGTGTGTAAATGTACAAGCACACATTATTTTTAGTTACTTCGATAATATCCTTTTCCCTAATTGCTCACACGCGCGCATTAAAGTTTTGCAGATAAAAATTAACGCCACAGGCTAAACAGTAACAGTTTTGGGGGGCTCGAAATGTTAAGCAATATACAAGGGGAATATTCCCAAAATCAATTTATAAAGCAGAACTTGCTTAAAGCGTAAGGTGAAACTCTTTTCATATGAGGAATATAGAAAGTGAAGGAAAAATATTTATAAATTCTGATATAATACGAAAGTAAGAGAGCTGAAATTTGATTAAAAATGTTTGTAATTTGGAATTTTTCCAGAATTCAGAAGCTGGGCTCTCATCTTCATCTTCACTCAATATTTCAATATCTTGGCTTTTTATACAAAAACAAGAAAGAAAGTCGGTCGAGTCCGACTATAACATACTCTGTACCAACGAATTTATACGCTCAGCATAAATTTTGATGCTGCAGTAGCAGCTGCAAGCAGCGCTGCAGCAGCGAACAGTCTTTTGATCATAACTCGACAACCGTTCATCCGATCTTCATCATTCCTTTGGCGGATCGATAAGTTATACTGATTACTAAATATGTCTAAAACAAACATTTTGTATATTTCTAAAACTGTGGGAGATATGAGGTTTTTTCCAAATTGCGGGGGCGGGAGGGGGCGCCGCCAAAATTGAAAATAAACATAATCTGCCTGCAGACATAAGAAGCATATGTCCCATACATGTCAAACCTCTATCTCATACCATCTCTGAGATCTGTGCGTTCATACGGACAGACGGACGGACATGACTCGGCTGCTGATGCTGATCAGGAATATATATACTTTATGGGGTCGGAGATGCTTTCTTTTGGCTGTTACATACGTTTGTACAAACTTATAATACTTTATGTACCTACGGTACAGAGTATAAATAGGCGAATCTACTCCCCACCGTGAACATAAGATGCAGTTCTTCAAAAATTTGCTGTTTTGCTTATGATTTTAGATTCAACTCATTTACACCCACATTAATACATCGCGAAACGCACTCAATTAATACTTATAAATAAGCAAAAACACACACACACACACATACCCACAACCACTCAATCCAAATAACCCACTTACCCTCAAAATGGTAAATCCAAAGAGCGCTGGATTGCCAAGAGCGTCAAAACACCAGACTCCGGAAATGACCTCAAGCTGGGTCGGACATTGATTCTCTGACGCCGATGAATGTTCATCGCTCAGCCGGCCTCTCCCTTGCAGCCCGCACCGTTGTTTCACTCAACACACCACGCAATTCTTTTACCGTTGCTCGTCTCGACCGCAGCAGCGCACCGATATTCAAAACAAAAGACGAAACACATATGTATGTATGTAGTTGTTGTTAGCATAAGTGCCCCCGCATCAAATTCTGCTGCCCACTCCTGGTTCAGATGATCAACAGCCGCTTTGAGGAGCAGGCTGAGGTCATCCAAGACACCTTTTGTAAGTCCAAAACTCGCATGCTCGAAGCGCTGGACAAGGTGGCAGTTGGAGGTAGAGGAACTCCGCGTGTTATAAGTCCAGGCTGGTGGGATACGATCACGGCTCGAGACGCAGCGAAATGAAGCGTATTTTGTAGGCTGCGGAAAACACAAGCCACTATTGCAGACCCAGCCATTATTATCAAATTGAAAACCACGAGGAATTAGATTAACTTAATGCGTACGCACCGACGAAACACAAAGCAAACACTAAGCTTGCAGCTGCTGGGCTTTGACTCGCCGGCAGCTGTTTATGTTTATGTCAATGAGCAGCTTGCGCGAGAGAGAGAGAAAGCTCTCTCATATTCAAAGAGGCAATGCAGCTGCAGAAGCAAAAGATATTGTCTGTTGCTTCACTTGCGTGGGAGAGTTCATGTTAGGCGTAATGGGAGAGAAGAAGAATGAAATGCACATTGAGAGACTGGAGGAGCTTTCGGATCTCGCTGGCCACAATGAACTTACACAGCTTACAATACCCCCCTCTCGACTACAACAATATGAAGCTGCTCCCCTTACCCCACAGTCTATTGAGCAGTAATGCAATTAGAATATTGTGTTCTTTTTGATCTTTAGTTAATATAAGTTATAGCTATAGTTTGTATGTTTTATATATGTCTTATAATTGCTCTACGTGCGTTGTCCATGGTAGATTTTTGTTCAATCATAATACGAATTGGTTCGGATAATTCCATGGCTTATATATTGCCAATGATTCGGAACCAAACCACTTCACTTTTCTTTATTATATCGTCTTATTTATTTTTCCGTTATGTTTTTGTGACCTATGCATTAATTTATAGTACCTAAGTATCTGTATCGTTGGGAAAATACCGAAATAAAATTATATATTAAATTAAAAAGTTTTAACGCAAGCTTTTTCTTGGCTTGCTATCCCACAGCTGGCGCCTTTAGCTGGTTAAGCTGAACGGTTTTGTAACAGCTTTTTAAAGAAAACATTTTTTCAAGAAGAAAAATAATCACAATTGAAGCCGTTGCCCAGCTTTTCTCTGGGTGTATGAATTCTTAAGAAATTTTAGTTACACTTTATCCACTTTTCGGCTCCTGAACATGGACTAAACTGATCTAAGCGCCACGGGTTGCGTTCTGACGCCCCCAATTGTCCATAAAAGAGTTAACCAACACAGTTTAGTTTCATTTATACATCATAAATTCCTCCTTAGCCATTTCTGGAACACACACAACACTGCCCCGGGCTAATGCATGTATGCGACTAAGCCCGTTTACCCTTAAAATGGCCGCACGCCACTTTTTAATGGCGTCCGCACGGTTCTCGGTGCATGTTTTAAATATGATTAATTCGTGTTGATAAACAGTTATTTTTATTCATTGCCAGGTGTTGTTATAGCCGCTCGTTTCTCGTAACCCAAGTAAGCTTAACAAAATTTTAATCAAGTCGCGCGCAGCAACCTAATTGGTGTGACATTTCGCTCGGTCGCATAAATTTTCCCAGCAATGGAGAGAGTGCATTTATCATCCTTCATAGCGTAATCAACAGTCAAGTTTATCTGAAATTGAAAATCGCTTTTACATAAATTTATTTGTCACCGATGGCCCGCTTGCACCATTTCCTTTTGCGTTTTCGAAACCAAAAGCAAAGTTTACGCTCATAATTAAAAGCTCGGGATAACTTTTTTTCCGGAAAAGTTGCAGATGTTAACATGCTTTGACCAAAATATATACCCCAGCACTACCTAAACAAATTGTAAATTAATTTTACTCTATTTTTTTTTTTTGTTTTTTTGTATTTTGTATAGATTTCAACCACCAACTGACCGTAGAAGTTTTGCACGTTTTGTTCGAAAGTTTCTCATGTCTGACGATGGGAGGGGAAGGGGGACTGAATGGGAATAAAACCAAATGTGTGTGTGTGTGAAGACACAATCAATGAAATAGTGTAGGTATATGTAAGTAAACACGTATGTATGTAGGCATGCCGGTATGTTGGACCGCAGAACTCTGTTTTAATTACTGAATAAGTCAGAGAATGTTCTTAAGCTGCACATTCATTCAAAAAGACCGCCATACATTTAGTTAGCCCTGGTTCAAAGACGCCATCTAACGGTTGGTCTGGTGACTTTGTATAAGCTTAAAAGCTTGCAAAGTCAAGGCACAATACAAAACATTTGAATAGTTTGCTTAATATGTTACATTAATTTGCTAAAAATCTTATTATAACACAAAATCAGTTAAAATTTTACAAAAATAAAGAAAAGCTAGCTTGGCCGAAGTTTGTAGGTTTTTCTAATTAAGACTACTTTTCGGAGCTTACTTTCCTATGGTAGCTATACTACATAGATGTCCGATTTCGACCAAACTTAGTAGAATCATGCAAAAGCCTAACAAACTAAAATAACAGAAGTTTGGATTCGATTCCATTTAAAACAAAAAAGTTTTTCTCAATGAAACTTCTTTTTCGACCTATCATTTGTACTGCAGCTTTATGCCATGGTCATCCGATTTTGACCAAACTTTGTGGAATTGTGTGAAAGCATATTTAATAAATAAGTACCAATTTTTAGAAGATTTCCGTTCAAAACAAAAAAAAATTTTCTCACTAAGATTACTTTTCTGACTCTACTTTTCTATGACAGCTATACTATATAGATGTGCGATTTTAACCAAAATTGGTAAAAACATGGAAAAACATAGCAAACTAAGATATAAAAAGTTTGGAGGCGTTTCTGTTAAAAACAAAAAAGTTTTTCTCACTAAGACTTCTTTTCAGACTTTACTTTTCTATGACAGCTATACCATATAGATGTGCGATTTTGACCCAACTTGGTAAAACCATGGGAAAGCATAGCAAACTAATATACTTTTACTTTGGAGGCGTTGCCATTGAAAACAAAAAAGTTTTTCTCACTAGAACTAGTTATTTGACCAATCGTTCCTATGAGAGCTATATGCTATAGCCATCCGATTTTGTCAAAACATTGTAGGATTGTGTGAATGCCTATCAAGTAAGTAAATGCCAATTTTCAAGGCATTTCTATTGAAAACTAAAAAGTTTTTCTCACTAAGACTTCTTTTCAGACTCCACTTTTCTATGACAGCTATATCATATAGATGTGCGTTTTTGACCAAACTTGGTACAATTATGGGAAAGCATAGCAAACTAAGGTATACAAAATTTGGAGGCCTTGCCATTGCAAACAAAAAAGTTTTTCTCACTAAAACTAGTTTTTCGATCGATGCTTCCTATGACAGCTATATGCTATGATCATCCGATCCGTCCAGATGATTTCAGCCATTTACTTTTGAAAGATTCTTTTATGCAAATGTTTGCCCGTGGCTACCTATTAGGTATTCCATCCTTAAGCTCCAATTTTGAGATATTTTTACAGCATCATGTCAAGCACAAGTACTCCATGATCCAACTTTACAGGTACAATTATTCAAGTAATCGTAAAAGTAATTACATTTGAAAAATCACTAGCATTCGTAATTCCAAGTGACAACTACGACTACTAAAAAATCGTATACAGGAATTGCCTTTAACTATATGAAAAATTAGAATGGTAGTTGTTGTTTACAGCTCTGATTTTTATAATATTTCCACACCTGTTTACTTTTCATATAGCGAAAACCTTTTCGATTTGGTTCGACAAACTCTGACTCTCTGATTCTCAGAGTATTGCTAAAGGTAGGAGTGATAGGGATCCTTATTTCTTAGAAAAATTCCAATGATTCCACATCTCGCGACCCTTCTTCAGAAATGTTCCATCAGCTGTCTATTAAAAACACACGTTGTAGTTTATTGTGCAAAAGTTAAAAATACATACTTAAACATACAGTTTTTTTTTCTAAATAAGAAAGCATAGCGCATTATTTTGTATTCTTTTTTTTTTTTTTGTGGATGTAAAATGCTTCAAAGTAACATCATGGAAAAACAGAAACCAGAAAGAGAGGCGGGGAAAACAATTAATATTTTGGTGTGCTCACATATCTTTTAAAAGCTAAACAAAATCCAAAAAATTCCAAAAATATATATATATATATATAGATCCATTAACATTTAGCAATCACATTACTGGCACTTGTTACGTTGAAGCAAATTCCATTCGTTTCTAAAGCATTTTCTTTTGTTTTTCTCTTTTGATTTTCAAATTCAAATTAAAATTTTTGTTTACTTGGGGCCCAAATGCAGCTTGCCCAACAGCTGAGTGGCCTGCTGACCGGCACTGTCCTGTGCATGGGTGGCCGTCTCCTGCAGATTCTTCTCGAGACTGCTACGCTTCTGGTCCACATACTGATTTGCCTCGTGCAGCTTCTGATCCACGGCTTGGCTGGTCTGCTTCATGGCACCATCGATGGCTCCTTCGGCCTCCTTGAGCTTCTGATCGGCCACAGTTTCGGCTGCTTTGACGCTCTTGTTGATGGCCTCGTTGGCCGCCTTTTTGGTCTGATCCACCGCACTGGCAGCGGCACGTTGCGAGGCTTCTGCCACATTAGCAGCCACCTGTTTGGTGTTCTGTGCCGCCGTCTGAGCCTGGTGCACAGTGTTGTCCACGGCCTGTTTGGTTTGGTTTACAGCACCGGCAGCACGTTGCACACCCTGATCGAGGGCCTGACCAGCCTTCTGTGCCTCAGCAGCCGCCAAGGCAGCAGCATCCTTGGCTGAAAGAGAGGAGCGGGCGATAAGTTGGAAATTTAGCTAGAAAAATTATATATAAGTTACCCGTGCTGGTGGCCAAATGTTCGGCCTCACTTTTGGTCTGCTGCACCGACTGTCCCACCTTCTTGGCCTGCTCTTCGGCTAGTTTCTGCGCCTCCACAGCCTTGTCATTGGCCAACTTCTCGGCCTCATCCTTCTTCTTGCTGAACAGATTGGCTGTCTTGTCGCCAAAGTTCTTCAGGGAGGCTGAGAGCAAAGCAAAGGAAACATTTTGTCAAAAAAAAAAAAACTTCATCAATGGGTTTACATGGTTTCTGATGACTGGGATACATGACAACAGGCGTTCCAATTGCAAACTAAACTCTCGGCCAGAGCCAATCGATATTTATAGACTGTGTGCCTAATCAGTTGCCAATTAACCAAAAATAGTTCCCTTTTTTAATTCCAGACATTTAATTGGCAAAACATAAACAAGGCTCTAATCAGTTGACAGTTGGATGATTCAATTTGCATTAACTGCGCATTTGTTGGTTCCCATTTTGGGATGAAATAATAATTGCAATTTAATCGAAATTAGCCAGAACGTCGCAATGCATTCCAACCCCAAAAAAATGACGTGTGCATTCACTCAAATAGAAACATTGTGGCAAAAGAATTTTTTTGTTTTGTGTAGACGCGATATATTTATATGCACGCCGTTGTATT
This sequence comes from Lordiphosa andalusiaca, assembly GCA_035044965.1. NCBI lineage: Eukaryota > Metazoa > Arthropoda > Insecta > Diptera > Drosophilidae > Lordiphosa > Lordiphosa andalusiaca. Next base: position 446,461 of record JAWNNM010000966.1, read on the forward strand.
TGCCATATACATATATATATAAAGTAAACAAAAGCTTAGAAATATTTGAATAATTTACGGTATGTGATGTCATAATGGTCATTCCACGGGGATTGAGTAAGGCAGACGACTAGCTGGTTGTGTGTTAAACAAATTACTAACTAGAACTAAATGCGGAATGGATTTACTTTACACATCATTTAATTTGGCAAATCTCGAGAAGCATTTAATGAGCCATACGGTGCCATGGACCCATATTCTTTCTCAAGAATTCCAATTCCAATGCGTGTGCGTGTGTACGAGTGTGCGTGAGTGTGAGTGGGTGTGGCAATGTGGTTTTCTGAGTGCGATAGATTTGTGGTTAAAAGCAGAAGTTTATCTGGCTGAGAAATAGAGCATAGATCAACAGGCATAGAAATTTATTGATAATGTATTAAAAGTGCTTTATGTAATTGAAATAGTTGTTGAATGAGATAGATGTGCGCTTGCTAATGTGCTGATATATGTACAACCCCTAAGTAACCCCTAAAAGGCAACTCAAACGAGATACTTTCAATGCGAAAACCCTTCAAAACTAGTGAAGCCTTACAAAAGTAGTCATTCGGCATCAAAATAAACTGCCTGTAAAATAACAATAATATTTTCACTGTGGAACTTCACTTTCAAGTTCATATGTTAGATGGGTGAAAAATAACTCAGTTTACTGTATTTTTCTAAAACATTTGGTGAATCGACTTTTACCCTTTTTCTACCCTTGCAAAAGGTACACTCAAAAAAAAATCAATCCGAAACGGGATTAAAAACGTATATTCTTGAGCTGATCCCGGAAAAAGATTGATTTTACTTCCACTTTTTTCTTTTTTGATCCCGAAAAACAGGATCACTTCAAGCAAGCACCGGGATCACCCCGTTTTCAATCCAGAATTCGAATTATTTTTTTTCTGTGTATTATAATTTTGCCCAGAAGCTTGCAGTGCATAGATGTATTCATTTCCAACCGCATAAACTATATATATTCTTGATCAGGGTGACGAGCTGAGTCGATTTAGCTTTGTCCGTCCGTTTGTCTGTCTGTTTCTACGCCAACCAGTCCCTCAGTTTTGAAGTTATAGAGCTGAAATTTTGCACAGAGCTGCACACTACTATTAGATCGGAACCAACCGGATGGGATGACTATATCTCATAGCTACCATAGGAAGAATTGGTCGAAAAACTAGTTTTAGTATAAAAAACTTTTTTCTTTTCAATGAAAACGTCTTGAAACTTTGTATTCATAAGTTTTTTATGCTTTTTTATAATTTTGCCAAGTTTGATGAAAATCGAACAACTATATAGTATAGCTGCCATACAAAAGATAGGTATGAAAACAGTCTTAGTTTGAAAAACATTTTTGTTTTCAATGGTAGCATCCTACAATTTGAAGTTTATTTGTTTTACGTACTTTCACCCAATTCTAAAAATTTTTGGCCAAATCGGTTGACTACATCTCATAGCTCCCATAGGAATAATCGGTCGGAAAACTAGTCTTAGTTTGAAAAACTTTTTTGTTTTTAATGGTAGCATCCTACAAATGTATGTTTGTTTGTTTTATATGCTTTCACCGAATTCTACAAATTTTTGTCCAAATCGTATTACTAAATCTCATAGCTCCCATAGGAACGATCGGTCGGAAAACTAGTTTTAGTATGAAAAACTTTTTTTATTTCAATGAAAACGTTTCCAAACTTTGTATTCATTTGTTTTATTTGTTTTTCTATAATTATGTTAAGTTTGATGAAAATCGGACAACTATATGGTATAGCTGCCATACAAAAGATAGGTCTGAAAACTAGTCTTAGTTAGAAAAACTTTTTTGTTTTTAATGGTAGCATTCTGCAATTTTATATTTGCTTGTTTTATATGCTTTTACCAAATTCTACAAGTTTTTGTCCAAATCGCAGGACTATATCATATGGCTCCCATACGAACGATCGGTCGGAAAAAAATTATTTTTGAACATATTTAAGAACGCACTTGCAAGGGTATAAAAACTTCCGCACAGACAAAGATAGCTTTGCTTTCTGCTTTTATTTATTATATTTTCTCTTGGGTAAACTACTTTGTATGTGTTTCTCTACTCTTTATCTCGTATGCCTTTTGCGAATTAGAAGGCTAGAACAATAAGTTATAAGTACTGATTTTGTGTTCGCCGTGTGCCTCAGACAGCCACAGGCTCACACACACACACACGCAGCAATAGGAAATAAACGGGTTTCTCTTTCTTTATCTGGGGTTGTTGTTGCTTAAGCAAAATATTTCCTAAAAATCTCAAAAAAAAAAAAACATCTATTTATATTAATTCTACAAGTTGCTAGGGTATATATACTTCGGTCAACCCGAAGCTAGCTTCGCTCTTTATGTATTTTATGTGCCTTCACATGCATCTGCAGAATTTAAACCATCTGATGGAATAAAAGCAACTTTGAAGATTGTATAAAAAATATATATATTTCAACCAGCAATTTCCTTTTTGTTTTTCTCAATATTCTTTCCCCTCCACTCACAACTCTGTTTGCGGCTTATCTTGTTTTCTTTATAGTTTTTTTTCTGTGGACCAATAAACCGGCTAGAATAGCATAGCCCAAACGTAACGCAATAAGCTCCAAAGGCAATGCCGAATGATGCTCGCAGACTCTCACACCGCAGATAATGCGCAAAAGCTTTAAAAACTGAAAGACTGAAAACCTGTAGCTGTATCTGTAGGTACAAACGAACTCAAGCGCAACGTAGATACATACAAATGTATCTCTATGAGTAACTGCGATTTGTGGTCTGCGGGAGACGCAAACTCACGTTCCACACCAGTTTTATTGTTGAGCTACCTAAAAAAAAGAGCCGGCTCAGCTATGTAACTTTGAATCGATGAGGTGCTGCTTTGGATGATGGCGATGATGATGATGATGATGTCATATCAGACAAACAAAAAAAAAAAAAACAATAGCAACAACAGAACGCGTGGCAAACGTAATTCGCACGCCCTGAAAAAACATTTGTTTTGACTTAAGGCGTCTGGGCTCAATATTCATTGTCGAAGGTCAAACGAGTGAGGCAAACGTCAGACAAAACTCAGCTGGCAACAGGCCAAATGTGTCCTGAAAATAAAAGAGTCAACCGGGCAGGCAATTGCTGCTTGGTGATGTCATGGCCCTATAAAAGGTAAATCAATAAATGAGTTTTAGTTGGGGGGCAAGACCGAAATGGTAGCTAAGATACTATTTGAGCTCATCACAGTTTTGAAAGTGGACTATAAAATTGGGTAATTAATATTTGGTTGAAGAGAGGCATTACTTTTTATATCCAAACTGAGATCTACGAGGGACTTAAACATGTCTAACATAGATGAAGAGTCTTTTCCGAACACTCACAGCTTTGATTTGAGCAGGAATAAGTCTACCATAGAGGTAGACTGCATAATGCTTGTAACTTATCTTCAGTTAATTGTTCGGGGTCACCTCATGATTTTTCGCCTACCAAAAAGATACAAGTGGAATGTATGGCTTGCAATATCATTTTTTTTTTATACTGCAGTAAACATTTTTCATATCATTTGCATGATTTTCAGCTCCATTGAATGAATATTTAGGATCCATTTGATTTAGAAGGCAAATTTAAATATCCAAAAATAGAGGAAAGTTAACTTCGGCTCGGCCGAAGTTTGTATACCCTTGCAGCATGTTTTTTAACTTATTTGAAGGACATTTCCACTGAAAACAAACCAGTTTTTCTCACTAAGACTGCTTTTCTGACCCTACTTTTGTATGACAGCTATACTATATAGATGTCGGATTTCGACGAAACTTAGTGAAATCATGGAAATGCATAGCAAACTAAGAAATACAAAGATTGGAGGCGTTTTCTTGGAAATCAAAAAAGTTATTATCACTAAAACTAGTTTCTCGACCGATCATTCGTATGGCAGCTATAAGCTCTAGTCATCCGATTTTGACAAAACTTTGAGGAATTGTGTGAAAACTTAAATAATAAATACATGATCATTTTCAAGAGGTTTTCATTGAAAACAAAAAAGTTTTTCCTATTAACACTGTTTTTCTAACCTTACTTTTCTATGGCAGCTATACTATATTGATGTCCGATTTCGGCCAAATTTGGCAGAATTATGGAGAAGCATAGAAAACTAGTTAATACGTAGTTTGGAGATGTGTGCATTGAAAACAAAAAAGTTTTTCTCACTAGAACTAGTTTTTCGACCGATCGTTCCTATGGCAGCTATATGTTATAGTCGTCCGATTTGGCCGGTTTCGACAAATGTTTAGCGAATTTGTACCAGAAGACTTCGTGCAAAGTTTGGGGGCGATAACTTTAAAGCTGACGGAGGAGATAGCATGGAAACAGAAGGACGGACAGAAAGAAATGGCTATATCGACTCAGCTCGAAATGCTCTTCAAGAACATATATACTTTATGTGGTCGGAAATGCTTTACAAACATCAGGAAAAGGGTATAAAAAAGGATTCAAAATATCCACTCTAAATGGTTACTGACACCAAATCATGAATTGAGTTCTTCAAAGAAATATGGACACCCTTACAAAAAGAAAAAACCATGAGTAACCTGGCCAATGTGATTGCGCCTAGAAAGTTATGCCTAATTAATCCAATTAGTCATAGCTAGTAAATGCCTTCAACTTGAATTGATTCTCTGCAGAATGCACGCTTAGAGAAGATATAAATAGCAGAGGGAAACTAGTGGCCGTTGGCATTTGCAGCTGGAGGACATCATGAGGCATCTACTGCTTGGGCTTCTTGGCCTACTTAGTATCTTGCCCCAGGAACACATTCTGGTCTCAAGCATCGGCTGCTCGCGACGCTATCTGAGACGTATCAATGGCAAATGTTACTATTTCTCCGTGAAGAAGGTGACCCAATCTTTGGCTAGCGTTTCTTTTTTTTTCTAAAATCCTTTCCTTTTCTCCACAGTTAAATTGGTATGGCGCCCTGAACAATTGCCTGCGCAAGGGCCTTACCCTGGCCGATCTAAGCAATCCCCTCGATTTCTATGGTGCCGTGGGATTTCTTAGCTCCAAGGGCAACACCGAAGATTTCTGGTTCGGTGGCAATGATCTGCAGCATGAGGGACGCTTTCAGTACATCAGCAGTGGTCGTTTAGTGAAATTCTACAGCAATTACAGTATTGTGGAGCCGGCGGAGCATTCGGAGTGCGATGATTGTTTGGAGGTGCGCATACGCTCCAATATGACGGTGGTGGCCGATGACAACTGCCTGGAACGGCAGTATTTCATCTGCTCGGAACGGTATTGTGATGAAGAAACAAATGGAGCCAAGCCACGGCATCACAGTCACGAGCATTTGCATCACTTCCATCACGACATTGGCGATGGCAGTGAGGATGGCTTCTCGGACCAAAATGCACCAGCATTGGCTAGTGGATCGATTGAGGGTGGTGGCAGTAACTCGGAAGGAGCAGTGGGTGTAGAAGATTTGGCTGAAAACAATCAGAATGCAACCGATGCCAAGGAAACGACAGGCGCGGCTGGCGAGGCAACCACCGTACCGGCGGGAGAAGCTGGTGCCACAGGTGAAGAAGGTACACCAGCTGCTGTTGGCGATGGAGCAACTACACCAGGCGGAGCCGAACAGAATTCACCCACCGTAGGCGGAGAAACGACGCCGCCAGGAGGTGAAACCACACCAGCAGAAGGCGGAGCAACTCCTGCAGCAGGCGCAGAAACGCCGGCTGAGACCACTGTAAAACCAGCAGAATAAGTCGGTGAAATAAATTTAAAAACACACAACTTTTAGAAATTTAGAAAAATCCATTTAAAATTTGTTTTCTGGCTGGGATTTCAGGGGAGCAAATGGCAATAAAAGTTGAAGAATCTACAACATAGAGCTATCTGATAAATAAACCTACAAATAACAGAACAAAATCTTAGTTGAGAAGATGAGAAATCGGCCTAGGGTTCGGTATTTCATAGACTATACCCTCAAATAATTCATTTTCTTATTTTTAGAAATTTTTAGACAGTTTTTTCTTAAACTTAGAAAGAACAGTCTGAAAATAGATGGTTTAGAAAATAGTCTGTTAGTTTTAGAAGCTCGGCGTTACTTTTTTTAAAATTTAGGATAATTTTTTTTAGAAATTTCTAAAATTTTCGTAATAACTTTATTATACCCTTGCAGAGGGTATACTGAAATTGTCCAGATGCTTGTAACGCATAGAAGGAAGTATTTCCGACCACATAAAGTATATATATTCTTGATCAGCATGACGAGCTGAGTCGATATAGCCATGTCCGTCCGTTTCTATGCTATCTCCTACGTCAGTTTTAAAGCTATCGCCACCAAACTTTGCACAAAGTCTTCTGGTACATATATCATATCATATCAGATGACTATAACAAATAGCTGCCATAGGAACGATCGGTCGAAAAACTAGTTCTTGTGAGAAAAACTTTTTTGATTTTAAAGCAAACGTTTTCAAACTCCGTATCAATAAGTTTTCAATGCTTCTTCATGATTGTGCCAAGTTTGGTCGAAATCGTACATCAATATAGTACAACTGCCTTAGAAAAGTAAGGTTAGAAAAACAGTGTTAATAAGAAAAACTTTTTTATTTTCAATGTAAACCTCTTCATGTATTTATTTTATAAGTTTTCACACAATTCTGCAAAGTTTTGTCAAAATCGGATGACTATAGCATATAGCTGCCATAGAAATGATCAGTCGAGGAACTAGTTTTAGTGAGAAAACCTTTTTTGTTTTCCAAGAAAACGCCTCCAAACTTTGTATTTCTTAGTTTGCTATGCTTTCCCATGATTTTACCAAATTTGGTCGATATCGGACATCTATATATTATAGCTGTAGAGTCAGAAAAGTAGACTTAGTGAGAAAAACTTATTGGTTTACAGTGGAAACGTGCTGCAAGGGTATAAAAATCTTGGCAGAGCCGAGATTAACTTTTCTAGATTTTTTTTAATAAAGTTTTTTAGGTAGCAAAGATTTTGGTTGAAACAACATGAAGAAAATGTTCAAAAATATAGTCTTAGAACCGCTTCGTTGAGGAGAGGAGGTTACTGAGTGGTTATTGGTGTAGTCCCTTCCATTTCTCCATTTACAATCCCTAACTTCATTTTCCCATCTCTGAAAATATATAATACTTGGAAAATATTTTTTCGTTTCTAGAAAGTCTGGAAAATATTTATTCTAAAATTAAGAAAATATTTTTACAAATTCTTAATTCTTAGAAATTCTTCTTAATTTTCAAAAATATTTGGGGAATCGCCTTTGACCCCTTTTCTAAGGCGAGTTTGTCAATTTTATGACGATTTCGCATATATTTTTTACTGAGTGTAGTTATCTAAAGGTTAAGAAACTTAATTTTTAAGCAAAGGGCATGCAATGGCCCTTTTGCGCCCTCATAACTTAGTCCATTATATAAATAACTACAATAGTAAACACTTAAAGCATTTACTCCTTTTATACAAAATCACAAACTTCGATGTTTAGTTTTCAGTGTACGTTACTTTTGCACTTAAAAACTGCTATTTAGTAGATATTTATACCCAGCCCTACCGCTAGATTTCAATATAAAACTTAAATTGCAAAAGAGTAAACGTTTCCTCTTTATATTGTTGTAACCGAACCAATAGTCAATTGACCTGAACGACCCTAACCTAGACCTAGCCCACCAACGTGTGGGTAGCGAGAGCTTATGGAATGTGATCGCACTCGGAAAAACCATGGCTAATTGAGTTAGGAATGTCTGCCTATGGTAGAGATAAGATCTGAATTGATTGTGTTTACATTGCATGCTGTGAGATGCTGTATAAAACTCAAAGAGGGTGAAGCGGAGAGCAAAGCAAATTCAAATTTATTATATACCAGCTGCATACCCCTACGATGACCAATTTGTATGCAGTTTTAAGCTATCTTTTAGACTGAGTAATGCATGAAAGAAGCACGAGTGGAGTAAAGACTGCATACATTTTGATACGGTGGTTGGTTGTGGAGCATATCATATACCCTTGCAGTTCACTGTAGGCAATGTACCTGTAGCTACCCTAGCTAATGCAAACTAATCAATTACCGCATCCAAGCAATAATTGTTAATTCACTTTTCATGCCTTCAAGAGTGTATAAATAGAACAAGCTTTAGCACGCATGTCCACAGTTTGGCCAAAGTGACGGCATCAGTTGCAGTCATGAGGATTCTGCAAATTGTGATCCTCACCCTGATCGTGGCATATCCCGATCAGGTCTTAAGCGGCAAGAAAGTCGACAGAAAGAAAGAGAAAGAGAATAAATTTGGTCCTTGCGGCAAGCGTTACTTGCGACAGATTAATGGTAAATGTTATTACTTTGCGGTGAAAAAGGTACGTACACCTCTATATGATACCCTAGTTTATAAACCAAGTGCTCCAATCTCCGCTTAGATGAATTGGTTTGGTGCCCAAAACAATTGCCTGCGCAAGGGTCTCAATCTGGCCGATCTGGCCACACCGGAGGACTACCAGGCCGTACTCCAGTTTCTGCGCTCGCGTGGCAACATGGAGGATTATTGGTTCGGTGGCAATGATTTACAGTCCGAGGGTCGCTTCACCTATATCAGCAATGGTCGCCTAGTTCGCTTTCCAGGCGAATCTGGTACGGTAGAGGCCACACATCGGTCCAATCTGGATGATTGCCTGGAGGTGCGTTTGCGTGAGAATAGCACCGTGGTCACCGATGACAATTGCCAGGAGAATCAGTATTTTGTGTGCGAGAAAACGGCCATTAAATGTGCCGTGCCCACCAAAACTACCGCAGATAATGTACAGCACAGTCACGAGCATCTGCATCATTTCCATCACGATCCCTCAAAAGTTGAAAAGGAAAAGGAGGGGAGTGCGGAAAGCGATTCGCGCCCGGCTGATAATACGGATTCAACGGAAGTTGGGAAATCACCGGAGAAGACTGAGGGTGAAGCCGAAACTAATGGCCCCCTGGAAGTTACTAAAGCTCCGGAGGGCGGAGAGGCAGCTTCGCTTGGAACTGGTGCGACTGCAGAGGAGGGAGCAGCAACCACACTTCCATCGCAGGAGCTATCACAAGCTCCAACGGCAGTTGAGGGGGCGGCCACCACAGTTGCTGCTGGGGAGAGTGGACCGGCAGGAGAGGCCACAGCCGCGGCTGCAGGCAATGTAGCCGAGACTACGCCACCGCCGGCAGAAGCACCACCACCGGAGGGAGCTCCTGCAACTGTCGAACCCCCCCCAGCAGCGGCACGCGCTCCTCCAGGTCTTCCCTCTCTGGCCACACCACAAGCCCCACCAGCACCAGCCTTGGCTTTCGACTAATCTTAAGGAATCGTTGAATCTTAGAATGAGATAATGACAAACTAATCTAGACGAATACAATAAATAAAGCGAATGTTTTGTCTAACAACAAAATGTTGCTAATTATGATAGTTTCATGCTATTTATAAAGTGTGGAATATGTATAAAATGGGAGAGGGTATTCCCTCATTTAGAAGTAAAGCTTAGTGGGAATACCTAGTACACAGCTCAAGCATAATGCATATTTAGTGAGACTGAGTACCATCCACATAACTTTGGAATCATCTCCGACAGCATAAAGTATACATAATTTAAAAAATAATATTTTTTCCCACAACGACCCATTTTTCGACCGATCGTTCGTATGGGAGCTATATGATATAGTCATCCGATTTCAACCAAATTTTGTAGAATTGTGTGAAAGCATGTGAAACTACCAAATACAAAATTGCAGGATGCTATCATTAAAAACAAAAAAGTTTTTCTAACTAAGACTGCTTTGCAGACCTATCTTTTGTATGGCAGCCATACCATATAGTTGTCCGATTTTCATCAAACTTGGCAAAATTATCAAAAAGCACAAAAAAAGCCTTTAATTACAAAAATTTAAAACGTTTTCATTAAAAACAAAAAGGTTTTCTTACTAAAACTAGCTTTTCGACCGGTTGTTCGTATAGGAGCTATATGATATAGTCATTCGATTTGGATGAAAATTTGTAGAATTGGGTGAAAGCATGTAAAACAATGAAATACAAAATTCCAGGATGCTAGCTATAAAAACAAAAAAGTTTTTTTAACTAAGACTGCTTTGCAGACCTATCTTTTGTATGGCAGCTATACCATATAGTTGACCGATTTTCATCAAACTTGGCAAAATGATCAAAAAGCATAGAAAACCTATGAATACAAAGTTTGAAGACGTTTTCATTGAAAAGAAAAAAGTTTTTCTCACTAAAACTAGTTTTCCGACCGTTTGTTCCTATGGGAGGTATGAGATATAGTCATCCTATTTGAACAAAAATTGTAGAATTGGGTAAAAGCATGTAAAACAATGAAATACAAAATTCCAGGATGCTACCATTAAAAACAAAAAAGTTTTTCATACTAAAATTAGTTTTCCGACCGATTGTTCCTATGGAAGCTACAAGATATAGTCATCCGATCTGGTTGGTTCCTATATATTCGTAGCGTACAGCAAAAAGAAGACTCTGTGCAACATTTCAGCTCCATAGCTTCAAAACTAAGGGACTAATTCGCGTAGAAACAGACAGACAGACGGACGGACAAAGCTCAATCGACTCAGCTTGTCACCCTGATCAAGAATATATATGGTTTATGGGGTCAGAAATTAATATTTCTATGCGTTGCAAATTTCGGGGCAAAATTATAATACTCTTTGCTTACTTGATCTGTAACTTTCTTGAAAGGAACATGGTTAAACAGGTTAACTAAAACCAAAGAATGAGTTAGAGGTATATATGAGTCATTTCATGTGAGTCCTTATTAGTTCACATAGAATATATCCACATATCTTTAAGGAAACTCAAAGCCTGATGCACAGACAGCAGCATCTCCGTTATAAAGCACAAGTTTAGTTGCTGCTGAACTGCTGCTGCCACATTTTCTTGTGCCAAACATTCGCACCTTACTTTTTCAGTTTTGCACCACATATGGTCTCATGCGATGCCGATTGCATACCAAAGAAATTCTAAGAAAACTATCTAAGTTAATCACAACATCTGAGTGTTCGCCACGGGACACCATATCTTGATATTTTCATGCAAACATTAATCTTGGTAAAATAAATAAACATACCAACAATAAATTGTTTAAAAAAATGAAATCAAATATGTTTATGTAAGCTGTATACCAGGTTCTAAGGAAAACTTAAACAAAACAAAAAAAAAAAAATACTCCATGGATTCTAGAAATTTATAAGCTAATCTTTTATATAGAAAATTCTATGACTTTTTGTGTATTTACTTATCAACAGAATTTAATGGGACTAATTGTATACGCTTACTCATATTTACTTACATTTCGATGCATCTGTTTGGCATTAAAAGGAAACAGATAGAATATAAATAACACACACACAGACACAAAAAATGCTTGAAAATATTTATATATCATCATAAGGTTAAAATAAAAAAGTATTTCAAGAATTTGCAACCACTTAGTTATGTTTCTTTTATCGAATTTTCCCACAATCTTCAAAGAAAACGCACATATTCTATACAAAAGAAACCAAATTTTTGCACCAATCTTAGGACCAGAAATTTATCATATCTAAACACAACTCACAAGACATAAATGTATATATATATATGGAAAATTGTATTGTATGCATGTTTCGGATACTGCTATAATTATACATATACACACACACACACACCACATCACATCATTTTGGGTGTGGGTTGTGTCTAAGAGAAGAACAACTTATAGTTCATATGAGGAATATACTTATATATATATACGAACTGCGCCATAATTGGCTTACGTAGTACTACATCATCACCATCAAGCCACAGTAGAGAAGTAGCACACAATTAAATATTGCTATTGCGACTTGGTTGTGGGAAAACACCCCAATCCCAATGGATCCAGCTGCTGCTGCTGCTGCTGCTCTACTCCTTTTCGATGATGATGTAATGGTCCTGTGGTCATACACAAGCACAAGGTATTGTCCTCATGTCAACCAATTGAAATGAAATATTCGCTTTAAACGTTTTTTCTATTCACTTTGCATATTTTCTAATTTTGGTTTAAACTTTCACAAAGTATTTGAATGCCTTTTACCTGATATCGAGCTGAACATATTGAAGGTGTTTTTCGTTTGCGTTTTGTGTAATTTAGAACAAATTTGTTTTCCAATTTCAATATGGGAACAGTTCTGCTTGGTTGTTGTTTTGGACTTGATTGGTAGTCAACTCTAATTTTGTGTTTTAAATTTTCTTGTTTTTTTTTTTTGGTTATAAGAAGCGCGTTTATTTTTAAACGTCCGACAGCGTCGAGAGCACAGATACGTATAAAGTCCAAGCGTAGCGAAAGTAGCTGTTGAGACATGAACTCAGAACACGTTGCGGTATATGTGTGTGTGTATACCCTAACGGTGCAGAGGGGTATACGCAACTTGAGTTAAAGTTGGCATCAATTTGCGTTTTTGCTCAAATGAGGCATTTAAAACTCTTAATACAAAAATATACGATTTTTTCTTATGGAAACAAATTTATTCAGCAACTCATTTCCTTACTCAGGCCAGTGGGAATATAGATTAAGCATCCAGTCATTATATTAGTGAAAATATTCTCAATTTCGAGATCTCATATGAGATGGTTGAAAACTACCTCAGTTTACTGTGAGTTGCCTGTCATAAAACTCACAAAAGAACTCACATAGCCTACTCACATATTTTAGTGCTTCTTAGATTTACTATTACACTTGAGATAGGTTTACGAGATCCCAAATAGGGAAACTACAGCATTAGCATGTACCTGTCATTTCTGTGAGCAGACAGCATTGAAAAAAATTGGTTGACCATACTTTGCTAGCTCTACATATTGCCCCAAACAAAGAAAAAAGTTCATTTTGAAAAATTGTAATCACATAACACGGTTAGATATTCGATTGTTCGATAGTTTCTATTCGATATTAGCGATAATTCTTTATAATTTTGACGCAGTGCCCATTACTACATTGAAAGAAGGTTAGAATATACAATTAACTTAAACTTTTATAAACTTATCATATAATTTCAATAATAACACCAGATATTATGAGACAGATATCATGATACCAATAACTACAAGGTAGCGCAACCGCCCCTGGACTGATTCACACACAAAAACCAGGGCCACAAAGGCGTTATATTTATATATATTGTTGCCTGCTCAATTTTGTATATTTTGTATAAGAGTATACAAACTTCGAACTGGTCTTTCATTCAATTGACTGTCCATCGTTTGTGTGGAACTTGTTTACTTTGAGAGCTGCCTTGCGGCATGTTAAGCAAATGGCGTTGCCACATCAAAAGAAATTGGTTGTGAACTTTGCTAGACGGTTAAATTTAACAATTGACAAAATTGGCTTGAAAAAAGCCAGTTTTCAAACACTTCTCCTAAGAAGACCTTTTAATTTTGAAAAACCAAAATGTGCACACATATTAAGGTGACTTTTAACTGTAATTTAATATTTTTTATGTGTTATAATTTTAAATGGAAAGCGGCCACAGCTGATCTCAAAAATGGAGCCTTGCTGGGTGCACCATATCTCTGAACTTGATCATAAAAATCTAAAAAACCCAAACGGATTTCGTTAAAGAATTGTTAAATCTGGAAATTAATCGAACAATTAAGCATTTCTCATCTATTTTTTAGAAAATTTGTTGTATATTTTCATAAGTTTCTAACTACTTTACACAATAGTCTTTGCGTTGCTGTCGTATAACAGCATTCAGTTTGAGACACTGTTGTCTCAGGTTATCATTATCGCCCTTAAGTATCTCAATGGTTTCCTCCTGTCGCTGAATGGTCTGATGCACCCTATAAACATTAGTTTGAAGTAACATTCAAGTAGAATTTCAAATCTAAGACTTACCTCTTCTGAAGCTGCTCCATTTCCTGCTTATGTCTTTCATTTAGCACACTCAACTCACTTTGTATGTCCGCATTGAGATTATCGCGTAGTTTATCGCGTTCATTGATAATATCGCCGCACATTTTCTTGCTGTGTCCCAGTTCGAGTTGAAGCTGCTGTACCTCGGCCTGGGCATTGCGTACTTGGGCATCGGCCTCGGCCAGTTTGCCACGTGTATCTGAATATTTCTCTCTCAACGACTTTTCCACACTTTCCGCCAGGTTGAGATCCTTTTCAAACTTCTCTTTTAGGCGGCTGTGGGAAAATGTTGGGAAATTAATTTAAGTTTAAGTAATTGGCTACCGACTTGCCTTATCTTCAGTTCCTGCTCCTGGCCGCTTTGTAAGGCATCGGCCTCCATGCGCACCACCAGTTCATCCAGCTGACGATCTCGCTCGAGTCGATAATGCTGCCTAATGGCATTCTCCTTCTCCGCTTGGGCCAACTTGCACTTGTTCTCGTACTCCGTCTTCCACAGCTCAAAGTCCGCCAGATACTGCTGCTCTATAGTATTGATGCGATTCTGATATTTCTCCTCCTGCTTGGCCATTTTCTCCTGCATCTCAAACTTGGCCTGTTCCAGTTCGCTGTCCTGTTCACGCAGCGACTCCTGGCGCCTGGCCTGATAGTCGGATTCCTTTTGCCTCAGCTCGGACTGCAGGCGTTCTCGTTCCAAGGCAAAGTCTTCGCTTAGCTTTTGACGCTGCTCCGCCTGGGTTTTTTGCTCCTCCTCCAGCTGACGCTCGAAGCGTTCCCGTATGGCCGTGCGTTCCTTTTCAATGATTGATTCCCGATCTTGGGCACAACTCTCACGTATGCCGGTCTCAATTTGTTCATGCTTGAGGCGAGCCTCTTCCAGAGCATCGAGCAGTTCCATTTGATGTGTGCGTTTCAGTTCGGTGATTTCACGCTGATGACTGCAGTTCATTTTGTTGATCTCCGCCTCAAGACCCTTGACGGTAAGCTCCTGGGAAAGGGACAGTATTACAGAGAATGAAAACGAAGAACATCAACTATTTGCTGTAGCTCAAACCTTAATTTTCTTGGTATTCTCGCGCACCCAGCGTTCGCGACGTATTTTCTCCGCCGCCTGTGTGGTCTCCTTGGCTCTGCTAAGTTCCGTGTCCAATCGATGTTCCCAGGCCTGATTCTGACTCTCCAGGCGTCTAGTCAATGCAGCCACCTTCTCGCACAGAGAACCCTTATCTTTAAGCAATTGTTCAATGAAACCCTGATGCCGTTTCACCACCTCCTCGTAGTGTTTCTTCTGATCACGCATTTTGGAGGCACTATTCGATTTTTCCGCACGCAACAATTTCTGCTTCTCGCTGCGTAATTGCAGGACATGCTCCTTGGACAGATGTATGGCATTGGCCAGCTCATTGGCACGTAAACTTAAAGCAATAACACGACGCGCCAGCTGATGATTAGGCAGCATCAACAGCTCCGAAAGTCTTAAGATAAGTAAATAAATTCCATTATGATATGTTTGGTTTTTTTTTTAATTTGGCGAATTTGTTGACTTACTTGGGTACTTCATCGGTGACATCCGGTTCGACGACAAACTCTACTTCAGAACGATTGCTATCGGGCATGGAACGTCGTGTTTCCATGAGAGTTTTATCGCAACTACTTTCCACATTGTTCAAATAGGCCAATATATCTCTGAGGTATGGGAAAATAGGGTGATTTAGAATTCGACTTGAGGGTACATGGATAACTCACTTGTACTTGTCACCACTCTCGGTATTGGAGCCTTCATTCAGACTCACCGTTTCAGCGGTCTCACAACGTGAATCCAATTTTAGATTTAGTTCGCTGGGAAGACGTTCCGAATAGTTGTCTGTAATATGAAAAGAATATATAAGTTACGATATTTCAAACAAGTATTGAAACTTAAGAGCGGATATTTAAGTATCAATCAAGGATTATTACATTAACGGCAGTTCCTGTATGATTTTCAACCATATTTTTAAGTCAGTGAAACTACGATTATAAATTACGATATTCGAGAGTCAAGAAAATTAAAATTTAGATAAATTACATATCACGGAAAATGTTCTGGGGCAGTATATAAAAAGTAAGATATTCAAAATAAGCTATCTAAAATACGATATTCAAAATACGATATTCATAATATTGTGTCAAAACGATATTCACATCGAAATTTTCTAAAAATTAATGTTTAAGCTAGGAGTATATTTTTTACATTACGATATTCAAGCATTAGAACATACTCATGTTTTTTTTTTAATACGATATTCACGTGTGAAGAAAGTGCAAATTTAGATGTTTTACAAATCACGGAAAATGTGCTGGGACACATATATAGATATACAAAGTAAAATATGTTCTTATAAAATACGATATTCGAACCGCTATTGAAACGATATTCAATATCGAAATGTTCAAAAATTAATGTTCAAACTAAACTAATGTTCACTTTTTAAATTGAAATATTATAAAAATGTGCTGGGACAATAAATAAAAAGTAAGATTCATATTTATAAGATGTTATCTAAAATACGATATTCAAAATACGATATTCAAAACATTGTATCAAATGCATATTCAAAATCGATCCTTTTAAAAATTAATGTTCAAAGAGTTGGTTTTTCAAATTACGATATTCAAGCATTAGCAAATCCCTTTTCCCTTAACTCACCTCTCTTCTTATCCTCCTCAATTTCCTTGATAACTGACACTATTTCATCGTATGTCGAATCCCTGGAATCCTCTTCATTTGACTTCAGCGACAATTGTGAGTTGCTATCATTGTCATTCGTCTCATCCAGACCATCCAAAGCCTGCTTAAGCTGCCGTGGCTGCAGCTGATCCATTGCCTGTTTCTGGTCCTGCATGCTCATCCAACTATCAACCTTATCCAGATTATATTCACTCAATTTACGTTCCTCTCGCAAATTGCCCACGCTAATGGCCTTCTTCAACTTGCCCGGATTAATGCTGCTTGAGCTACACCCCTTCACGGGCTTGGCCTTCTGATTTCTGTTCGAGACCTCAGCGCTGGCTGGTTTCACGTTTTCCTTCTTTTTGCCCACAAACGGTGGAGCCGAAGCTACTTTCAAATAATTGTTAATAACCGACTCGGAGCTGGCATTGCCATAGCTGCGCCGATCCTCCTGAACCAGGGGCAGAAAATTGTTCTCCGAGCCAAAATTACGCACTGACGAGCCGGCGCTGGTGTTATGATTGGGAATAGCTCCAACTAGATTTTTATTCTCCGAGAGATTATTCTGCTTCTCCTTAACAGTGGGTGCATATTTGTCCAAATAGTTGTTGAGGGGCTCCAGTGGCTTGGGACCCGCCACCACCTGCTTATACTCCCTTATGACATTCAGTTCGGGTGTGGGTGGATTTTCGATGGCAGCAAAGCGGCAGCTGTTGGCCTGGCAGGCACACTTGACCTCAGCTGAGGTGGAAGCTTCATTGGTGCTGTTCGTGGAGGAAGATCGTGTGCTGCAAGTACAATTCTCCGAAGGGCATTTGGGATACTCATACGTTTCGGCTAGAACTTCTCCCGTGGCCGTGGCCGACGAGCCAAAGTGCACGGTTTTCTTTTGTATAGAAGCTTCGATAGGAGTTTCCACCTTCTGCAGAAAACTGGGCAGCGTTAGTGGACCCGGAGCAGAGATACTGGAGCGTGCCTCCTGCTTATCGTTATCACAATCGCTGGAGTCCAGATCATTGCTGAGACTACCATTTGGCTTGCTAAACGACACACGTCCAGGAAGATCTGGCTTGGCTGTTTTCTGCAAAATCTGACCCTGTAGCTCCCAGTTGTGCTTATCGCCTGGCATATTGACCAGATAACGTTCCAGCTGCTGTTCTCCCTCACTGTGATGGGTCGACTTCTGTGAGAAATCCGACTCAGATGAAGTACAAGTACTGCGACACAACCAGCTGCGTTTAATGGGCTCCTCCAGCAGGGATTTGAGTAAATCGGTAGAGGAAACCTGACGCTACAAATGCAGTTCGTAAGCGCTTCATACCCCAAAAAGAGTTACCAACACTCACCTGCTTGCCCGAGTCCTTTTCGCTAAAGTAAATGCTAAACCGGCGGCCAAACTTGGGATCCGCCGACTGTGGCCTGCCCAGAAATGGTGAGGAACGACTACGTTGGTGCAGAAAGTTGGCCGAACGTGGACGGAAATGCGGAGCCGAGTTGTGTAGGGTCGTGAGCGAGCGACTGGTGTACTTGGGCTTCGTTTTCTGTCGTGTGGCAAGATTTATCTATGCCGCAGTATGGTAAAAAAAAAAAAAGTCTATAGATAGATTTTATCATTTTCCACAGCTCGACAAAAACCCACCTGCGAGCCTTTAAGACATAGATCCATAATTGGCACAGTTGAGAGTACTTAGCAAAAGGGACCTGCCTCATCTAGACTGCCAGGCCATGGCCAACTGAGCTCTGGCCACCAACTGATTCAATCAAATGGTTTGTTTTGGCCAAAACCCAGTGGGGAAAAACCTCCCCTAAAACCTATTTGGTCCTAAGTATCGATTAAACGCACATGTCCAGCAGGACAGGTGTTTCGTTTTTGATTATATTTTTGATGTTGTGTGTAATATTGGTCAGCTTAACCAACCCCCAAGCGATGGGCTAACACTTGTTGACATGACAACCGCGTCATAACACACCACTTGGCTGGCAGACGTCAGGGCAGGTGGACACGTGCCGAATGATTCACTATCAAACATTGGGTTCTAGACTTCCATTGTTGGAGATAAGAACACCATTTTTTTTATCTTATTTTATAATTGTTTCCCAGGCCACACCTTTCCATCAATCACATGAACACCTCGCTGAAGAAGTGATTAATGAAGCTGTTAGGTAACCGTTTTGGCTAAGGGCAAACCAGCGGAGTTCAATGCCAAACACTTTTGTATTTCATTCATCAAATTCATGGAGATACAGCAGATTTGATTTAAGTTATGTTTTTGGATCGTTGATCGGTTGATTGTTTACCTCAGACATTGGGTCTTGCTTCTTTTAAAGGTAAACCAGAAGGCTTATCTTGGAGAAACAATTGGAATTTCCCGTTCTATGGTATTTATTGGTACCACCCACACATGTTTTGTTTTTTTTTTTCTCTTTTTGTCAAATACAGGCAACATCTTTGGTTTGGACTTGGCTCTTTTGAAATAAACATTTGGGCCTCATTTAATCAACCGCAGTTGTAAATTAACAGATACTTTAAAAGTTCATATAAGAAATGATAATATGGGGATAAACGATCGACCTGCAGTGAGGCATAGCTACTCAGGCGAAATCGCTCTAAAATTAAGTAATACGCCTTTGAAATAGGGATCAGCGGTGATTAAACTTAAGAAAGCATTTCCTATAAGCCAGAAAATATTTTCTTACTACTTGTGAATAGTTTTTTTGTGACCTTTCTACTGAGTTAACTTGCTGTTCTTAGCCGGCTCGAGGATATGTTATGCTTTCGCAAAACTTTAAACAGAGACACAGAAAAAATATAGAAAAAATATTTTATGATCAACCGATTTTGACAAAACTTTGAAGAATTGTGTGAATGTACTTAAAATAAATATAGAGAAATATGGAAGACTCTACCATTGAAAACACCTAAGTTTCCCATACGAAGACTGTTTTTAAAACCTCTCTTTTGTATGGCAGCTATACTATATAACACTCCGATTTTGACCAAACTTGGTAGTTTTTCGATCCATCTTTCCTATGGCAGCTATATGCTACGGTCATTCGATTTTGACGAAACTTTGCAGAATTGTGTAAAACTACTTAAAATATATAATTGTAAAAATTTAAGACGCCATCATTGAAAACAAAAAAGTTTTCCTAACCAAGACTATTTTAAAACCTCTCTTTTGTATGGCAGCTATACTATATAACACTCCGATTTTGACCAAACTTGGTGGAATCATGAAAGGGCATAGCAAACTTAAGAAGAAGGAATTTCGAGACGTTTCTCTTGAAAACAAAAAAGTTTTTCTCACTAGAACTAGTTTTTCGATCCATCTTTCCTATGGCAGCTATATGCTACGGTCATTCGATTTTGACAAAACTTTGCAGAATTGTGTGAAAGTACTTAAAATATATAATTGTAAAAATTCAAGACGCTTCCATTCGAAACAAAAAAGTTTTCCATTCAAAGATTATTTTAAAACCTATCTCTTCTATGGCAGCTATACTTTATAACACTCCGATTTTGACAAAACTTTGTGGAATCATAAAAAAGCATAACAAACTTATAAATAAGAAATTTCAAGCCGATTTCATTAAAAACAAAAAAGTTTTTCTCACTAGAACTAGTTTTTCAACTGATCTTTCCTATGACAGCTATATGCTATGGTCATACGACTTTGAGCAAACTTTGCAGAATTGTGTGAAAGTATTTAAAATGAATAAATGCAAAAATTCAAGACGCTACCATTGAAAACAAAAAAGTTTTCCCTGCAAAGACTATTTTAAAATCTATCTCTTCTATGGCAGCTATACTTTATAACACTCCGATTTTGACAAAACTTAGTGGAATCATAAAAAAGCATGGAAAACTAATAAATATGAAGTTTTCAGGCGATTTTATTGAAAACAAAAAGATTTTTCTCACTAGAACTAGTTTTTCGAACGATCTTTCCTATGACAGCTGTATGCTATGGTCATCCGATTTAGACAAAACTTTGCAGAATTGTGTAAAAGTAATAAAAATGAATAAAGGAAAAAATTCAAGAGGCTACCATTGAAAACCAAAAAGTTTTCCCTACCAAGACTATTTTCAAACCTCTCTTTTCTATGGCGGGTATACTTTAGAACACTCCGATTTCGATCAAACTTGTTAAAACCATGAAAAATCATAGCAAACTAATAAATACGAAGTTTGAAAACGTTTCCATTAAAAACAAAAAAGTTAGTTCACCAAATCTTAAGATATGGTCGCATAATCGATTACATTTCGAACTAAACATACTTGTTTTTGTACAAGAAGTATCTCCAAACTGCTAGGCTATTAGATTAGAACACAAAAGATGAGAGATTTGGAAAGGACTGCACCAGGTCAAGTATAACTAATGCGCAGGGGTTTTGCTTTGCTAAAATATAGTAAAAGACATTATTCTTATTACTTTTTATATATATATATATTATTATTATTATTATATTCCAATAACTCCGTTTAACGGTTACGGATTCCTGGAAATCTGTAGCATACTTTTAAAAGCAGATTTTTTGCTAAAGTAGGTTAAAATTGTTAATGAATTCCTTGGATATTGCATAACTTACCTTTCCCGGTTCTCAAGATTATACCGATGAAACAACATTGGCTTGACTTTTGTTTTAAGTAATAATTTATTTAAATAAAGCAAATGGTTTTCTTTCTTTTTTGTAAATTTAACGTAGTTAGGTCCGCCTCAATGGCTGCTCCACACACCCCCACTCGATCCTCGATCCTCGATCCTCGATACTGACTTGATGCACGTAGCATAAAATTAAATTTGGCAACATTTCTTCATCATAAACTTAGCAGCTAACACAAAATACACAGGTTAATAATGGTTTTTTTTTTTTTTGTTTGTTTTTTTTGTTAATAACAATTGCACTACATCCGGCCAACAGCTCTACTCCTCTGCACGCAGAACGGGCGTCACCTGCACATTCTGATTATGCTCATCGGCTTGGATATCGAATTTCAGTTTGCTCAGCTCCTGAAGTGTGCCATCAGCTGGAGACGTCTCCGTAGTGAGCTCGGTTACCACCTTGACTGGACTGCCACCCAGTTCTTGGGCGAAGCTAACCACTGTTTTGGGTTCATAGTTAACACCCAGGGCGCCGCTGGGATCGGGAGCGGGTATGCTGGGGCCATCGTTGGTCTGACCATTAGTGTGGGAAATGGTAATGGACTCATCAACACCATTTTGTTGTGGCTGGGCAGGCTCCAGCACCTCCACCTGTGCCTCAATGGGAGCGGGCGTGGGTGTGGATAGGGTAGCCGGCTCTGATTTGGACTCCACCAAAGCCTCCACCACAGCTACAGGTTCAGCCTCTACTTCCGACTTATCCTCTTCCTCGCCGGCTACGGCCTTGATGACCTCATCTATGGCCTTGGCCACCTCCTCGGAGGCCACTTCGTCTTCATGGTCAGTATGACCATTCACCTCACTATGACCATTGCTCACAATTGGCTGCTCCTCGGTAATCAGGGCAGAGGTGACCACAGCCGTCACCTGTGGCTGCTGTTCCTCCTCCTCAATTCGCTGCGGCAACGGTGCTGGCATCTCCAAGGACGGCACTATGGCTGGACTGGCCATTGTCTCAACAAATGAGGTGCGATTGGTTGAATCTGGTGAGATCAGTACATGGGTAAAGTAACCACTGCGACGATTCTCGAAATCCAACACATTCTCCTTGGCCAAACGCTCCTGGATGCGTCGCTGACGTCTTATGAATTCGGGCACATGCTCATCCTCCGCCTCGACTGGGGTCAAGGGATCAGCTACTTTGGGGCGACGTAGCACCACTTTGGCTGCCTCATTCTCGGCTGTGCCATTGGCACTGCCATTCCCATTCCCATTCCCATTCCCATTGCTCAGGGCATTCGAGGGCTGAAACACGCCATTGAACTTGGTGCCAATGACAAATTTGTGGGTGCTGCTGCTGCTTGGATTGACACTCTTGTACGCATTGTAGTTGTTGTTGGCATTCGGTTGCGGCGACAATGGATGGTCATTGCCATTCTCCTCGCCCTTGGCGGATCGGGCTATGGTAAAGTTGGGCTTGCCGTGGTTAAGCAGCAGCTTGGTGGCCGGCGAGGGGCTCTTGTCGGGCAAGGGGGAGGGCAGACCGTTGCGTAGCTGTATGCTCGGCTTGTTGCTGATTGTCTCGGCCATGTCGATGTCTTTGGAGCGCTTTTACTTTCCGTTTCCGTTCGATTGATCTTTCGCTGGTCTAACGGTGCTGCGAAATATATATATTTAAATTCGGCAAATTAGTGAAAATCAAAATCAGCAAAAATTAATGCAAATTATGTTTTAATTGCCAAATGAGTCAGGCTAACGTTTTCTTATCGCTACAAGCACACACGCACACACACACACAGAGAGAGAGATTCGGAAATTATGTTTTTTTTTTGGCTAAAGTCAGAACCGGATGACTCAAATCAAGAAGTTATCATAATTTGATTCATGAATCATGCAGTTTATTTTTATTCATTTAAAGTTTAAATTTTAATTGCTTGCAAAAGATTAATTAATGTTTAACTTGGATTTTGGATATGGGTCAAAAAGTGGCCTTTGTGTCAAGATTAAACTTTTGGGGGATATCGATCAAATAATCAAATATAGTATGGAAAATGCAAGGCAGGGTTCCCCTCAATGGAGACCCTTCCGAATTTCACATCTCTTCCCAATATTCTCACATTTTTATACCCTTGCAAAGGGTATTAAAAAGTTTGCAACGCATAAAAATTTAATTTCCGAGCCCATAAACTATATATATATTCTTGATCTGGGTGAAGAGCTGAGTTGATTGAGCTTTGTACGTTCGTCTGTCTGTTTCTACACGAACTAGTCTCTCAGTTTTCATGCTATCGAGCTGAAATTTTGCACAGAGTCTTCATATTGCTACACGCTACTAATATGTTGAAACCGACCGGATCGGATGACTATATCTCATAGCCTTCATAGTAACAATCGGTCGGAAAACTAGTTTTAATATGAAAAACTTTTTTGATTTTAATGGTAGCATCCTGGAATTTTGTATTTGTTTGTTTTACACGCCTTCACCTAGTTCTACAAATTTTTGTCCAAATCGGATGACTATATCATACAGCTCCCATACGAACGATCTGCCGGAAAACTAGTTTTAGTATGAAAAACTGTTTTGATTTTAATGGTAGCATCCTGGAATTTTGTGTTTGTTAGTTTTACATGCCTTCACCTAGTTCTACAAATTGTTGTTCAAATCGGATGACCATATCACACAGCTCCCATACGAACGATCGGTCGGAAAACTAGTTTTAGTAAGAAAAACTTTTTTGATTTTAATGGTAACATCCTGGAATTTTGTGTTTGTTTGTTTTACACGCCTTCACCCAGTTCTACAAATTGTTGTTCAAATCGGATGACCATATCATACAGCTCCCATACGAACGATCTGCTGAAAAACTAGTTTTAGTATGAAAAACAAATTTGTTTTTAATGGTAACATACTGGAATTTTGTGTTTTTTAGTTTTACAGACCTTTTTTCAATTCTACAAATTTCTGTCTAAATCGGATGACTATATCTCATAGCTCCCATACGAACGATCGGTCTGAAAACAAGTTTTAGTTTGAAAAACTTTTTTGTTTTAGTTTTAGTTTTGTTTAGTTTGTTTGGTAGCATACTGCAATTTTATATTTGCTTGTTTTACATGCTTTCAACCAATTCTACAAATTTTTGTCCAAATCGGATGACTATATCATATAACTCCCACACAAACAATCGTTCGGAAAATGGATCGTTCTGGGAAAAAATTATTTTTGAAAATATTTAAGCGAGGGTATAAAATCTACGGCACAGACGAAGTTAGCTTAGCTTTCTCCTTGCTCTCATTTTTTTACATCCAACAAAGTAGAGCTTATAGAGAAGAGATGGTAATATCTGTTGTTATTTTGACAAGGGGTAAAAAAGGGTTCATGATGAGCATTGGTGGTGGGGCATGCATGTAAAGCAGCGGTGGGCAGGCCCTTGCTTCTGTTGCTTCCATTACTTTGAGAGCTATTTTGTAAAATCTTGGTTTCACCTAAACTTCTTATAGATAGCAAACGCCTAGCTTTTGTTGTCTGCTGAGGAGGGAACTTTAAGCAAAGACTTAGAAAGTAGAAAGTTTTTATGGCACCTTTCTACCTAATACGAGTACTAATCGTTTTACTTAAGGACATTTTCCGTCGGTTCCTAATATGTATACAAAAATTGATCTTCTGCTGAGGACTGTATTGTACCTCATGTCTATAGCCAAGCACGCATGTGCAATGTCTACATGCGATTGTGATTTGTTCCCACCACTGCCTCAGTATTTTCGCCGTGAAATGTTGACCAAAAACTGTTATCAGTATTCCAATTTCTAAGTAGTAAATAACTTATGGGAGCTGACCCCAAAATTCATAGGAAAAACCACACCATAGCTGCTGACTCATGGCTGCCATTGGAAACAGAACACTTTAGCTTTGAACTTAATATTGGAAAACTATTTTCGTTAAAAATTTAACAAATTTGGATTGTAAATACTAAAACTGAGAACATATTAAGGTAATATACATACTATTTTCCCTATTTACTGGTCGGCTACTACGAATACTACTACTACCGCCAGCTAAGCAAACTAATCACCTTGTCACACTACAGTTATTGACTTTCGGTAACAGCTTGCTATTTGTTATTGTTATTGTTGTTTTGTTATCGTTTGACTAATTATATAACAATTGACAGTGTCCACTGCCAGGGCCGTACAGTTCCACTGCCAAATAAACGCCAATGATTGTTTATAGAGCTTTTTGCATGCTTAAATATCAATTAGAACTATCAATTGGAAAATTTTTTGAGTGTGGCAAGGGATGAACCTATGTTCAGATCGATCAAGTGCATGTGACTGACTGTCCGACTGACCAGCCAGCCAGCAGTAGCCTACCTATCACCTAGCCAATTCTTATCAGTCCAGGCAACAAAAGTTGGCGATTGAAAACAACTTTCATTGCCAAGCTATATATCATTGTAGAGGGTGAGTGGGAAGTAGGGAGGGAGGGGGGGTGTAATTTAATTAAAACCTGCAATTTATAGACCCACAACACAACGACTACTCATAAATTCTAGACGCATTCAATTACGGGGCAAGCATTGAGGTCAAACTCAAAGTTTTATTTGATTTGTATTTCATTTCGATTTGAGTGCTTTGAAATTGTCACAATTGAAAGGTAAACATTCAATAAGAATGACTTTCAATGGCAACAGAAGCTATTTGGAGCAAAACTACTATAGCAGTTGCTGTTAAAAGTTGAGGACGTTTATCAAAGCTGGGTAATATGTTTAAATACCCTTGCAAAGGGGTATTATAATTTTGCCCAGAAGTCGTCAACGCATAGAAATATTCATTTGCGACCCCATTAATTATATATATATTCTTGATCAGGGTGACGAGCTGAGTCGGTTAAGCTTTGTCCGTCCGTTTGTCTGTCTGTCTCTACGCGAACTTGTCTCTCAGTTTTGATGCTATCGAGCTGAAATTTTGCACAGAGTCTTCTTTTTGCTGCACACCACTAATATGTCGGAACCGACTGGATTGGATGACTATACCTCAGCTCCCATAGCAACAATCGGTCGGAAAGCTAGTTTTAGTGAGAAAAACTTTTTTCTTTTCCATGGAAACGTCTCCAAACTTTGTAGTGGTAGGTTTTCTATGCTTTTTTACAATTTTGTCAAGTTTGATGAAAATCGAACAACTATATGGTAAAGCTGCCATACAAAAGATAGGTCTGAAAAACAGTCTTAGTTAGAAAAACTTTTTTGTTTTTAATGGTAGCATCCTAGAATCCTGTTATTTGTTTGTTTCACATGCTTTTTCATAATTTTTCAAATTTTTGGCCAAATCGGATGATTATATCATATAGCTCCCATACGAACAATTGGTCGGGAATCAAGTTTTAGTTAGAAAAACTTTTTTCTTTTCCATGGAAACGTCTCCAAACTTTGTACTTGTAAGTTTTCTATGTTTTTTAATGATTCTACTAAGTTTTATTAAAATCGGACAACTATATGGTATAGCTGCCATACAGAAGATAGGTCTGAAAACCAGTCTTAGTGAGAAAAACTTTTTTGTTTTTAACGGTAGCATCCTGGAATTTTGTATTTGTTTGTTTCACATGCTTTCACATAATTTTAAAAATTTTTGTCCAAATCGGATGACTATAACATATAGCTTCCATACGAACAATCGGTCAAAAAATGGGAAAAAGGGATTTTTTTGAAAATATTTCAGCGAGCACTTGCAAGGGTACAGACGAAGTTAGCTTAGCTTTCTGTTTTTGTTCTCAATTCAACTTGCATTATTCAGTTTAGTAAAATGTTTTATTTAGGAACACTTTTGAACTCTAAGTTTGATTCAAAAAGCATTGCTCTTCAAGAAGATTGACTCTCAAGCTTATCTTCTGCTGTAATCATAGGTTTTCTGTTCAAAGTTTCACAATCATTGGCAATCATAACATTTCTGAGTTTAAAAGTCCCATCCAGAGGTTAATTCATTGCACGTTTCTCCGCCAACTCATGCCTCAATCCAGTTCACCTTATGCAAAATGCTAAACAAAATCAACTGTATGCAATCCAAAGGCAATTTCAAGGTCAATTTATTAGCAATCATGCGAGTTGCCAAACTGCGAGAATATTATTTAAGTGTTTGTTTATTTGTTTTTTTTTGTTTTTTTTGCTAAATTAAAAGTTGGCTTTGTAGCCACAATATTTGTTGAAATTATTTGCGGTACGGATCTCTCGCCAACAGCTTCAAGTTCAATTGAGCAAAAAAATAAAATAAAAAAAAAAAACAAGAAAAATATTTGTGTCTAATTAACACCCCCCACCAGCCACATGGCTAAGTCAGCCCGGCGGCAAAGTTAAAACACACACAATTATTTTGTTCGGTGTAGAGGGTTATTTTGTTTATGTTTTTTGTATTTTTTTTGGGTTTTTATCAGTTACAGACACAATTAAATAAAGAAAACGTAGTTGTGGTCGCACGTTCGACTGTTTAGTTTTGTGGTATGAATAATTAAGTCACCATGTCAATTGAAGCGCAGCGATACGAACTTAAGAGAATGATTCAGTTGCTATAAATAACAAACAAACTATACAAGCTTAAGGGATTATTACATAAAGGATTACTGCAATTTACAAACGATTTTATCTATGCAAATAAGGCTATATAAATGGTTTCTTTATAGTTTCTGTGTTTGTTTTGTAAAGTCATGGCAAATGTTTAATTCTAATTGTCGCAATTATTGATCGTTTTTATGAACAAACGTATAACTTGATGCAGTGCAGAGAGTTGTAATGCTTAGATACTGATAGTTATAATCATAATTATAAACAGAATTTGCAAAATATCCATAACCTACAATTATATTGTTATATAATATTATATTCAAGGTTTGAGTTTCAAGGTGTTGGTCTTAAAGCTCTTCTTAGCATCACTTGTAACTGCAATACAGAGCAAAAAAGGATTTAATACAAAATCTTGGATGATTTTACTATGCATTTGCATTAATATGCATTCAATATTAAATTAATCTTTAATTTTCATCCAACGGAGCTGAAAATCATCCAAAGGATATGAAAAATACATATTTTAAAATCAAATAAATAGAAGAAAGTTAACTTCTACTCGGCCGAAATTTGTATACCCTTGCCGCACGTTTGCTAACGAATTTGAAGAACATTTCCACTAAAAACAAACAAGTTTTTCTCACTAAGACTACTTTTCTGACTCTACTTTTGTATGACAGCTATACCATATAGATGTCCGATTTCGACCAAACTTAGTGGAATTGTGGGAAAGCATAGCAAACTAAGAAATACAAAGTTTGGAGGCGTTTTCTTTGAAAACAAAAAAGTTTTTCTCACTAGAACAAGGTTTTCGACCCATCGTTCCTATGGCAGCTATAACCTATAGTCACCCGATTTTGACAAAACTTTTTAGAACTGTGCAAAAGCTTATAAAACAAATATATGACAATTTTAAATAGGCTTACATTGAAAACAAAAAAGTTTTTCCCACTAAGACTATTTTTCTAACCTTACTTTTCTATGGCAGCTATACTAGATAGATGTACGATTTCGACCAAACTTGGCAGAATCGTGGAGAAGCATTAAAAACTAGTACATACAGAGTTTGGAGACGTTTGCATTAAAAACAAAAAAGTTTTTCTAACTAAGACTGTTTTTCAGACCTATCTTTTGTATGGCAGCTATACTATATAGACGTCCGATATCGACCAAACTTAATGGAATCGTGGAAAAACATAGCAAACTGGGAAATACAAAGTTTGGAGGCGTTTTCTTTAAAAACAAAAATGTTTTTCTCACTAGAACTAGTTTTTCGACCGATCGTTCCTATGGCAGCTATATGTTATAGTCATCCAATCCGTCCGGTTTTTGTCCCATACAAGTCAAAACTCTATCTCTTGCCATTTCAGATCTGAGATCTCCACTGTTGATGCTGATCAAGAATATATATACTTTATGGGGTCAGATATGCTTACTTCTGGCTGTTACATACTTTTACTTACTTTCTTCTAAACAGTTGGGATCTACTTTGGGCTAATATTCAAGAAGTCATTAGTTTACAATTTTTAGTTCATGGTTCGGTACGAGGAACCCTTTAATATCCATAACCGAACCGGTTTGCAGCCTTGGTTAGAACCAGTTGGGAATTTGAAGAACAAATACGTATAAAATGATACGCAGAGTTCGTTGCTAAGTTTTTGAAGCTGGCTTGGTGATTCTATCTTAAGCTCAATTCGAAATATTTTATACATGATAATTCATATATTTGCTATTGAAATATGAATTATAAGTACTTAAGTATTAAGTATTAACTATTAAGTTAAGTACTTATAATTCATATTTCAATAGTATTAGCGGTCTTTTTCCATCAAAGAATGTTTCGTTCTGCGGTCAAATACTTTCAAGAACAAACATATTTCACATTTCAAGATCAAAACTGTATAAACTCTAAAGCAAATGATGTAGAGCTCTATCAGCCGATTTTTCTTCTTGGTAAACCTTCGATTTAGAACATTTTCAGCAGCATCAGGTATCTTCTGAACCAATGTATTAAAGTGTCGAGGACTCTGCTAAAACTGTACCACCTGCCGGAGCATTAAAGCTACGGCAAACAAAAAGTAGCTGTTTTTTTCCCCATTTCTATTACCTAAACGCCATAAATAAGTTAAAGAGTCGCTGATTGAAATGTTTCTGGCCCCGCGTAGATATGAGTTTTGTTCTAAAAATACCTCTACCACCCTATCAGACGAACCTTGTACACACATTGTATACAACAAAAAAGCGAAAGGTTTGATATTATGACCATGTTTTGAATAACAATACAATACGCATGACTTTCGCGTATTAAAACTAAGTTTCTCTTTATCTTTTGCCATTATCCAATATTCTCAACTTAATATGTCTCGATATTTTTGAGGTGTGAATTGGTATTTCGAGCGTTTACAAATTATGTTTTCTATAAATGTGGCGTCGTGTGTTCGGTGCGTTCGTCTATCC
Organism: Lordiphosa andalusiaca; assembly: GCA_035044965.1. NCBI lineage: Eukaryota > Metazoa > Arthropoda > Insecta > Diptera > Drosophilidae > Lordiphosa > Lordiphosa andalusiaca. The sequence continues at coordinate 476,709 of JAWNNM010000966.1, forward strand.
ACATATAAATCAAATGGGTTTCATGGCCCCTTTTTCTGCCGTTGGAAACCTTTTTTTTTTTAAGGTGTGTAAAAGGTAACGTATTGTGGTTGGTTGGTTGGTTACAGGCAGCAGAAACTCGGTCAAACTCTCGGCAATGTGTGTGAATTGCAATCTGTTACAGCTTTTAGTTAGAGTGGCTGGGAATTTTTTATTGCCCATTTTCTTGAAGCTACGTGTACGGCGGCATGTAATTCAAACAATTGCAACAGACGACAACTAATCTAATCTCGTTTTTGGCCAAAAATGAAATATAGCCCAGCACCCCACCCCCTTCCCGCCTCCCGTGATAAGAAGCAAACATAATCCTGCAGCTAAACACGAATATGAGAAATATTATTACCTAATCATGTGATTAACAGCCCTCGAAGAAAAGCGCTTAAAAGCTACATAAAAACAAAACCTCAACAGTGAAAAAAAAAAGCGAAACATAAAAAGAAAGTGAAATCGCAAGTAGCTTTGCATAAAGAGTGTGAGGTCAAGGTACGCGCGTTTGACTCTACGTTGGGTGCCATATCTATTTGTTAAAGGAAATTGAACCATTTGGTTTTTCTAGAACAGCGATTGGCCACACTTGGTCGTTTCGGCACTTTTTTTTAACGGTAAGACAAATGTCAAAGTCACGAACAATAAGCGGCTTTCGTTAGGGCCAACGCGTCGTATGAGCAATTCGGTGCAAAGCTGGCTCAGGCCATAATTTTACACGTTAGCAAGTTAACAATTTTTGGCAACACACACACACACACACACACACAGAGAGATGGAGAGAGAGGGGAACACGCACCTATATATGTATGTATAATCGCAGAGGGGAGCAGGGTCTAACTGTTCGTCCGATGCGTTACCGTAAAACGCCAAAACGTAACTGAAACTGAACCTCAAGCAACTTCCACTCTGAAGTCAACGTCGTCGCTGGTCGCTGTGGTCGTCGCCGCCGTCGCCGCCGCCGTCGCTGTGTCGCTTGTTATCGCTCTGCTCGTGCGCATAAACTGGGCAAAAATCAAATAGTTTGAGCAAAGTTTGTGTCGCCCTTAGCGTGAAAGGTGCACGCTATTTATTTTCCCTTTTTTCCACCTTTTAATTATGCATAATTTTTGGGTGACCAAACAAAACGGTTCAACTTAATGGCACTTCCGACATGGCACTTAAGCAGAAATTTGCCCAGAAAACTGGTTTACACTTGTGACCAGCACGTGATCAAAGCGTTCATGAATATGCATTCTAGGTGGGAGGAGTACGAGGAGGAGGTGGCTTTTATCTCTTGTTTATTTGCACTAGAAATCCAGTGAGTCACATGTTTGCTTTTGCTCAATAGGTGAGCTTCACTTGGACCCTATTGGAAATTGCTTCCCATTTAAGTGGGCCAAAGATTAGCATTGACTACACAATTATTGTCTATGTATTTATGGATTAAGTGAGGTGCTTTTGAGAATGTTTTGTTAACATTTTGATGGGGCCAAATAAATATTAATTGTAATAAATGAACAAAAGTCGAAGATTTGGGGAAATGTTTAAAGTATTTTTGAATATTCTAGAGGATTACAATGCAGGTCTAACATGAACAGTACTATTAATGGAAAGGGGTCAAAGGCGAGTCACCAAATCATTTACCTAAGAACAACATTTTCTGAGGAAAAACCATTGCTATTATATGTATATGTGTTATATGCGTTTTATTGCTTTTATACTTTTTTTGTTTTTATATTTTCTAGATTTTAGAAGGACAGAATAGAGGCATGTTAACATCGTCTTCCCAAAGCAGCACGTATATTTTTACATATATGAAGGTTTCAGCTAATTTTCCTACTATAATTTCATTTTCAGAGGTAGTTAAGTGACTTTCCAAGCTGACCAATAGATGGCGCCTCTAAAAATAACATTTGGCCTGTTTCTTATATGGCAATTATATGAGTATGTCATTCGATTTTGATTAATACAGGGCTATATTATGCTGAAGCAGACAATATTAAAAGCTGGCAATGTTTAAATACCGGTTTTTCCCATGGCAGCCATACTAACTAGTTGTCCATATTTTGATCAAATTTTGCAAAATCATGAAAAAACATAGGGAACTAAGAAATACTAAGTTTGGAGGCGTTTTCATTAAAAACAAAAAAGTTTCCCCACTAAAACTAGTTTTTGCACCGATCTTTCCTATGACAGCTGTATGCTATGGTCCTCCGATTTTGACCAAACTTTGTAGAATTGTGTAAAACTACATTAAATAAATAAATGGAAATATTTAAGACGCTACCGTTGAAAACAAAAAAGTTTTCCCTTCAAAGACTATTTTTAAAACCCTTCTTTTCTATGGTAGCTATTTCATATAGCTATCCGATTTCGACAAAACTTAGTGAAAGTATTAAAAAGCATAGCAAACTTAAAAACACAAAGTTTGGATACGTTTTCATCAAAAACAAAAAAGTTTTCCTCACTAAAACTAGTTTTTGCTCCAATCTTTCCTATGACAGCTATATGCTATGGTCCTCCGATTTTGACAAAACTTTGTAGAATTGTCTTAAACTACTTAAAATAAATAAATATAATAATTGCAGATGCTACCGTTGAAAACAAAAAAGTTTTCCTTAATAAGAGTACTTTTAAACCCTATCTTTTCTATGGTAGCTATACCATATAGTTGTCCGATTTTGATCAAACTTGGTGAAAGCATATAAAATCCAAACAAACCAATGATTATTAAGTTTGGAAGCATTTCCATTGAAAAGAAAAAAGTTTTCCTACTAAAACTAGGTTTTCCAACGATCTATCCTATGTCAGCTATGTGCTATGGTCCTCCGATTTTGACAAAACTTTGTAGAATTGTGTGAAAGTGCATAAAATAAGTATGTGCAAAAGTTGAAAACGCTACCATTCAAAATAAAAAAGTTTTTACTACCAAAACTATTTTTATGACCTATCATTTATATGCCAGCTATACCAAATAGTTTTCTGATTTTGACCAAACTTAGTGGAATCATGTAAAATCATAACAAACTACTAATTGCTGAGTTTGGAATCGCTACCATTAAAAACAAACAAGTTTTTCTCACTAGAACTGGTTTTTCGACCAATCTTTCTCATGACAGCTATATGCTATAGTCATCCGACCCGGCCGGCGACGACAAATGTGCAGCGTATTTGTACCAGAAGACTTTGTGCAAAGTTTGGTGAAGATAGCTTTCAAACTGACGGAGAAGATAGCATAGAAACAGACGGACATGGCTATAAATTATTTCAGCTTATCATGCTGATCAAGAATATATATATTCTTGATGTGGTCGGAGATGCTTGCTTATATGCATTACAAACAGCTGGACAATTTTACTATACCCTTCCAATAAACTTAGCAATTAGCTCCAAAAACCATGTAATGAACCGAACCGGAGTTTTAACACCTGCTCGTACCACTGAACCGAACCAGCTTTCATTTCCTAGAGGTTTGCCTCTCTGGTTATCACATAAGTCTATCGTACCATAGACCCATTTCAAAATATATAAAATGTTAAGTATCAATCCATAGTCCAATTATCTAGAGAACTAAGATTTGATTCGATCCCCAAGTGGTTGCAAGTGCCCATTAAAGTTTATATGGGGTTATCTTGGGGATTGCAAACTTAATGCAAACGTGGTCGAGTGGAACAGCAACAGTTTTAACAGTTGCTTCAACTTTGTTCTTCAACTTGAAGTCAAAAATCTGCGAATATTTCTCCCCGCTTCTCAGTCAAATGTAGTCAGTGACAATATAAAGAAATACTGCTATCTAGAATAAATTTGGTTAAGATAACTCAAAGAATAAGATAAACTTTATGGGGGGAACATAAATGAGTTGTCAAATTCAAGACTGTGTTATAACATGATGATGGTGGTCTATAAAAAACTCATAGCATTATCTCTCTTCAAACAATTATCCGCTCAATCGAACTTAATATTTAAAGAAATTAAACTTTGTCTTAATACAAAGTAAAACTTACATTAAATATATACAAAATACTATCAATACACATAACAACTGTCACAAATTCCTTAGGTCTTCCCAATTACGTGGCTTATCCAATTAGAACCAACTGCCCCCCGTGTAAGTTTTAATTTCGATCACGTTTCAGTCCATCGTATGAACAAAAAATTCACATACCAACAGATTGGCATGTCGTCGAAGAGTTCCTTCATATCGATTTGATAATTTCATGTGTTTGTGTGTTTTGTTCGACAATTGTGTGTGTTTTTTTTTTTTTGTTTTCGTGATTATTTTTGTTGATAAGTGTTTGGCTTTTTACACGTTAGTTTTTGGTGCTCTAATGCCAGGGCTTCCGCTACCAATTTTTGCATTGGCCATGAAAAGCTGTTGAGAGGGGGGAGGGGTTGGTGGCGTTGGGGTAGGGGGAAAAGTCGTTTGACTTGTGTGGAGAGCGGGTGTGGTCGTTGTTGTCTTCTGTATAGGGGCGCCGCGGCGCTGTTCTAGCAATAAACGGTATATGCGCCATATACACTTTAAAAAGAAAAAAATAAATACAAATTTAAAACAACAAAAAAAAAAAACTGGAAAAAAGAAAAACTGGTAAGACTTTCAACTAGTTTCTCTCTCTCTCTCTCTCTTGGTTGGTATTTAGCCAGTTTCAGTTCTCTGTGCTGTAAGAGCAATCAATGTGCTAATAATGAACGAGGTGTGTAATGACATTTGATTATCAAACTTCATACAAATGTAATGGATACTTAAGGACTAGTCTAGGTGGCACCAGTACAGTTTGAAGTTCTGAGGGAGTTAACACAAAAAGGCTACCAAATCTTGAATATTGAAGAATGTAAGACAAGCTTAAGTAAATTTCATTTAACTGAACAACCTTTCGTTCTTATGTGTAAGTCATATAAAAACTGACTTTGACAGATCATAAGGAATGCGGAATGAAATACGAATACACACAAAAAAAAAAAGTATTCATCAAAATGCTACTATCATCAATTTAATACTATTTAGTCATCAATTTGACTAAATAGTATCAATTATATACCATTAAGTATCAAATTCTCTTTAATACTCCAAGTATCAAGTAAATACTTTTCTTAAGTACTAAAACGATGTATGCAGGATATCAAACTGATACCAAATAAATGTAGATTACTTAAAAAAGCATTCAAATATTATAGACTAGAAAATCTCCTTAAAACTGATTTTTGTTCTAGGAGCGCCCTTAATTCCTGCGAAAAGGCTGTATGAAAAGTGGCCAAAATCGAATTTTGGTTCAAGGATTCTCCTTAATTTCACTGAGACTCTAGTCCTAAAGCACTTCTTAAATATAAAGTTAAGATTTACATTGAAATCTGTGCTTTTGCAAACTTTTAAACGTAAATCAGTCCGCAAAAAGTTTAAAAACTACTTTTCCTCTTTATGGGTATAAGTTATATGCCTTGAAAGAGTCGCTTTCTACTGTTTACTCAATCTTAAAGCCCTTCTTAAGTCCTGATTTATCACTTAAGTCTGTTCAAAAATGTATTTTTTTGCCAACTTTCGAAGGTAAATCAGTCTGCAAAGCGTTTCACAACTCTTTTCTGTTCTTGAATTGCCCTTCATTATACCCTTGCAAAGGGTATTATAATTTTGCCAAAAAGTTTGCAACGCATAAACTATATATATTCTTGATCAGGGTGACGAGCTGAGGTGATTGAGCTTTGTCCGTCCGTCTGTCTCTCTGTTTCTACACGAACTAGTCTCTCAGTTTTGAAGCTATCGAGCTGAAATTTTGCACAGTGTTTTCTTTTTGCTGCACACTATTAATATGTAGGAACCGACCGGATCGGATGTATTTGTGGCAAGCTTTTGAAGTTATATCAGTCAGCAAATCGTTTTAAAACTCATTTCTGTTCTGGATTTGCCCTAAATTTTCCCCTACATCAACTTTTAAGGCTTTCCTTGAACATATTGTCATGATATGTATGAAAAGTCAACATTTCGGATGTTTAAAATTGGGGGAAAACTAAAACTCTGTAAAAAGAAACATCTTTCTGTTCGAGGATCGCCCCTAATTCCATTGAATTTGAACCCTCTATGCTTATTTTTAGGTCTAACACACAGAAATGTGCTCAAATCTGCTCAAAATATAATTTTTGAGCACTTTAGAAGGTGCTGAGGTGGGAAATACCATAAATCTAGGTGTGCACTGCTATGAGACGTAATATAAAGATGAATCCTTTGTGTTCAAGCACATTATAAAGTAAGAAATGCATAAAATATGTAAGTTTCAAAACATGTTAGCGAAATGAACCGAACCGTTTTGAACAGCAGAAAAATATTTAAACCGGTTTGGAACCGAATTCCGAAATATTCTTTGAGAATTTTACAAAAATTGGCTATTGGCTTTCCGTTAAAAGACTGGTTTCCAGATGGGCTTAAAAACGCGAACAGAACTTAAAATCATTCCAAAAGTGTGTATATTATTCTTTGTTGCGATCTGGAATCCAGAATACAATTGAGACTCTACTTTTCTATGGGAGCTAGACCATATAGTTGTCCGATTTCGACCAAACTTTGTGGAATTATGGGAAAGCATAGCAAACTAAGAAATACATAGTTTGGAGGCGTTTCCATTGAAAACAAAAAAGTTTTTCTCACTAAGACTACTTTGCAGACCCCTTTTCAATGGAACGAAAAGTGTAAATAGTGGAGGCTTAAGATACCGACAAAAAAATATTATAATAATAATTAATTTAATTATAATTTAATATTTTTTTGATCAAAAATTGGAATATGAAAATTTTGATTTTTTAAAACCACTTTTAAGCCCCTATCTCTTCATTTAAGGGAGTTATGGGCGTTTAAAGATTTGGGAGGTTTAAATTACTGTAAAAAAATTTTTTAGTAACTTTTTTACACAAAAAATATTATAATAATAATTAATTTAATTATAATTTAATATTTTTGTGATCAAAAATTGCAA